>OY747707.1:29479370-29486870 GCA_963556495.2 Valencia hispanica | reverse complement strand
TTCGTAACTTAGGTGTAGTAATGGACTCAGACCTGAACCTCCAGGGTCACATAAAGACAATAACAAGGTCAGCCTTCTATCACCTGAAGAACATTTCTAGGATTAAAGGACTGATGTCGCAACAGAACATCGAAAAACTCATCCATGCGTTTATCTTTAGTCGGACTGATTACAGCAACAGCGTCTTCGCAGGTCTGCCTAAAAGGTCAGACAGACAGCTGCAGCTGATCCAGAACGCTGCTGCTTGTGTCCTCACTAGAACCAGGAAAGTAGAGCACATCACCCCAGTTCTAAAGTCCTTACACTGGCTCCCTGTAGCTCAGAGAATAGACTTCAAAATATTTTTACTAGTTTATAAATCATTGAATGGCATAGCACTAAGGTATATTAAAGATCTGCTGTTACTATACCATCCTCCCAAGACCACTCAGGTCCTCTAGTTCCATTCTACTCAACATTCCTACAATTAGAACCAAACACGGAGAAGCATCTTTCAGTTTCAATGCTCCTCTAATCTGGAACAAACTTCCAGAAAACTGCAAAGCGGCTGAAACACTGAGTTCTTTTAAATCAAAACTAAAAACATATCTGTTTAGAGCTGCATTTTAGTAATGTTTACATATATCTTGTTTTGTTTATGCTTCTTGCTGTTTCTACATTATATACTTTGTAATGCCTTGAATTATCTATGTGTACTTCTTTTATTGCTGTTTTTACTTTATATGCTTTGTCTGTTTAATGCCGTTTTTATTTTACCTCTAATCATGTAAAGCACCTTGAATCACCTTGTTGTTGAAAGTGTGCTATACAAATAAATTGCCTTGCCTGTGTGGGAGCGGAGCATGGATTCAGTTTTCACAACATCTTAACCCCATGAGAAGTCATCAGTAAAGGCAAAAGTCCAAAACCTTAAGACAATACCCTTTGCGCATTTCTGCTTCATTGGGATAGAGGAAGTTGTGAGACTGCGTATAGGCCACAGTAGGTGAACTGCTAATTTTTTACATTTAGATGGAAGTTTTTAAATTGTTAATGTGTAGTTACTGGGGCCACAATCAGTGGTTGTCACTGTGAAGAAAATAAAATTAGATCATCTGCTTGATGTGTGATGTGGATTCTATGTTCACCTTGAATATTAATTAAATGAAAAAATAATAAATACTATGGAATATGTCTATTATCATTTTAAACATCAGTAAAATGGATTATGACAGGGGTTTTTGTTCCGCGTCGGTCACCTCTGATGGAAAGTATTCCTGCTTTTCTTATTGATGAGCCATGCAACTGATCTGTAATACAGATGATCACAAAATACACAACACAATTTACAAAATTATCTTATAATTTGTCAGCAAGATACTTTAATAGTTTTCCTCTTGGGATTGACAAACTCTCATTTTACACATTAACTCGAGATGAGTGATTCAATATACTGATCATTTCTAAGAGAAACATTAGTTCATCAATAAACTATGTGGTAAATTTTGCAATACATCTATATATATATATCCAAATACTCTTAAGTGATATAATAGCTAAATCACATACCTGATAGTTTGGGTGCATACTTTAGTAATCAGTTTTTATTTATACATTATATGATTGACTCTATTCTCTGTAAGAATACAAGTTGTTAATCTTACACAAAGGTCATGGTAATTCTGAATTTATTGTGAAAAATGAAATAAATGTTTAATAAAAAAAATCTGTTTACAGTCTTTAGATTTAAAACACTGTTATACACAATGCTGCCACAATATTTACATTGGTGACATGTATATGTGTAGTACATCACACTTACTGTGGTTTGGTTTAGAGCAGTGGTGTTAAATGTTGGTTATCAATGCCAATATCCTGCATGTTTTAGTTTGTCTAAATCAAATTATGGTTCATTAGCAGTACCTCTGCAAAACATTGACTTGCTGAGGTTTCAATCAGCTGTGTTGAAGCAGAAACACATCTAAAATGTCAGAACAGCAGACTTTGAGGACTGGAGCTGGACACTCATGGAATACTTTATTGAAGTTTTGTCATCAGATCCTTCCGATCAACAAAGGCAATGCTATAACTGTGGAGCAAGTCACCTCTTCTCCTTTTGACACCAACCAGCAAAGATTATTGATGGAATGTATGCTGCAGTAACAGTGTTATTACATTTAAAAACATCCCTAAAAACCACTGCTTTCTTACAAGTGTCCAGTTGTGCTGCTTAGTCAACTGAGAAAAGATTTAGGTGCACCAAAATCACTGAACTTCCAGTTCTAGAATACAGAATCCTATCCCACTCTGCCTGGTAAATGGGTTTAAGTCCTGCAAGTACAGGTCCAAATGTGTGTTCGGATAACACATCAGCAGACAAGACAGAGAAGAAAGACACGGAACTAAAACAAAAACCCAGTTTAGGTAGGCCTGGACACCTGTGACTCACTTCATAAATAATTTTCCTTATTGTTAAAGTAAGATTAGAATTAACTGCTAAGATACCTTATGCACAGATTATTAAACAGAAAAAGTTATTATTGAAAGCAGTGAAATTTGGACGAATGGTTTTTTTTCTTGGTATGAGAAAATCTTTGAGGTCAAACTTTTCCTTAATGGCTCTTCATCCACCTTGATGCTCCACGGTTTGGTCCCAGTCCAGATGGAAAACTAGTGGATGCACATAGAAGGGAGTGCTGGCCCCCACAAGCATTTCATACTGAGGAACAAAAGACAGAAAAGATGAACCACCAAAAAGGTCTTATGCAGTTTTATGGAGTTGCTGAGCAAATATTAGTTCTGAATTCAGTTAACAAAGAAATCAATCCACAAGAAGTCATCCTAATGCCCTTAAGACAAAAAACTACCTTTAATTTAACTTATGGTTGACAATTCATTCATGACAATTACCTACCCAAAGTATTTAGTTAAACTCAGTTTATGTATATAATAGTTTTTCACAAAAAATGTAATCTCTAGGCACTTTACATCATTTTAAAAATACTTTGAAGAGAGTCACATTTTAAACAGAAGTCATGGAGGCCATAAAAAATGATATTTGAATTCTAAGAATGAAGTTGGAAACTTATACCAGAAACACAAATGTTCTGTTGCTGCTGGAGAACGAAAGGAAAAGCATCAGCTCCTCTAGTTCCTGGATTATCTCTAAGGTCTCATCAACTCCACCTTAAAAACATAAAGAAAAATATTCAATGATGCATTTTGTTGAAAAGACTTTCCATCATTAAGAAATCCCAGAAAACAGAAACATCAAGACAACTGAAGTAATTCTACAATGTGGAAAATAGGTTAACACTAATGTGTCAAACGTGTAACAATACATTATTCTGGTAATTGACACTTTGGTCCCGGTTAATATAAACTTGATAATATAAACTGAATGAAGATCTCCTGCTGGTGTGTTCAGGAAATGAAATTAAATCTACTGTCTGATTACAGTTTGGACAGAAAGAAACAGCAGGGCTGAGACAAACGTATTGCATTCACCAAAGAAATTAACAATAAAATGCTTTGTTTTTCTGAATTACAGAGATATGTTAGGGAAAAAACCCTAAAAAAGCTATTTTCTTAAAAAACAAAATTATGTTAATGAGGTGTTTTTCTTTATAAATGACATAAAAATTATAAAACGTAATACTTCTGCAGTGTTTTTAACAGCTGATGTTCTATGCCTGTATAAACTGGTTGAGTAAGAGAAAGTCAAAAGTGTTCCGTATTCATCCATTCATATTCATGCATGTCTGCGGGGAGGGGAGGCTGGTTTGGTTATCTCCAGCGGTCATCAGGCGAAAAGCGGGGCAGAACCTGGACAGGTCACCGGTTGGACCGGCATGTCCCGTTTGTTTATTTTGTTTTTAGATTGAACAAATGGGAAATACTCTTGTCCCTTAACTAAGTACATTGAATCAGTATAATTTGGTCAACTAAAAGCTTAATATAATGAAAAGCACCTGCTAACTGTGACCTGCTGCTGACTACAGTTTACACGTGTTTACAGTCACATACAAAATGATACTTTATCTGCATGTATCATCAAAAAAATATCTAAACTCACCTACTTCAGCTGTCTGTCTCCAAGCCAACATTCGCAGCTTTTTTAGCAGTTGTGTCAAATCATTGCAGGTTTCGTTTGCCACGAAGCTGAAGTTGGCTTCTGGTTCCAGCCTCCGTTTCAGGAAATGGCTAAAGGGCGAATCCACTCCGATACTACTCCGAGCATCTTTAGGCTGCTCTAGTTGAAAAACTACAAAACACAGACAAATCAAACATAAACTAGATTATTCTGCACTAATTGCAGATTATTTAAAACCCATCTTGTTATTCTTTTTCATGCATCTGGACCACACTGGAACAGTTTGCAGAGAGTTATGATATACACTACATTACCAACAAATCCCACCAGGTCCAACTTTTATTCCATATATTTAAGGTTCATTCAATATATTCAGACTTTCATTCAATATATTCAACGTTAATTCCATATATTCAGACTTTCATTCCATATATTGAAGGTTCATTCAATAAATTCAGACTTTCATTTCATATATTCAGACTTTCATTCTATATATTCAAAGTTCATTCCATGTATTGAGACTTTCATTTCATATATTCAGACTTTCATACCATATATTCAAGGTTCATTTCATATATTCAGACTTTCATTCCATATATTCAAGGTTCATTTCATATATTCAGAATTTCATTCCATATATTCAGACTTTCATTCCATATATTAAGACTTTCATTCAATATATTCAACGTTCATTCCATATATTCAGACTTTCATTCAATATATTCAACATTCATTCCATATATTCAGACTTTCATTCCATATATTCAGACTTTCATGTCATATATTCAGACTTTCATTTCATATATTCAAGGTTCAATCCATATATTCAAGGTTCAATCCATATATTCAAGGTTCATTTCATATATTCAGACTTTCATTCCATATATTCAAGGTTCAATCCATATATTCAAGGTTCATTCAATATATTCAGACTTTCATTTCATATATTCAGACTTTCATTCAATATATTCAACATTCATTCCATATACAGTGGCTTGCAAAAGTATTCGGCCCCCTTGAACTTTCCACATTTTGTAACATTACAGCCACAAACATGATTTTATTGGAATTCCACATAAAAGACCAATACAAAGTGGTGTACACGTGAGAAGTGAAATCATACATGATTCCAAACATTTTTTTACAAATAAATAACTGAAAAGTGGGGTGTGCGTAATTATTCAGCCCCCTTTGGTCTGAGTGCAGTCAGTTGCCCATTGACATTGCCTGATGAGTGCTAATGACTAAATAAAGTGCACCTGTGTGTAATCTAATGTCAGTACAAATACAGCTGCCCTGTGACGGCCTCAGAGGTTGTCTAAGAGAATGTTGGGAGCAACAACACCATGAAGTCCAAAGAACACACCAGACAGATCAGGGATAAAGTTATTGAGAAATTTAAAGCAGGCTTAGGCTACAAAAAGATTTCCCAAGCCTTGAACATCCCACGGAGCACTGTTCAAGCGATCATTCAGAAATGGAAGGAGTATGGCACAACTGTAAACCTACCAAGACAAGGCTGTCCACCTAAATTCACAGGCCGAACAAGGAGAGCGCTGATCAGAAATGCAGCCAAGAGGCCCATGGTGACTCTGGACGAGCTGCAGAGATCTACAGCTCAGGTGGGGGAATCTGTCCATAGGACAACTATTAGTCGGGCACTGCACAAAGTTGGCCTTTATGGAAGAGTGGCAAGAAGAAAGCCATTGTTAAAAGAAAACCATAAGAAGTCCCGTTAGCAGTTTGCCACAAGCCATGTGGGACACACACCACACATGTGGAAGAAGGTGCTCTGGTCAGATGAGACCAAAATGGAAAACGCTATTTGTGGCGGAAAACAAACACTGCACATCACTCTGAACACACCATCCCCACTGTCAAATATGGGGGTGGCAGCATCATGCACTGGGGGTGCTTCTCTTCAGCAGGGACAGGGAAGCTGGTCAGAGTTGATAGGAAGATGGATGGAGCCAAATACAGGGCAATCTTGGAAGAAAACCTCTTGGAGTCTGCAAAAGACTTGAGACTGGGGCGGAGGTTCGCCTTCCAGCAGGACAACGACCCTAAACATAAAGCCAGGGTAACAATGGAATGGTTTAAAACAAAACATATCCATGTGTTAGAATGGCCCAGTCAAAGTCCAGATCTAAATCCAATCGAGAATCTGTGGCAAGATCTGAAAACTACTGTTCACAAACACTGTCCATCTAATCTGACTGAGCTGGAGCTGTTTTCCAAAGAAGAATGGGCAAAGCTGGTAGAGACATAACCTAAAAGACTGGCAGCTGTAATTGCAGCAAAAGGTGGTTCTACAAAGAATTGACTCAGGGGGCTGAATAATTACGCACACCCCAGTTTTCACTTATTTGTAAAAAAAAAAAAAATTGGAATCATGTATGATTTTCATTCCACTTCTCATGTGTACACCACTTTGTATTGGTCTTTCACGTATATTCAGACTTTCACTCCATATATTCAAGGTTCATTCAATATATTCAGACTTTCATTCCATATATTCAAGGTTTATTCAATATATTCAAGGTTCATTCAATATATTGAAAAAGTAACAATATAAATATATAATAATTTCCTGAACGGCATGCCATAGTATGGAAATTATAATATAGCTTTGAAAGCGGGAAATTTCTCCAACTTGAGTAATCAGAAGTCAAAAAGATCCAAGCTATTGCTTTTCAGCAGGAGGAAATCCCGTATCACACGGCACTTCTGTACAGGTGGTTGGAACTACACCTGGCTCTTCAGAGCATGACAGTGACTGCTCCAAAACCTTTGTAACTGACAGCGAGATGCAATGAGATGATGCACAACAGCTATAATGGGAATTTCTTTTTTATTATTTACTTAGCTAACTATACTCTATGGTTAAACTTGAGAAATGTCTGCTCACCAAGTGGTCGGGGTATGAATACTAAGCTGTCAAAATGAAAGCCAGATTTTTCCGTCACTGTTCTAAAAAGAACCCCCCAGAAAAACGGTCAAATAAGGAGATGACCCCTGCCCCTGTATTCCAATATACATTAAACTTCTCTCTATGGCCAAAGTCCAATTGTTTTCAAGGTTTTAACAACAGCAAATTTATGCTGCAAATGTTATGAAAACAAAGTTTTAAAAAATCTGCTTTCCTGGTTACTTATTTATAAACGTAACATTGCACAAAAATAAACCTGCAATTAATTTAAAATGCTTCAGGTTCAACAGGGTTTTTTCCCGTTAAATGGAAAACTTAAAAATTTAAACTTGTAAAGACGAACACAGAACATAAGTATTTATCCTCCTTGATGACATCATCAAAATGCACAGTTGCGGTAGGCCGGTACAGTCAAAATCGCTACCGTTGGCTAAATTTATACCTTTTAAATCGCCCGCCACTAGTTGAAATAGAAGAGTTAATGCCTACAGCCTGTAAA
>OY747707.1:28351870-28714370 GCA_963556495.2 Valencia hispanica | reverse complement strand
AAAGGAAGGTCACATGGAAAGGATCAGGCGGTAGAATAAAAGGCTGGAGTTCAAGCAGCCAAGGCTTCCAGCATCTCAGAAAGTCAGCCGCAGAAGATTCATGTGCAGACATCGTAGTCAATCTGGCCCAGAAAATATCAGCCACTTGTGAAGTGTAATCCTTCAGCAAAAATTGACCACTCATGGTGTCACAGCAATGCGTATGTCCATTCGGAAAAGTCACCATAAGTCCATCAGGGGTACATAGAATAGTAGCACCAAGTTTGATAAGCAGATCTCTGCCTAACAAGTTGACAGGCGTGGTTTGAGCAATGACAAAAGGATGTGATAGTCTTTGATCACCCACTGAAACAGGCAATGGTTGAGTTATAGGGAAAGTCATTGGAGCCATATGTAGAGGTGGCTGACCGGGAGGTATAGCGCCCCCTTGTGGGTGTGGGCACTCCCTCACCCAGTGTTCATTGGAGCCACACCTGTGACAACCGTTAGCACCCGGCTGCCCTCTCCCCATGCCTCCAAAATCCCCAAACCTGGCCCCGCCACGTGACCTGCCACGAGGCTGCCATGTCCTATAAGGAGCAGTAAATGGCTTATTCGGTGCAGCTCCAGCATACATCACAGGAAAAGAAGGCAGCACTGTCGCTGATCCAACAGTAGGTGCTGCTTCAGCCACCATCTGTTTCACTTTCTTAGACTGATACAAGTCAGTCAATTTATTCTGAGCCTCTTTTAACTGTAGTTCTAACAAAGCAGTCTCCATTTTCTTATTCTCCTCAGCGTCCTTTAACGCAGATGCTCTCACTAAAGGAAGCATTAAATCAGGGCCTCCACTCGCCCCCAGTGACACCTGAGATCTGGTATTCTTAAATGGTCCTTCACTCCCCTTGTCTCCCAACGTCTGCATATTTTGACCTGTAGAACGCTAACATTCATCACGTTGACTGGGGCTGGGACCTCTTGAAAGGTCTGTAGCTTGACCCCTTACCACAGATGCCAAAAAAAAAAAAATTTATCGGTGCCTTCTAATTTGTTGCTAACTAAATTTAGTAGGTGTCACTTTTCCTCCCCAGAACACATTCTGTGAGAGACTTCTCTTATACTCCCCTCGGGCACCATGACGAGCCCCCCTGGCCGTCATAAGGCCCTGGAATTGGTTTTTATCTTTTTTATTTTTTACCGGGCTTATCAACTAAAACAGAATATAATTTAGAAATGTATATTAACAATTGGGCATCTAAAGTACATCAGTTTCGTCCCTGTGGAGCAGGAAGTAACCTATATTCAGCTGCCATTGAATATTCGTAACAAAAATCCCAAATGGATTAAAATAAAAAAAAAAGAAGAAAATAGGTTATTTGTATTAACTCTATAAATTATTTATTTTAATTGATAAACTATCAATTCGTAGGCCCAAATTTATCCCAATATTAATGCAATTAACAGTAAAGGCAGGCACCGTTTTTATTTAATCTATTTATTTCTTTTTATAGTGAAGGAGTTTATATATTATTTATTCATGCAACATTAACCTTAATAATGTTTTAGGCAAAGCCAAAACGAAGGAAAGCTAAAAAGGTTTATAACGCACTGTTTATCTTATCATTAATTTATTTATATACGGAGATTATTGCCGTTTCATCTAAAAATCAAAGAATTCCTAATAGAGTCCGGCCTGCGCCAAAACTCGGGATGCACTTTTTGGTGAAACACACGAAAAAATAGAATTCTCCCAATATAAGGCAATTTGTATTTATCATTAAAACATATACTGAAAGAAATACGTTTAAAACTCGCTTTGCAACAAAAAAAAGGTCAACAGTTTGCTCCAAAAAAAAAACTCCGCCGGACTGACAGATCAAAGTCCGGCCCAATAAAACTTCCGTGTCACACCGCGGAATGAATACGCCGGTGCACAGATGGCTAATTCTGCACTACGATGCTAAACCGTACTCATAAGTAAACCAACCAAGAACAAAATGCCTCCAACAAAACCACACTTCGCCATCAATACTCGAATGACTGTTTAACCGAGCCAAATAAATACAGTTCGGAAGCTAAGCTACCAAAGATTAGCTGTCATCATGAGCAACCTAGCTCAACCGGAAGCCAAACGTGACCGCTCCGTTATCATAAAAAAGTTATTTTATATATATTCTATAGAGTTTACTACCAGTTATCCATAATAACAGTCCTATATATATGTGTTCGACAATGCTTTAGACGTGTTTACGTAGTTGCACAAGGTTGAACGCCTTTATTTCCAGGCGAAAAACTCATCCAAACTGTGTGTTAGCCGTAAGCTAACTTATGGTGGTACTTTAGCTGACTGAAAATGATATTCCCTTATTCCTCTACAATGTCAAGCTTCTACGCTTATTGTCTGTACAAGAAGCGCGGATATTGTCTAGGCGTTTAAGATTCGCAGAGGAATTATGGTTTTAGATTCAGTCGGTTAGTTCCCCTAAATGAGAAGTTTATATGCGGCCGGAATTCAAGAAGCTAAATGGTAGCTTCTTTCCGTCACCGCGACTTCCCCAATCACACACACATTCATCCGAGAGAAAGAAAGAACAATTTTCACAGTCTCATCAAACACTAACCTCTACCGGAGCCACCTAAAGCCGGACCTTTAAACACAATCCAATTCACGTGGCTCAATCGTGCGTTTGGAAGATACGCCAGCCTCTCCAAGGTAATCCGTCTCGACACAGAGAGCGCCCAGGCTCTGACTGGTGTCTACCTGTCCGTTTGCCAGCCGAGGAGAATTCTCCGATAGCGTCCCATCGGAAGTGAGCGGCCAACTCTCAAGCCCCCTGGTCCGTACTTTGGTCGACCCTCAACCGAAAAAACAACACGTCAACATTAAATGGAGAACGTTTAAATCGATCAATACCTATTAATTTGGTGTTAGCGCTTTTTCAGATTGATACAAAACCACCCGGGTGTTGATTATCAAGGATCAATCCAGTCGCTCTCCGATTCTCTGTTGAACTCAAAGAAAAAACACAAAATCACTACAATTGCCACAAACACCTGTATCAATCAGTTATGCCACACTCATTACTCACACTCAATCTCTCCCAGCCCTGAGAAAACTCAAAACCAAATCAAATGCCCGCATCCTCCACCATATTGTCGGCTTTTCCCACAATGTGCTCTGCAACTCACTTCCTGCTCAGAGAGGTGGGGGCGCCGAACTCCAAAAACCCCAACGGGAACTGTTTCAAAATAAGACCCAGAGCTGAGAGACAGAGAGTTACAAAAAACACACAAACTCAGATCTGTTTTGGAAAAGACGCACCTGCAGATGGGAATCAGACAAGATCTGACTGACTGACTCATTCTCTTACAGGGCTGTACCATTTTTATTTCAAGAAGAACAAAGAACATATCACGTGACTCCTCTCTCCTCCTTCTACATCTTGACAGGTCATTTATTTTCTCCAGGTCTCTTGACCTTACTATGAACTGGGTGATAACATGACTTAGAGTTATAGCTGATCCTCCCTGCTTTCAGTTCATATCTTTACTCAAGAGTTTGTTTACTTAAAACCTTCAACCCTATAAAATACTGGTAACAGAGTCATGTTTTACTACCCTGAATAATATAAACAGGCCTATTACTTCTAAAGCTTAAAAAAGATATAATTAACACATATGTAATGCATAATAAAAATAGCCTTAAAAAAGTAGAATACAACAATATATATATATATATGTATATATAGACAGCGGTACAACAAAGAGTGTCAGCAAGCAACAGTGAAGAATGGTGGAAGTCCCTTGAATGTTTGGGGCTGCATTTCTGGAAATAGAGTTGGAGATTTGGTCAGGATTAATTATGTTCTCAATGCTGAGAGATACAGGCAGATACTTATCCATCATGCAATACCATCAGGGAGGTGCAGGATTGGCCCCAAGTTTATTCTGCGTCAGGACAACAGCCCCAAATGTACAGCCAAAGTCAATAGGACTGTCTTCAGCGTAGAGAAGAACAAGAATTCCTGGTATGGCCCCCACAGAGTCCTAATCTTAACATTATGGAGATATGTCTGGGATTACATGAAGAGACAGAAGGATGTGAGAAAGCCTTACATCCACAGAAGATCTATGGTTAGTTCTCCAAGATGTTTGGAACAACCTACCAGCTGAGTTCCTTCACAAACTGTGCAAGTGTACCTAGAAGAATTGATGTTGATTTGAAGGCAAAGGGTGGTCAAACCAAATATTGATTTGATTTAGATTTATCTTTTGTGCATTTACTGCGATTTTTTGATTGATGAAAATAAATGATTAACACTTTCATTTTTGAAAGCATTCTTTGTTTACAGCATTTTTCACACCTGCCTAAAATTTTTGTACAGTACTGTACATAGAGACTTTTCAGTAACACCAACATACTTTGTGAGGTAACAAACAGTTTGACAGCAACTCAACCTTCTAAGCATTGCTCAGTCAGAGATTATTACTCACCAAAGTTTAGCACAATCCTTTTGGGATTGGCATAATTTCGAAGCAGACGAATCCCGCAAGACCACTTCAAACAGTTGCTCCCTTTTCTAACTTTTGCGATTCTCTAAAACATCCAACCAGTCTTTGGCAGAGTTCTAGGTGGTGTGACTTGGTGCTTTAGTGAAAATGTTGAGTTGTAGAGGATGAACAGGAGAGCAGAGGGTGTTGCTTATTTGTTGCTGACCATCACATCGATCAGAAAGCTCCCCACAGACTGAGAGGCCTATCTGACAGACAGACAGCAACCCGAGAGACAGTAGATGTGCTGACCTATTCTGAGCAGCTTATCACTCAGCAGAAGAGGCTGAATGGTGTTGAAGGTACTGGAAAAATAAAAAAGTGTAATCCTCACAGTGCCATCACCCCTATCCAGCTCAAAGTGAGAACACTGTAGCTGATAGGTCTACCCCTATATGGGGTGAGAGGAATATAGATTGGTTAGGGGAGAATTTCAATCAGATGTCTCTTGCAAAAAAGAAAATGTTCCAGATTTATCTCATTCCTAGTCTAGACACATGTATGTCTCAATAATCTGCTAATAATGTACATCCTTTTTTAACATTTGAATTGAATATTCTTTTACAGCACCATTACAGTTTGCTTCTTAAAAGATTTAAGGGATAATTTAATTTAAAGTAAAAATTAGCATCACTTCTTGATCTTTTTATTTTGTTAAGTTTGCTGTTGGCAAATTTTACAAGTTTGACTTGATTTTACAACAAGAGCAGATTACCATTTGATTAAATGACATTTAGGTGGTTGCTACTCTGAATGGGCATTGGAACAAAATTAACAAAAATATTCTACAATCACCTGTCAGGTGGTAAAAAAGCTTAAATGCAGAATAAATAAAAAAAGCTTTCTTTGTTTTACTACACATATATCTTTTTTTTCTTATATATTGCATCACAGACTGAAAGAAAGGAGACATTTTCATGACAGCATCAGAAATCAGCTGAAATGTACCTTCTGGAACCAGATATTTTTGCAGCTGTTAGCCCCGTCTGTTTTAGATTTAAGTTTACGGCTCGATAAAAAGTGTTTTTGAGTAAACCTCTCTTGTTAGATTAGTCTTGTGTTTTTTCTGCTGCTGCCAAAGCACTGATGACCTGTTACAACCGTATTGGCATTCGCTCTGGTCAGTGGCGATGTAGTCTGTTGTTGTTCTTATTCTGATTCCTAACCCCGTCAGCATCTATCCATGCGTGCACACAGCAGCACAGGCAGGGCTTTTCGCTTAGAGGCCACGAGTGCTTGTGATTACTCCCGGGATTGCTTGTTTGCTGGGGTCATCATCACTCCTCTCTTCAGCCACGGTTAAGGTTACACAAGGGATAAATTGTGATTGGTAACTTAACAGACCGTGGTCGAAGGACAGTGCAGAAGACAGAGGTGAAACATGGTACTATAATTTACCATGCAGTCCCACAGTCATGCTGCTTGTGCATCTGCAAAATTCATTTTATATGTTTGTATTTTACTGTGTGTTTAGCTCTTCTAGATAGTTCAAAAAGTTTAAGCATTCTTTTTTTTTCTTTTTCTTTTTTTACAAATTTGCTCGTGCCACACTTGGTGACATCCCGAACAGTATCTAAAAATAAAATAAATGAAACTGAAGCATTTTTATGAATTATATTTTAGTGTTTTAAGTGTCTAGAAGCTAATTACACTTCCTGTTTCCCTGAGACATAAAAATAGCATGATGGAACATTTCACTTATGTACTCTTCAAATAGGAAAGACAAGAAAACACACTATAAATGCAAGGCATGTGTGTTGATTAGAAGTCATTAGCTACTGGGGCATGTTTACGTTCTTGCCTTAACTTGACCAACTCTACAGTAAGAGTAAAAATGTAAAACAACAAAAAATGTGACAAACAAGGCTCAGCAAGGACCCAAGTTTAACTTGCTACCACACACCATGAGGAAGATGATAGGAAAGGTAGAAAAGAAATTTAAGCGTCACTGTTAAGCAGGGTTTACATTGAGCGTTTATCGGCCATCTTGGTCAAAATGTTTGGTTGTGACAGAAAATCTCTGTCAGTGTGCTTGAATCAGCGGTCTGTGGTCGCTCAGTGTGACTCATGCACCCGACCGCCAAATTAGAGATCCCACAAACAAGACAACACACATCAAATATCAAGCAGTGTCTGATATTTTCTAAGAAAATCATGCTGTGTGACTGTTGTGACAACCAAAGTCTTTTCTGTATCGATGAGAGCTTCTGCTGCTTTCTCCTTCCCCCATCCCCTCTCCATCTTTACAGCATCTGACTGTAATAATAACTGCATAAACACTTGCTGTCCATAAATTAATGGACTGATATGTCTGTGGGATCTGTCTGATGTGCTGCAGCAGCAAGTTGTGCAGTCTAGCATCATCCATCGTGCAGTATGACAGGAGTTACCATCATATCTCGCTGCTGTGAGTGTGACACGTTTAAGTCATGTGTGATTTTTTTTTTTATTGTACAGCGTGACTCGAGCTTCAGAGAACTGTAGCCAGGAGTGATATTTTGTCGCCCACATGTCTGTTGAGGAGAAAAAAGCATGCCCCCTGATAAGCATGGTGTACAACCTGTACTCCTGTGGGTCTTTTTCCTTTACCAAAGTTTCCTTTACCCTGGGAGCCTTGCTAGTGATTAAGATATCACAAACCCTTTTGAAATTCCATGGCACCAAAAAAGATGGCCTTAGATATAAAACTTAAAAATTGTACATGATTGGGTATTTTAAAAGGATTATGATCCAAAACAGTTGGCCAAATCAACATAGGAAAGACTCCCAAAATCAACCTTCTTCCATGGCCATCACAGCTCCTAGACCTAAATCCTGTGGGGCCAGCTGAGGAGGAGAGATCATAACAGAAGACTCAGGTTGATCTACAGATATTGTGCAAAGAAGAATGCTGAAAGATGCATCTCATCCTCCACAAACAATGGGCTGTCGTTTCAATGCAACTTTGAAAACTCCTTTTTTTTGGAGAGAATGGCTCCAGGAAGTACCAGAAACTGGAGTGTAAACACATGCTAACCCACTCTGAAAACAAGAAGGACTTTAGCCAATCTGGTTACCTCTACTGGATGGATTTTCCTTAGAATCCGTAAAGATTGTTATACAATTAGAAGTTTGCTACGGGAGGCATTTATACTTCAATGAATAAGAGTTCCATTGTCTTGACCCATTTGGAGATCTGAATGTCAATATAGTATGATTTGTGAAATTTCAATCAGACTCCATGTGATATGGAGCTAATTTGGGCTTCAAAAGCTTTCCTGCTAAATTAAAATGCTGAACATGTCAGAAATAATACCTGCTAAACTTTTTCATGTCCCCACTGACAATTGACATTGGAAGTGGCTTTGGGTCATTATGACTCATGGAGTCATTAGTCTACAGTTAGCCTCTTTTGGCTCTCGGCTTGTTAAGCAGTAGCTGAAAAGAGCATATATTAGCAGCAAAACAATAAGATGTTACTCATCCAAAACTCGGGTCCCTTTTTTAATAATTTCTGTCTTAGAGCAGGGGGAGTCATTCCTGGTTCAGTAAATTGAGCAACACAAATAGAACTGGAGCTTGGAAGTTGTTTTGTCACCCAGCTGCACACAACGGAACCGTTCTCTGTAAACATAAAAGACCTTTTTGATATAGAATGTAAACACTTCCCTTGCTCCCAGCTGCCTGAGGCTCCAACTCAGCAGGAGATGAAAAGTGAGGCCAGCAGCAGGCTCAAGATTCTCCATCTCACTGCCTCTATGTGTTACATTATACGATGAGTTACATTTTAGCTCAAGTTGTTTCCTCTATTACGTATGTATGGTTCCACCATCTTCAAGGGAGAATGTAAACCTCCAGAGAGAGGCAATGTTCTTCACTGAAAAACCATTGATAATAAAAGCTCCAGTAGAAAATGGAAACAAACTGCAAGATTCACTGCATAGGGCTGTACAATGTTTGGAAAAATAAACAATTGCAATATTGTGATTAATATTACGGTGATGATTTCACCTACATTTCCTTCAACTTTAGATTTGTTCCCATCATTACAATTTCTTCACCTCTTTCTGTAAGCTTTGGCTTCACAGTCACTAAAATCTATCTCAGGTTTGGGCATCAACAGTAAAATTCCATCCAACAGGCCAAATGTGTTATTTGTATCCACAGTGTAAATGTAGATCATTTAAAATATAATAGCAACCAAATGTTGTATCTAAGCAGTCATTTGTGATTGCTTTATTGCACAAATTAACATTAAGATTAAACTTGAAATTTATTTTGGGCTGTGTGAGTAAAAATCAAAGAGTTATATTAGTGGTTTATTTAAGACAGGAAATAAATTTAACCCATCAGGATGTTTATTCCTCAGGTTTTGTCTCTATCGTGACATACCTCTCCTTAATCCACATCTGTCACATTCACTTAAAGAATATTTAGTGAGGATCTCATTTAATCAAATTCTGCTGACTTTTAGGACAGCCAATACGTACTTTCCTTGTTAAAAGATTGGCAATAGTGCTTTAAAGGTGCAATATGTAAGAATAACATCTTGTGGTCAAATGTGAGTACTGCAGTCCACGTAGAAAAACCAAAGAGTCCCCTCTCAGCCACTCACCCCCCCCCCTTTGTTAGTTTCATGCCCGGTTGCCAGTTATGAATCAGCGCCAGAAGATTCACGATGGCGAGCGAAGAGGAGTCCTACACAGTAAGTTGATAAGTAGATAAATACATTTTACTGCAATCTGAAGTTGTTGGTAATTGAAAAAAGTAGCTTGAGATATTTTTAGAGACAACTATTTTTTTCTAAAGTACTGCAAGCTGTTGAGAATATTTTAATTACAAGCATAAGGTTGTTTCTTTTGACATCACAAGAATGTTAAGAATAAGGCACGAGGTGTGACCTCGACTCCAGATCAAAGGGTAAAACAAAACAATGCATGCTTAGTATGGAATAACTGGTTTAGACTGGGTTTAAAGAGGTTTATCTGTGTGTGCTGTGTTATTTAAAGATATCCTTCTTTAAATGTCCATAAAGGGTGTTGACCCTAACGGAATTTTGCCCTCAGGACAGGGCTGCATGGGTCACAGGATTCTCTAATCAATTAAAGTTTAAAGGCACAAATTATTTAAAATATCTCACACATAGAATGTGTGAGAATTAACTGAACATGTGTAGTTCTGATTATACTTAGGACATGCATAATTTTTGACACAACTGTTCTTCCAGAGTAAGTTCAATACTTTATTGAGAAATTGGGAATTGTTGTTTAAAGTGACTACATGGGTGTGAATACTTTTTACCTCAGGGGAAATTCTTCCAGCAAGCTGATAAGAACTTTTAGAAGCATAGCATTATCACAAAAGGGAACCTATCACAAATGGTATATTATAAGCTGTTTGTTTCTGATTGGTTGACTGTGAGCAGGGGAGTAACTTTGCTGGATGTTGCTAATAAAAGGCTGAAGTAAATAAAGGATCTTTGAATAGAGTGAATGCTCTATTCCCGATATATATGTATGTATATCGTAATGAAACTGTTGAGTCCTGTGTGATTTGTTTTGTCGTTTCCAGGTTGTCAGAGAATATAAGAACCTGGGAGAATATGGGGACTTCAGTGTCTAATATGGGAATTAGACTGAAGTACAACATAGCATTGTTAGCTCAACGTCAGCCACTAGCCAGGTCGGTGTTGAATTACATATGCCGGCGCAATGTTTGTGCTACAGACTGGGCAACCTTGTGGGCTCACATGTGATTGGCTCTGGAACAAGAAAGTATGGAGGCGGGACAGATTGTAAACAATGACTACGTCCCTCTGTGGCCTTTTTGAAATGATAAAAACTCAAAACCACCCAGCCGGTTGAGAAGGAAATCTGTTTTAGTGTAACCTTCCTTCCAACATGATTGAGACATTAGACTGTGATTATTTCACTGTAAAATTCTTACATATTGCATCTCTAAGCTTTTGACTTCTGTCATTAAACGCTCTGAATTTAGAAATGTTGGCCATCCTTTGGAGATCTCAGGGTCTACTTTCTCTAGAGCAGGGTTTTTTAATTAAATTTTAGTAGATCTGTTTCTGTTCTCCATTTGGGGGCCTTTGCTGTAGGGAATATACACAGAAACTACTGTTTTAATAATGTCAACCATGTTAACCAGTCTGTTACATATAAGACTCTAAATCAGCTTTATAATAATTTTCTCTTTGATTTTATGTATTAGCAAAATCCAGTTTAACGGTGACTGTTTTATCTTACAGTTGCAACATGATCTCTCCTGTCTTCTTAATATAGATAATTAACAATTTGCCAAATAAAAGATGCTAGGAAAAATATATTCCTCTCATTATTTAGTTATTTAAAAGAAATAAGCTGTTTGGAACTTTACAAGACAGGAAATTGGCCACTGGGCATTGGTGCATCTTTAAGAGAGTCCCTGTTAGAGTTCAGGTTAGAGGGAGAAAGCATGTGGAAACAATCGGTAACTGGCAAGGGAGGCAGAATGTCAGGGAGTAGTGATGGCGAGATGAAGCCCCATGAGGCATTGAACCACTTGAGCCAATTGGTTCAAGGAAGGGTTCATCTCACGGGGCTTCATGTGAACACAAATCCCCCTACTGGCCAGGTACATAATCACAGGTAGCTGTGGGTCTTAGCCACTTAATGTGTGATGCATTAAAGTTTTAAGTCTGCTATGGTTCTTGGGAATGACTATGAGCTCCCAAAAATAATTTATCTACATAAAATATTACAAATATGAATAATAAAAATATTTTTGAATGTATTCTATCTTTAAATTATCCAAAAATGGTAATATCATATGTTATGGCAGGTTGTGTAATAATGTTTTTCTGTCACTTGAGGCAAAAGGCATGGGCATAAGCAGGCAGAGGAAAGTGAAAATGCTTGTGGAACTAGGAAGAGGGCACTGAAAATTATTGTGTAACTTAGGCAATGATGTACAGAACAGGGGAGAGTCATTTTTATTCAAAAATAGCAGTTTCTCAACAGTTTCAGGTTTGAAGCGATTCCTTTTTTTTTGACACCACCTCACCAGCCTTTGAAAACACTCTTTCACAAGGCACAGGAGATGCAGGTGTACACAAAAACACAAATGCTAGACTATATAAATTGGGGTACAGTAATTTTTGCTTTCCCCAATACTCCAGGGGTTTTTCCAGCTTGCTAATAACCTATTTGGCTCCAACACTGGGGGAATCCTCCTCTTCCTAGTTGGTTCCATCCTCTCACTTATCTCTCTCTCCTCACTCTCCTAAATCTTCAAACTATCTTTCTGTATACTCTCAAAACTATCTCCAAACTATATAAACACTAACCAAACTCTCCTATCAAAACTCTGTCCAAACTCCAAACTGACTGCAACTCTCCTACACAAACCCACATTTTGAATGGAGCCCGAGGGGATTTATATTGCTGTCAAACCACTCAGCAAACTCTGAACCACTTCCCGAAGCAGTCACGTGGTACAGCAGGGCAGCGGGGCTTCATACGTCATCATTTTCGGCTCCTCTCCTAAATGAAGCAGGCCTCGATACGCGCTTTGTGGAAAGGCCCCCTCCACTGCTCGACACACGCTTCGTAGCCTTGGCACATATCGTAACATCACTAGAAGGGAGACAACAAGAGAGGAATAGACAGGAGAAGAAACAGAAAACAATCTTAAATAAGATGAAGGACAGACTACAAAGTAACTAAAGATAAAATACCTAAGAAGGAATCTAAGAGGAACACTGGAGAATAGGAGATAAAAACTGGAGGAAGAAAAACTATCTAATGGGAAATAAACTAACAAGAATAGGATTCTAATTAAGAAGACCAACTGATAAGAGGAAACAGAACTAACCAGGACAAATAATGAAATAAGTAAACAAAATAACTAAAACTCAAAACACAAACAACATCATGACAGAAAGTCAATCGAGTGGCAAAAATAGAAAAAAAAAAAAAAAATTAGAAAACATCCAAAGAACATCTAAAAACAAGATTAGTGGCCAATATCAGACTCTAAACTTTAGACCAAGTTAGTTTTTGACTTGGTAGAGACTTCACATTCTCAAATGTATATCTTATCTAGAACGGTGATCATTTTTGCTACAGTGCATTCCTTGAAGAGCTCGGCAAGATCAAAGACTTGCAACGTGACTTGAACTCTAACACCTGTGACTTTAAACCCCTTTTAAATCATACTCAGATATTCCAGATCATGGCCTAAGAGTAGAAACACTTATTTAAAAAGTCTGATGTGACTTGTGGAAGCTTTTGATGCCGCTTTATTAGTTTCAATTAAACAATTATTTGATTGTAATTGTTTATTTGTACACAGTCAAGCTGAAGGAAATACCAAATTCATGACTTACTAAAACACTATAATATTGCTTTATTCTTAATTTTGAACGTGATCTGTTAAAGAGCTAATACTGACTTGTTTGACAGATTATTTATTGAACAGTTGACAGCGGATCATTGCATTCAGTTAGGAACTGAAGACTGGATAATGTCTCTGAAACTACTCTAGACATCTACTGTATATATAATCAACCAGAAACTATACTCACTGACCACTTTATTAGGCACACCCAGTACCAGGTTGGAAATTGTTTTGCCTTCAAAACTGCTTTACATCTTCTTGCCATAGCATCACCAAGGTGTGAAAAACAGTCCTCAGAGATTTGAGTCCATATTGACATAATAACATTTGCTGCAGATTTGTCCGCTGCACATCTATGACGGAAATCTCCCATTCCACCACATCCCAAAGGTGCTAGCTTACAGTAGTGGCACCCAATGTGGTCTTGTGGCTGCACGATTCAACATGTTGTGCCTTCAGAAATGGTAACAGCTGTTTTTTTAGATACTTTTGCCTTTCTAATAATTATGCACAATTTAAATCAATTGCTATTCTGTTAAATATTGTAATATTGATGTCAATAGTAATTAACCCATATTTTCCCACTCATCCTCCCAATGATCCAACCACTTCTGTGGGCATCTAGATTACTAAGATCTATATCTGGTATGGGCATAAAAGATAGCAAAAAATCATTGAACTGGCAAATAAATGATTGGCAAACAGAGTTTTAATGCATGTCAGTTGAAATAAATTAGCTACTAAATCTTGCATCTATCTTTGCAATTTGGATATTGGGCACAATGAGACTGCAACGATTGCTGCTGGATATATTATCCAGCTGGACTTTCTCTGAAGGTTGCATGGTGGAACAATGGGTAGTAGCACTGTTGTCTGCAGCAGGAAGGTCCTGGGTTTCCAAGAGCCTTTCTGCACGGAGTTTGCACATCCAAGTTGTCCTTTTAAGTTTTTTTAAAGTATGTACAGTATATGATGCTCTACCATGTGAGATTCGCTAAAATGTCACCAAAAGTCCAAAGTCACACGTTGTAAAATAAAACTTGAGTTGATCCATTGTGCAGTAAACAGTGACATCGGACAAACAGACAAACTCCATGTGGTAACCCCAAAAACAGACACCTTTGATACAAGGACTAGCAGGTCGACGTAGCTTGTTGTGAATGCCCAGCATAGCTGTGTCTGTAAAGTGGTGACAAGAAGGCATCTCATACCGTGCCTTCAGGTTCTCTGGAAGACTGCGGAATCCGATGTTTGCAACCACAAACTGCGGCTCGTCATCCAGTATGATCAGTCCGGCTGTCTTGGTTATGATCTTTTTGACCTTTTCGCTGTCCTTAGGCAATTTCTCCTTGTTTTTTTTACTTATATTTAGGTGTCGGCTGGCTCAGTGTTTTTGTCAGGGTGCCGTATCTGATTCGCAATGTTGAATGCAACTCCGTCTTTCACCAAGTGAAATGCCCAATTTGCACACATTACATGTGGCTGCTGCACTGCCTTCGCTGTTCAGCTTAAAATACTTCCAAACTGCTGAAGTTTTCGCTCTAGTGAGGCGACACATTTGCCCTGCATTAGCACTTCTGGCTAGCAGCTCACTATTGTGTTGCCTTAATTCTCCGGCTGCCGTAAATTGTGTGACATTACGATGTTGTTGTCGACCATGCAACAGTGAATATTGATGTAGTGGAACTTGTTGAAATTAAAACTCCACTGTCAATCCATTTGACAATCTCTGTCTCAGGATGAATTTAAAATGCCATGCTTGTTTTTTTATGAGGTTATATCAAATTTTTTCTATGTGATTCCGATAATTAAAAAAATCACGTGATCAGATCCGATTTCCGATCACGTGATCGGATCGGGACATCCCTGGTTCTACTTCCTGGGTTCCTCTGACAGTCTGAATACATGGGTGTAAGTTCCCCCACAATGGATAGATGGACTTTCTATCATCTCAACCAGTTTCCTAGTCACCTCTGACATAACCAAAGCATTTTCATCCACACGACAGCAATTTACTGGATGTTTTATCTTTTTAAACATAACTATATTGAAAAAGTTACCACCATGTGATGACTTGCTGTTTGTTTTGGCAAGCAATTGAACAGGCGTACCTAATAAGTGGCTGGTGAGTGTGTAAATCTGTTTTCAGTGCTGAAGTATCTTTTTTTAGACATCTGAGGACATAAAGTTTGAGGCTCTATTGTGTGACAATAAAACTCTTGAATGAGGATGTGAATTATTCAGAACCTCTTGTCTTTCACCACCCGCTCTGTGGGAACAAATTTCCAGTAAAATTCTACTTTGCATTTCAGATGTGTTTTAGTGATGTACTTTGTAAGGCATGAGCCCAAGGCAGACAGTGTGATTACCCCCTTGGAGCTCAGAGCGTGCCAGCGTTTTTGCTGTTCTGCATCACATTCAAGGATATACTATACATGCAGTTTTTTAAGTTCAGCATCCATTTATCCCGTCCAGTTTGGCGTTTCTTGGCCAGTGTTTGTCATCAGAGTTTAAAGTGATTAAGGGAGATGCATGGAATGTGTTTTAATACGCTTTAGGAAATCCCTTAGAGGCTCTCAGCAGCTTCTAATCAATGCCTGTTTGATAAAAGCAGAAACCGTTTTATCCTTGTCAGTAAGTGTTTCCAGTAAAACCTTATTGGGCTAGATAAGGAAAATGTTTCCCTTACTTTATTCATCCTGATGATGTTTGCTAGGATTTAAGCCAGAAGTGCTAATGTCTCTGAGCTCCACTGCTCATCAGCAAGGCTTGTATGAGATGGTCTGGATCATGCATTATAGATAAGATGTGTCTGGGTGTTTGCAGGCTAAGTGTTACTCTGCCTTTTGGCATCATGCTCACAAGCACGACTCTAAAGTGTGACACATGTTGTTATTGCTCCAGACAAACACAACCAGCCTCAGTTATTCATCTGTTATTTACTCTTTGTGTGTGCTGTATGAAGGAGTAGCCTTGCTGTGGCATATCAAACACTGCTGAATCCAGGGACGGAGTGTTTGACACTCTTTGTGCTTGCACCTTGGGAGCCTGAGTATCTGTGGCAGCCGCCATGTCAGACCTCTGAGACTGCTGGTTTTCTCCTCTGTTATTATGACTATATATAGACACGCTCTCTTTGTATAACATATGTATTTATAATGTTTTCCTGTCTTCGTGCAGCCCAAATGAGCTGTAAATTATGACAAAAAGACTGCACCAACTGATTCAGCCAAGCATATTATGGTTGAGCATTTTAGTTTTGAATGCTGATGCAAGGTGAGTATCACATTAACATTTTCTGGCTTGTTTTATTCCTATATTATATAATTTGTATCAGGGCTGCATATCACACATTTATCATTATCACAATATCACTGTGCCCAATATAGACTCCAATAAGTGTTAGCTTATTATTTATGCATGCATTCAGGGTGTCTATGCCTATAATATATTTTGTGACACGTTTTGTGATGCAGCATTGAACTTTTTAGCTGGTAAAGTCATCAGAAGCAACTTTTTGAATGAAACATTGTTGTTGGGATGGAAATAATATTTTTTCCCAGTAGGTGGATAGACTTCTCATTATTTGGGGTCTATGTGTGCTATAAATCCAAAACAGAAAGACTTTAGGAGTTTTAAATTATCTGTTTACTGATCACAAGTCATATAGCTACATTCCCTAATATTATCACATATCACATATTTTCTTAATATTGTGCGGCCCTTAATTGGATGTACTGTTTCTATCTAGTTCAGTGGATGGGAATGAAAAGGTTTTAGTGGAAAATGTAAAGTTTTTCAAATATTCAACTTGTTTTGGTTTTGCAGGACAGGAATTAACTGGTATTTCCGTTGAATTGATAGTAGACGGGACTAGAAAGGATTGCATAAACGTTTGGACTTTGGTGTTGTGTTTCGCTTTTATTTAGGAATTGTCAATCTTTTCATATTCCGTTTATTTCTTATGTTTAAGAGTCCTTGATGATTGTTTTAGTATTTAATATGTACTTTTTTTCTACTCTGAGTTGCAGTCATTAGTTACATTTGCATGTTGCATTATAGATTATTTTCTTTTTTGTTAGCTCTTGGTTCACAATCTGTACTATGAGTTTCTGTGTACTCCTAGATTTGTATCTCTGTTTAATTCTGTTAGTGTCTTTGTTCCCAGATCTACCCAGTAGCTTCCCTCAGTCAGTGTGTTTACGTAAGAGAAATCCGAAATATTGCCTTAGTCTGACTGAAATCTGACTTTATAAATGCATGTAAACATAGGGTGACCAGATCCCCACCAAGCAAATGTGGGACAATGTGAGATTCCAATGCATCAAGACAAAAGTGTAGAATAAGTTTTTGTCAAACGATAAAAACGTTTAACTAATCTCAGCGTAGTTTGTGAATTTATCACGAATAGTCACGATTAATTAACGTTCCTAAATATGACTGAAAAAGTACAATTTTCGATGTAAATAAAGGACACAACCAGAAGCTGTTGCTCCTTTTCTTTTAAAGAAAATACAAGAGAGATGCAAGGAACTTTTGTTTTTACGTCCACTATCACCTTTACACGTGGTGCTTTTAACCTATTCATCTTTTAGACAGTTGCTAAGGTAAACTAACTGGTTTCCATTTTCTGAATGTAAAGCTGACTGTTTCATATTAAGTTTTGACAACCCTGAGCATCCTCTTAATGGGACTATGTTACAACAACAGAGTGTCTTCAGTCAGAGGCTTCTCATTTTTGCTGCAACACAGACTGCTAGAAGAGATCCTTCTTGCCCACAGCATACATACAGCATACAAGTGATACGAAGTGTTTGCAATATCTGAGCACAGATCGTTAATGTAGCTAGAAATTAAAACTGGGCCTAATATAGATCCTTGAGGTACGCCATTTAGTACTCACGCTGTTCGCGAGTTTCTAACTGACATTTGTGTACATTGCGTTCTGTTTAGGAGATAACTTTTAAACCACATTAATATTTGTTCAGAAAAACCTACGGCCAGCAAACTCTGTAGCAACAGAGCGTGGTCTACTGTATCGAATGCTTTACATAGGTCCAGAAACAAAGCACAACCAGACTTTTTTGAGTCAAGAGTGTCGTAACAGTCGTTGAGAACATGCAGGACTGCCGTCGTTGCACTTTCTCCTAAATCCTGAATGAAAAGGGGTTAGTATATTGTTATCTAGCAAATAATCCTGTAGTTGTGCTGCCACAAGACCGTCTAATACAAAATACATCGTTTTGTATATTGGTCTGTAATTATTTACATCTGCAAATCCACACAGGATGGGACATACTAATGTTGGTTTCCAAATATCCGGTAAAGTATTGGAACTTATACTCAGATTATATAAATATGTAATTGGTTCAGCTATAACGTCAGCCTCAATTTTAATAAAATATGAATCTAGTTTATCCGGTCCCGCTGATTTTGCAGTATCTAATGACTTTAAAAAATTTATAACCTCTTGTGTAGAGACCAATTTAAGAGTAAACAATGTTTTAAAATGTGAGTCATGATTTATGAATTTGTCCTGACTCATAACTTGCTCCTGGTCCTTTGAATCCAAACAGGTTTTTGGAAATAGATTCCCTGCTGCGATAAAACTATCATTCATATAGTTTACCATATCATCCTTGTTTGTAATAATGCGGGTGCAAGGTTTAATGTACGTTGGTGAATCATTGTTATTTTGGTTACTCACCCCTGGTGTAAAAACTTTCCAAAGTTTTTTATGATCCCTTTTATGTTTGATTGCCTCCTGAACATAATATTCACATTTTGCGTTTTTTATCATTGATGTACATTTATTTCGTAATTGCCAGAAAGCCAGTCTGTCAGTTTCTGATTTAGTTTGTTGCGCTGAAGGCCACATCTCTTTTTTTAAGAATTTCTCCTATCTCCGGCTTAAACCACGGATTATGTCTTCGTTTTATCCTTAATTTTCTGAAGGGAGAATATATTTTTTTCCCTGTAAAATGCACATAAAAAAACAGCCATGCCGATTCTACGGTCTTTTCTTACCTGATTGATGTCCAATCAATTTCCCGTTCTAAGAGGAACTCTTGTTCTGAGAAATATTTCAGGTCCCGCTTCCATAATATTCTTGATTTAGCTTTAATAGGTTAAGTGTTTCTCACTATTGCTATTGCACAATGATCGCTCACATCATTGGCAAAAATTCCTAGTTCAGCGTATTCATGCGGGGCAGTTGTTAATATAAGATCTATCAGTGTTGATCTCGCTGGCCATTTTACATTCTATAGCAGAAGTTTCTGCTGAGAACAATTTGAAATGGCTGCCACCACCATTCTCATAGCTCTTTGGCCGTGATGTCATCATTGATGTCACCTTTGGTGGCCACGGACCAATAGGAGTATGTTGGGGTCACCGCTAGGAATGCTGGGAAATGCGGTCTGCTCAGTCTATCTGGAGAAAATGGCTTCCCGCCATCCAACAGTCTGTTCAGTTCATTTGTGGAAAATGGATTCCCAACACTCGTTTCAGACAAAACTATGTTGTATCTAGTAAATACACATAAATCAAACAATGAAATATTGTGGAGTCCTAACGTTAACATATGGTTTAAACTGATTATCTGATTGCAACCAAGTTTGAGTTCCAGTTACCTTCCAATCTGATTGTAGGTTGCCCAATTTAAGCTGAAATCCATCTGGCTGCCTTGTAAAGTCAGTTTGGGCACATGTCATTGCATGCCTTACAATTGTTACTAAGATAAAGAAGAAAAATAAAGAAAGTGTGCCCACATGGGTACCTTCCTCCATTTTCACTTCACAGAAAAGTAATGACTTCCAATCAAGTTTAAAGTCTGTACGCTGTATTTTACTGCTACTTTTATCACTCCCCAGATCTCTCCCTGCAACCCCCCATCCTCATATAACGAGTCCACTCGGTACCTTTCAAGTGTCCACCTGCTGCCGATCACCACTTGTCTCCAGACGTGTGGTACGAGCTGCTTCCCTCCTTGAGTTTGCTAGCTCTCCAGATAATACGCCCGGAGTGGTAGTAACACCAACTTCCCGTTTCTGCTCGACTCAGCCTCCCAACTCTTGTCACAGTGTCCCTCCTTGGATTAGCTAGTTTCCCAGGTCGCATACCCAGTAGTCGAGTTGAGGGTGAGCGGGGGGGACGCCGCTCCCCTTAGAAAGAAATCCGACATATAACGTCCCACCAGTAAAAGTCCCATCCTCCATCTCCATCCCTTCCATTTTACAGTAAATATTGTATGGAAATATAAATCATAAATAGGATTAGCCTATATAAAATAATTTCATCATCAGAAAATGTTAGGTCTCTGCATGTTGAGCGAAAATAAACAGTCTAATAAAATCCGGGGGACAGGGGCACAAAACGCAATGATGCAACATTGTTTTTACCTGAGAGTAGGCCAGGTGAACCCAGTTTTTGTTTCATCTCGTTCCGACCTCTGGCATCTAGACCAAGACATGGATTTAACATAAAATCCATGTCTTGTTCATGTTTCATGGAAGTTAAATGCATGTAACACATTTTACATAGGCCTACATGCTGTTCCTTTGTTTTGTAAAAGTTTTAAAGAAGTTTTCATCATGACCTTAGCTGTCTCCATATCCGCATGCGTCATCACGTCGATTAAACTCTGCCACCACATTGGTCTAGTACGGGTACGTAGCAGCCGTATCACTCCTTTCTCACTACGGCGAAAACAAACTAGTCCCGAATTAAATAATCGATCATAAAAAAACTGCGCTATTATAGAAGGTCAGCGGGATGTCCGGGATTTTTTTTTGAAGAAAAAAATTACAGGTGAGCTATTAATCTCAATAATTAATCTAGCGTGCTTTTTGTTATCTAAAGACCAGCCAACTCGCCGCAGGTGTACGCACAGATCCCAGGATGCTACCCTCCAAACTAGCTAAGATGAACGGGTGACACCCACATCTCTCTTGTTAATTAGCTTGCTAAAATACATGACATGTCATTCAGTCAAGACACGCATGCGGCTTGCTGAATCTGCACTAGATGCCGACTCTTTTTACACATCCAGCCATAATCGGCCTAGGAAAAATTATCACCTTGTCAGAGCTCATCTGACATTTAGCCATAATCAGGACAAATGTGAACAAGAGCAAGAAAAACTGTAGAAAAAAAACATGATTACGAAAGTGTTTGGAAACTGCTATGAGCATGTGGATTAAGTGAGGGTTGTAATGAATAAAATAGAAATGACTAACTTTGTTTGGTCTTTCATGTTAAATTAATCCAATATTTTGTTTTGTATAAGCCTAGTTTCTTCCACTACTTCTGCACTGCAGTTATTTGCTAAGGCTTCTTTGCAAGGTGCTGTATCGGCTTTGCTTCACATCCTGATGTGCAAATGGTCCCTGCTCCTTTGAACTCACCCCTGATTTTAACTCACATACTGGACTTGGACCTTGCTCTACCTCATCCATACCTGTTATTATCAGCAGAGAGCGGACTACAAATCATAAAACCGAACAAATGCAATCCAAATAATCTCAAAAAGTTGCCAAAAGCCCCACTTTCAGTAAATCATACAGTCCCTTCATCTCCAATCACTATTAATATGGCACTTTTTAATGTTCGCTCTCTGCTGAACAAAACTTTTATAATAAATTATGTGATTTTAGACCATAATCTTCATTGTTTATTTTTAACAGAAACTTGGCTGAGTGCAGATGCCCCTGTTGTTCTTACAGAGGCCTCCCCACCTAATTTTAACTTCACTTATTCTACGAGGAGTAGCAAAAGGGGAGGCGGAACTGCTTTTATAAGTTCATCAACACTTTCCGCCAAACCTGTTTTATTTGATAACTATTTTACTTTTGAATATAATGCAATTTTTTTTAGCACTCCTCAGATTTTATGTGTCACAATTTATAGGCCTCCTAAAAAGAGTGCACTTTTTATTCAAGAATTTTCAGAGTTTTTATCAATTTTGCACAACTCCTTTGAAAGGATCATTTTAGCTGGTGATTTTAATCTACATATAGATAACCTTTTAGATCCTTTATCAACAGATTTTTTAAACATCCTGACTTGGATGGATTTTAGCCAACATGTCATGCAGCCGACTCACAACAAAGGACACACCCTGGACTTGGTCATCACGCATGGCCTGTCCACCCGTGTGTCCTCTGTTGTTGACTTGGCTGTCTCTGACCA
Source organism: Valencia hispanica (assembly GCA_963556495.2). Taxonomy (NCBI): domain Eukaryota; kingdom Metazoa; phylum Chordata; class Actinopteri; order Cyprinodontiformes; family Valenciidae; genus Valencia; species Valencia hispanica. The sequence continues at coordinate 28,692,284 of OY747707.1, read as the reverse complement.
CTACTGTGTGTTTTTTAACATCACCAGTTTTATTCAGCAGGAGACCTCTTCAAGAACTGTCAGGAAGCGCCATCTAACCCCTGAAGTGGCTGCAGGTTTTCTGGAAATTTTTAAAAAGAATCCTCCTATTGTTTTACCTGCCCCCTGTGATTTTATTGTCAAGGATTTTAACAGAAGGCTTCAGTCCACTCTTGACCGGCTTGCTCCACTACAAGTTAAAAGTTAAAAGTTGCAACGCCATGGAAAAATGAAAACCTTCAAAAAATGAAGAGAAATTGTAGGGCAGCAGAGAGAAAATGGAGGAAAGGTAAAACCACAATAAACCATCAAATATACACAGATCTTCTCAAATTATACAACAATGCAGTAAGAAATTCAAGAAATACCTCTCCAAAATCATCTCGGAACATAAAAATAATTCCAAAATCCTTTTTTCCACCATTGATAAACTTTTTAACAGAGCTACTACTGCATTTCCTAAAACCCCTTCAAACACTCTTTGTGAGGAGTTTGCAGACCACTTCAGAGGGAAGTGTCAGCTTCTTTTTTAATGTGCTCTGGAACTCGTTTTTTTTTTTACTCCGAGAGGTGGGGGCGCCGAACTCCAAAACCCCAGCGGGAACTGTTTCAAAATAAGACCCAGAACTGAGAGACAGAGAGTAAACACAACACACACAACAACGGATATCTGTTTCAAAAGGACGCACCTGCAGATGGGAGCCAGACAAGATCTGACTCGCTTTTCTACAAGAATGTACCATTTTTATTTCCAAAAGAACAAAGAGCATACCACATGACTCCTCTCTCCTCCTTCTACATCTTGACAGGTCATTTATTTTCTCCAGGTCTCCTGACCGTACCATGAGTACCATGAACTGGGTTGTAACATGAACTAGAGTTATAGCTGATCCTCCCTGCTTTCAGTTCATATCTTTACTCAAGAGTTTGTTTACTTAAAACCTTAAACCCTATAAAATACTGGTAACAGAGTCATGTTTTACTACCCTGAATAATATAAACAGGCCTATTACTTCTAAAGCTTAAAAAAAAGATATAATTAAAACATATGTACTGCATAATAAAAAATAGCCTCAAAAAAGTAGAATACAACAGAAGGTAGACACCATCAGATGTAAGATTTTATCTTCTCAGAGTAACATGGTTTTAGACAAATCTGAGTGTGTGTCTTTACCAGAGGAAACGCTGGACAGTTTTGTCCTGGTAGAAGCTGGGACTCTTGATAAAGTTTTCTCCTCAGTGAGGCCCACCACATGTGTCTTGGATCTTTTAGAGATGAGATTTTAACCATGATGAATTGCTCCCTTCAGACGGGGGTCTTTCCTGTCGCCTTTAAAGGGGCGGTAGTGAGGCCCCTGTTGAAGAGCAATTTAGATTTTAATGATTTTAACAATTTTAGACCGGTATCTAACTTACCTTTTTTAAGCAAAATTTTAGAAAAAAATATTTTAATTCAACTTAATGATTTTATTAATGAGCACAATTTCCTGGAGAAATTTCAGTCTGGTTTTAGGGTGAACCACAGCACAGAAACGGCTCTTTTAAAGATTTTAAATGATTTTAGATTAAACTATGATGCACAGAGGGTGTCACGCTGCCCTATTCCTGCCTTATTGTCTTCACCTGTCTGTCTCATCATCAACACCTGATCCTACTCACCTCCTGCCTTTAAGACCCCTCACTTCCTTTCACTCCCGGCCGGATCATCCTTCCTCCTTAGTAGTAGTATTTGTCAATCCCCATGGTGTGTCATTCTTCCTGCTGTCTTCCTTCCCTGCCCGATGTCCAGTGTCTTCATCATCATCATCATCATCATCATCATCACTGTAATAAGCATCCTGCACCTTCCTTCAGCGAATGCGTTTGGGTCCATTCTCCACACACCTCGTGACAGAGGCTGACAGTGCTGGTTCTACTTGATCTAAGCGCTGCCTTCGATACAGTAGACCACACTATTCTTTTAACTCGTTTAAAACAGATTGGCCTCTCTGGTGCTGATCACAAATGGTTCACATCCTATCTCACAGACACGACTTTTATGGTAAGTTTAGATACCTGCTCCTCTAGGGTCCATAGGATTACATGTGGTGTGCCCCAGGGTTCGATTTTAGGCCCAGTGCTTTTTAACCTGTATATGCTCCCTCTTGGCAGCGTCATCAGAAGACATGGAGTCAACTTTCACAGTTATGCTGATGATACACAGCTGTACATCTCCATGTCTCCCGATGACACACGGCCAATGTATGCACTTTTTAACTGCATTTTAGACATTAAATCCTGGATGGCAGAAAACTTTCTCGAGCTCAACCAGGACAAAACTGAAGTTTTAGTCATCGGTCCTGAGAGTCAGAGAGAGAAACTTTTACCAAAACTACAATCACTGTCTTTTTATCCCTATTTACAAGTGCACAACCTGGGTGTGGTTTTTGACTCTGAGCTGACTTTTATTCCTCACATAAAAAATATTACTAAAATAGGTTTTTATCAACTTAAGAACATCGCCAGAGTCCGCCCCATTCTCTCTCTGGCCAATACGGAGACACTGATGCATGCTTTTATCTCCAGAATAGTAGAATTGATTACTGTAATGCCCTGATTTCTGGTCTTTCTATCTTTCGGAATTTATTTTACCGTATGAACCTTCGCGGTCTCTGCACTCCTCTGGCAGCCGTCTCCTTGTCACCCCAAAAGTCAGGACACACACGCATGGTGAGGCGTCTTTCCAGTTTTATGGCCCTCACCTCTGGAACAGGCTGCCAGAGGACCTCAGGGCTGCAGAGAACGTTCATGTTTTTAAGAGCAGGCTCAAGACTCACCTTTTTAGCCTAGCTTTTAAATGATTATTATTTATTACTGTCTGTTTAATTGCTCTGCATGTTTTATATGATTATATTTTTATCAGTTTTACTATTTAATCTTAGCACATTAATTTACTGTTTATTTTTATACTTTAATTTATCGTTCCAGTGTTTCCTCTGTGGGAGCCCTCTGCCCCGGGAGCGGTGGTTGGCTGTGGCTGCCTGGGTGCTCTCCAGGTGGAGCTTGGGTGGAGGTGGGGGTCTTGGCCTTGCCTCCACTGGGTGCCCTGTGTCGGTGCCTCGGCTGCTGCTGTTAGTCTACCGCTGCCGGGGCAGATGGCTCCTCTGATGGCGTTTCCTTGCATGGTTCATCTACACTCGGCCCAATGTCCTTTTTTACTTTTTCTTTTAACTGTCTGTGTGCATGGGAGTTGGGTTGGGGGGTGGGGGGTATAACTGTGACCATGCTTTTAAATCTGTGGGGGAGGGAAGGGAAGGTGGTTTTATGTGGGGTCATTTTAATCTGTAAAGGATTTTGTGATGCAACTTCTTGTATGAAAAGCGCTTTATAAATAAGGTTTGATTTGATATATAAAGTCTCCATTTCACCCGATCTTGTTTAATTCTAATGCAGGCTATTCAGTTGTAGTCCCCTAACATTCAGCCAATTCGGCGATACAAAATACTCTATAAATACCACCTTTTTAAAAATTAAAATCCAGATTTTTTTAATAGGCGAAAAAAATGACCATCCCCCCTGAAATTTATTTACAACTCGACTACTGAGCACACCCAATGTGGTACAGACACCGGTCTCCACATTCCTACTCCACATCGACTCCTGACGCTGCTTCAATTTCCGAACTCCCCAGTCCCAGCTTGCCACTGGCCTGTCCGGAATGTAAGCTGCTTGGCTGAGCCAGTTTTCTTATTTCCTCACTCGAGTTGTTCCACTCTGATCCGTTCCTTTCCACTTTCCAGCCAGACCACTTCTTCAGGTACGGCTTCCACCTCCCAATCAGTCACTCCCCTCTTTTAGCATGGTAGGGACACGCTGGTTGACAGTCCTTCAGTGCCACTATTCGTGCCCGGCCGGCCCTCTTCCTATTTTGATCCAAGGGTGCCCAGCAACTAAAAGCTCTAAAAGTTTACAAGCTAAAAGCCCCGAACGACATACCAAACTTAAAACACTACAGTGTTAGATTTTAGCGTATACATATGCAGACTTGATTAGCAACAATTTTCTCAAGGACTTTGGATAAGAAAGGAAGGTTAGATATATTTTTTTGTCCTGTTTGGTAGTGTGGAGCTCAGAATTTGTGTCCCAGTACCAAGTAGGAGCCCAACAGATTTACTTTCACAAGCGGAGCAGTACAGCTTTTGCTATAGTCCTCCACTTGATATATGTGTGAAAAATCTTTATTATGAATTGTTGGGGGTTTTATTTCCTGATGTTATGGACCCGGAGACGGAAAATTAAGGGGAAAAAAGAAAGAAGATGAAGAAGAGAGGTAGGAAACAAAAATTCATGAGAGAGGGTGAGTTGAAAATACAAGAAAGGAATGGGAACAAAGAAAACACAGGAAAACATTGAAGTCTGCCTCCATACCCAAAGGACGGCAGAGAGAGGGGAAAAAACAAAACAAAAGAAAAAAGGAAAAAGGAACATCGACAAAACAAACCAAACATTGTGAACTAAGAACCTAACAACCACATCACACAAAAATGGATATAAAAATACAACAACAATGTCACAGAAAAACTCATGGTACCGATTAATCAAGCTCTAGTAATGATAACCTCAGCCCAAGAATATATCTGTAAACACCAGAGACCCCACATCTATGTGTGTGTGTGAGCATGCTGCTGCATATAAGGTTTCTCCATAAGAGTGTTCGATAGTTGGTGTGAGCAGGCATCAAATCCGTCTCCCAGGAATCGATGCAGACATGAAGGAGATCGGAGGAAAGACGTCCAAAGGACCCCCAAAACCCCAGGCGGACCCGGGCGGGGCCGACCGCATCCCCCAAGAGAGGAGCAAAGGAGAACCCCAGGGGAACGTCCAACGGCTACTATGCATTGGCCCGGGGGGCAGCAGTGACGAGCTCACGGGCCCCGACAAGGGACCGGCCGACGAGGGGCCCCCGGCACTGCAGGGGCCGTGGCCTGCCGCCACGCGCCACCACCACCCCGGGCCAATCCCCACCGCCAACATCCCAGCGCCCCACCGCTGCCCCACGTCAGGGCGCCCCACCGATAGCAGCAGCGGACGGACGGCATCCCCAGGCCGAGCTCAGCCAGCACCTGGACACCAAGTTGTACCAGCTCCCGAGTCCTGATCCCACGCAACGCAGAGCGCCGAGACCAGGCATCCAACAAAGGCCAGGGCCGGTCCAACCCGCCAATGAACCGACCACGCACGGTGCGCACAGAACAGGTGATTGAACAAGCAGAGACGCCGGATACGTATCCCGCCGAGCCACCGAGCAGGCACCACCCAACAATCCCAAACCTGGCACCCCTAAAAAGGTGCCCCAACCAACCAAAGGAAGATATCGGCCCAGCGCATCGGCCGACCGACACACAGAATCCCCCCAGGCCCAGGCAGGCACGCACCAGGTCCGAACCGGATTGACCACCGACGCACCAGTAGGCAGGGGCATCCGTCACTAAGTCATCTTGATCAACGGAGGGTTTCTTGAGTAAAGGTTTAATTACAGCTATTTTCAATTCTTGTGGTACGTATCCGTTTACTAAGGATAGATTCATCATATGCAAAATGGGGCCAGGAACCAAATGGAACACTTCTTTAAATAATTTGGTTGGGATTGGGTCCAAAATACAAGTTGAAGGTTTAGATGAGGCTAATATTTTTGATAATTCTGAAAGCTCGACTGAATCAAAACAGCCTAAGCACAAATGAGGTGCTACAGTTCTCTCCGATGCTGCCTCATTTACTGAGGAAGAAGTAATCATGTTTGGGAAGATGCCAATGATTTTATTTTTAATAGAATTAATTTTATTTATGAAGAATCCCATAAAATCACCACTGCTAAGAGCTGGGGGAATAGTTGGCTCAACAGAGCGATGACTCTGTGTAAGTCTGGCAACTGTACTAAAAAGAAACCTAGGATTGTTTTTATTTGCCTCTATTAATGATGAAAAATATGCTGTTCTAGCTTGTCGAAGGGTCTTTTTATACAGCAGTAGACTGTTATTCCAGGTGAAATAGGAGTCCTCTAGATGTGTAGAGCGCCATTTTCTCTCCAACTTCCTAGTATTCTGCTTTAAAGTATGCAACTCTGCGTTAAACCAAGGATTCATCCTCCTATGGATAGCCACTTTCTTTTTTTTGTTAGCTTTAAACGTAAACACCCTGCAGGTCGAAATCCTCAATCCCTATTATTTTCTGTAAGGGTAAATGTGGAAAGAGTTTAACGTTAAGAATTTCCACCAACTAAAGGTCTCTAAAGTAATTATGAGACCTGGGTTCTGCACACCGAATGTAGTACTTTCTCATTCAGGCAGCCTCTAAGCTGAAATTGGATCTCTGTCATGCATTTGGTCAAGCCATGAGTTCAACCCCTAATTCCTGGTGGTTGGTCTCTGGCTGGTGAGCTGATTCAGGGAACAGAGACGGATAGTTGAGAATAAAGTTCACAGGATAATGTATTCATGAGTAGATCAAAGTCTGGAAGTTCAAGCTTATTTATTGCTGAAATGTGCAGCCGTAACCTCTCAAATATGCTCAGACTGCTTGACCTGCATAGCATGAAAGCTCAGACGTTCTCCTACACTTTATTCAGAATTAGACATTTTCTTTGTTACTCTGGCAAACAAGGATGATGGTTTTTCTGTGAATAGGTCAGTAGAATGTATAATTCATAGTGTGTTAGTGGAATCTTAAAACATATTGATATTAATGGGTGTGTAGGGTTAGATTGAACATATTGAACTGAAACAACAGGTCCAGCAGCTGCTTTGTGCACAGAGATGGATGAAAGGAATACCGTGTTGTTTAGAGGTTGTGAATACTCTTGATCTGTGTTTTCTCTGATCATTTGAGCTTTGTTTTTCCCTCTGATGTGTACAAAGTGCCTTACAGAGCTGCCATGTTCCTCATTTTTCAAACCTGATGCAGGGAAGACATTATTAAAGTTGTGTCTCATTTCCCTGGTTTGTTATTACCAAGCAGCAGCCCATTTATTTAACTGTCTCCTCTGGCTGTCCATAAAGTAGCACAACTCCACTGTGACAGGCAAAGGATCATGGACACTTCCTGCTCTCTGGGGTCGCAGATCTGCTGCCCATGTCTTGCATTGTTCTAAGTCAGGCCCAGGAGCCAACACTGACATGAGGCTTATCGGGTGGAGGTTCTGTCCTCGTACAACTGTTTCAACATCGAAAATGTATTTAAAAACAAATAATTTTTCCAATCGCCTGCTAGTAATTTGCTTGAGAGTATTTTCTACAGAAAAAGTTTCAGACCTGAACATACTAACACCTGGAAAACAACTGAATACATGCTAAAACCGCTTGTCATACTCTGCTGTGGAGAATGAAAATATGCTGCATCAGTGTTTTATAGCGAATCTATGAATTCCATTTTTTGTGCATCTGTTGTCTCTTCAATAACTACATAAATAGCTAATATTGTATAGTATTTCTAACTAGTATTAGTTATATTAAGAGCAGAGGTGACATCACAATGTTAGAACTTTTGTTCTAAAACAAGGTTTTAGTAATATTTTAAAACAAAGAACAATAATTACAGAGATGAAAATTCAGAAATCTATATTAGCACAATTAGCAAGGTTAACATTTGAAACTGTTAACAGATGATCCTGTACAAATGAACTAAAAAAAACAAACTATTCTGAGAAAAAAATAAAAAGACACAATAACCGGGTAGTAAAGATGTGCATATGAAAACATTTCTATCTTTCAACGCGACTCCGTAGTCCACATTTATGAAGCATATAAGAGATTGTTTTCACATGCAGAACACAACCATTGCTTGTTGCAAATGACTGCAGCTCCTTCAATGTTGCTGTTGGACCCTTGGCATCAACCTTGGCCTGTTTCAAGTCGCATATTTACATTGATTCTGGAGAAATATCCAGTTTTTTAATGTCACTACAGCCTCCTCTTCCCTGATTTGCACCATGGGTAAAAAGAAAAACTGCAGAAAGAAAGCCACACAAAAAACCCTGAAAAAATGTACCTTTTTTCAGTAGCATAAGTAATAGTAGAAAATTATTTCCGTGGAAAAAATATACAAATGGAATCTTTAAGTAATGGTAAAGAAAATCCTGCCTAAATAAATAATTGTTGAAAAGTGTGTTTGTTAATGGGAATAAAAAACCTCTTTGCCATGATAGTAATGATAATAATATTAACATACAGTAATGAACTACAGTAATTATCATTTTGATCATATCTTCACCACCAAGTATTATAACAATAAAATCAACTTTAAAGCAAAAAATGGATAGTAGTAAAAAGTAATAAATATAATAATAAAGCAAATGCAACCAAAATACCAACAACGTTGAGAGTGATAACATGTTTGAACTGAAATAGAGTTATGTTTTGGTGCTAATCATAACAAACCTTATTATTATAGTAATAATTAAAATAACCATGGTAATAACATTCGTCAAACTGATAAAATTGCTTATTGGGCACTTTTCTAGACTTACCGACAACTAAAAGTGCTTTGCACTCAAGTCAGATTTACCCAGCTGTACTCACAAATATGAATGCATTTACAGACAAGCAACTTGGCATCGAGTGCCTTGCACAGTGTTGCATCGACATGTGGCAATATGAAGCTGGAATCAAACCAAAACCTTTCCAACTTTTCCAACCACACTCCACGTCAGCCCAGACTCTACAAAGGAAATTACCATATTCATTATGTCAGGTATTACCTCTGATAATAAAAAACATAGTCTTGTTCTGCTTTTTTGTATATTTTTTAAATCACTAGGAACAACATTTCTCCAAACAATTTCCATATAATAAGTCCTTTGTCATTTTGTTTTTTTGAAGTTCAACAAAGTGGAATCTTTGACTAGTTATCCATGACTTCCTTTTTTCCTGAGGTGTAATATGGCATGAGGCAGAAAGGCCATTTCTTTTAGTCACCCATAAAAATGGGAAAGATAGGAGAACATGCTATTCAGGCATAACAGATATAGATGTGCTAACTTTATAAGTCAGAAAATGACAACAATAAAATTGTTTCTCTCAAACTTGCCCATATCTACAGTTAGAGCAGTAAGTAAAATGTTATGAATAGCTGGAAGGCAGGACAGAAAAACACATTTACTTTGTGCACATTGAGGAAGATATTATGAGAAGAAAACAACATTTCTAAAGCCTTTTGTTAGTCGACTCCAGCATTTTTGTTTTTCACTGAGATTATGCTACTGCAGCAAAATAATCATTTATTCTGGGTCTTTTTACACATCTGTTCCAGGCCAATAAATGTGAAAAGTCTTATATGAGACACAAAAATCCCTGATTGCTCTTAAACACCTGATAAGCTTGAGTTTTTTTCTCTGTGTGTGTCCTCAGGTATGAGAAGGTCCCCGTGATCCTGGTGGCAAACAAGGTGGACCTGGAAAGCGAGAGGGAGGTGTCATCCGGTGAGGGTCAAGCCCTGGCAGAGGAGTGGGGCTGCCCCTTCATGGAGACCTCGGCCAAAAGCAAAACTATGGTAGACGAACTGTTTGCTGAAATTGTTCGGCAGATGGACTACGCCGCCCAGCCGGACAAGGATGACCCCTGCTGTTCCTCTTGCAATATACAATAACCCCCTTGAGGTCTTTTGACCTATGCGAGACAGAAACACTCTTAGACACACACATGCAGACGTCAGCTACATTTAGAACAAATTCATTCTTGAATGCAATTGATATCAGCTCAGTGGAGCATAAACTCTCTGACATAATAATTAATAAGGACAAGAGAGTAATACTGCATACATCTTGAATGAGAAAACAAGGAATATGCCGCAAGAGAATTTGACAAATGGGAAAATGGAACATGCCCTCACCTTATGTAAATTTTTTGTTGTTTATTTTGATCTTTTCAGGTATAGAGGAGATAAATCCTCTGCAAACAATCACAGACTGCAATCTTTCCGTGGAGATCCATTTCTCTTTTTCCATGACTTGACTCCACAATAATCCAATAAAGTTTTTATGGAAACCAGCTGTTTCAGATATTTCAGAGTATTAGAGATGCTATATGTTAATTCTTTCTTCCAGTTTAGTTTGTGCAGTGGGCATCGGGAGGTTTTTCTTCTCATCACAGGGCTGAAATACAGAGGTGACCTGAAAGCACCTCCATTTTCATTTTTCCCCCCAGTTGTTTAAAAGAGTAATGGAGAGAGAAATGGGTAAATAAGTGTGTTTTTTTTTTTAAACACCGGTGCAGTCATCTCTTCCATTTTTTCACATAGCAGTCTTTCACATATTGTGTGATGTGTTCTTTTCTCCTCTCTGGGAGACTCTGACAGCAGATTGCTGTGTAGTAGTATAACTAAATGCTTCACTCTGATGGGACAAAGAGTATTTTCATTCTTTGAATTTCCACCAAAGACTATCACAAGACTATCACAACATGCTTCATCCAAGAATGAACGCTCAAGGTGAAGATGCCAACTTTTTCTTCCCTCCTCTGTAATCAGCATGAAAAGGAGCACTCGAGAGCCCCGGCATCCTTGCGCCGGTCTTTGTGTACTGAGAGGATTCAGACACATTTTGACGAGTTGTAAAATGAGGAGTTGGACAATGACGGTAGTGTAAATATTTTGTATTGAAAGGGCCAGCTCATACAAAGACACCGACTCAACGTGTGGATCGTATGCATGGCGAGAAAAAAAAGAAGAAGAAAGGACTCCTATTGTTTGAGATTAATATAAGATGTGGAAATGTGCTAATTAGACACCTCTGGATCTGGACACTGTTCAAACTGTACATTTATGTTGGCACGAGGGCCATTTTCATTGTTGATTTTCTATTTTTTTATGTGACCATTTACTCTCTTTATCCCTCTACAAATGGTGACACTGTTAGATTTGACAACTGAACAATAAAAGTGCGTTCAACACTCGAGTGGAGATCTGACAGCCTTTCTGTACAGTAAAATGAAGTGAATGACTGGACACCTTCAAACCTTCCTTCTCTTTAAACGGTGATAATTATCTACAGAGTCTTGCAGAAGTATTCATCCATCTTAAAAGTTAAAGGAAATTATACATAGTTTTCTCTTTTTTTTTACAAATGAATATCTGAAAAGTGGCATGCTTTTGTGTTCAGTCCCCTTCTACTTTGGTAGCATGAATAAAATAGAGTGCAACAAAATTCCTTCATAGGTTCTCTAAATAGCAAACAGAACCAAACGCTGGACACATCTTAGAGCAATGTTAGATCCATCATGTCAAAATTGAAAGATCATGGCACATCTTTAAACCTACTAAAGATTTGCTGTCCACCTAAACTGACAGAATGGACAAGAAGAACATTATTCAGAGAAGCAGTCAAAACGCACCATTTACCATGTGGGCTAAATGGTGCGTTTGAAGGGAAACCTAACACTGCACATCCCACATTGAAACATGGTGGTTGCAACATCATACTGTGGGAAGGCTTTTTTATATCAGCAGCTACTGGGCAGCTAGTCAGAGTTGATGAGGACATTGGTGGAAATAAATACAGGTGATCCTGGAAGAAAATATATTAGATCCTTTATAAAACACTTCAGACTGTGTGGTGGTTTCAAAACTTTCAGAATTACAACACTAAACATGCAGACAGAGCTATGACACAATAATTTAGATCAAGGTATTTTCACGTGTTAGAAGTGCCTAGTCAAAGACAAGACCTGAATCTAATTGAAACTCCACCATACCCCCAGGAACAGGTGTCACCGTCTTGCATGGGCCATAGAGCATTTCCACTGAAGAAGGGACCAGGGTGTTACAGTACAGTGTGGGCAGGTGTGCCTTAGTCAATACAGAACTGCTCTATACATTGTGAATGGTACAGTGACAACCCCATACTACCTGAATAACAATTATTCCAGTCCTTGTGCCTCTGCAAGAGCAACACAGGGCTAATTTCATTTTGTGGACGGCAATGCTCCAGCTCATTTAGGTCGTATCACATGGCACGACTCTTTGAGCTCGAATGGAGTGGCCTGCACTTTCGTCATGTAGAGGCTCGTAACTCTGTGCCCAGAACCTCAATGACCTGAGGGCCGACCTTCAAGAAGAGTGGGATGCCATGCCTCAGCAGACAATGAGTCCACTTATGAACAGCATGAGACTACTTTGTCAAGCCGTAATTGATGCTCAAGGGCACATGACACTTTGTTGAGACATTAACATTTTTTGTTGCTTTTGCTTCTGTTCATTGTTGGAGATGAGGAAATCCCCATTGCATGCTTCTACTTCAATGCCCTACCTTAATGATATCATTGTTTTCAAAAATCCTTACCCCAAAAGCAAAATATCCCTAACTGGAGGTTATTGAAATTCTTATTAAAATTCTTATTTTTTATTATATTTTATATTATTTTTTTATTCCAGCTCTTTTACTCATTTGATTTTCTCACGATCAAATAAAAAAGTGGTAGTAGCAGAAAAATATATGCCATAGTTTCTTTTGATATATCTTGTCACCTCTTGTGATCATCCTCCTTTAGCGGTCATCTTATATAAGGAAGCTAACAAAGAACTTGAATGTGTGGTCTGAGGTCGTGTGTCATTGTGCTACTTTCTCCAGCCTTATAAGACAGGGCCTGAGCAGTGGAGAACCTGATGGTGAGAGAGGTCTCAGTGGGGTTCATTAGGATCCACAATTCCTGTGGCATCACTCAGTCTGCTGTAGGATCGCTTGCACTGGTGGTAACATATAGTCACATAAAGCACAACACCCCCAAGGACTAGTGAGACGGTTTAATGAGAATAAACTACCAGTTGTATACAGAGTTCTGTCTAATTGTGCACTTTCATCTTGTTATATTTGCTCCACTTTCCCCCCTAAGTCATTGCAAAGTAAAAGAAGGAAAACTCTCGAGGATCTTGGTGCGGTGTCATGAGATAATTAATTTGCAGAGGGAGGGAAGAAAGCTAAAATCAGCTTGAAAGCAAACCCCTGAGAACCACAGCGTAGGTTTATAAATTAAATTGGTGCTGACTCACTGTTACCTGTTACCTGTTCCCTGCTCTGTAAGCCGGCAGCTTGGTGGCTTAGAGATGCAGTTGTGACAGAACACAAGCTTTTTGTTATCCTCCACGTCACTGTGTCAGATGTCATGCTGCATGAGTCACCATCCCCATCTACCCCCTGGTTGGTGAAGTGTAGCCCCCCCCCCAGATATTCGTGTGGGAGACACGCAGTAAAAATGCAAAAACAAAGGTCACGTCCGACATGCCTGCTTTCTGGGCACATGAGTTCAAGAGGCTTTTTTCCCCCCACTGAGCAGAGGAACACCCTGCTAGCACAGCACTTTTGAGGATAAAAGGAGATTCCAGTGCACACAGCAGACAAAAATAAGGTTTTAAACAGCTTTAATCGCCTCATTGATCTGTGAAGCATTAAACTCTGTGAGAAAATTTAGTTTTTGTGTCTGTGCAGATCAGAGGAATGGTGAAAATCAATACAATGCATGGCAATGTAAAATATTTTGAAAAAGTACTTTTCCCATTACAGGTTGCTTATGTTTTTGTTACTTTTTTTTTAATTTAAATGTTTCAAATCAGCAAACACCATTTAATATCAGACATAAATGCAAAATCCAGTTCATTTGTTAAGTGAAAAAAGCTACTTTAAACAAATTCGGCCCCGTTTCATCAAGCAGTAACTGGCAAAGGGTCTTTTTACTCTGTGGAGGAATTTTGGCTCGTGTTGTAGGTATTGTTATTTTACTTAAATGCTGTGCTAGCTTTAAACTAGATGTAGCAGGTTATTTTACACAGTATTTTTCCAAAAATCTTGGGGATCATGAAATTGTTTTTGACAAATATGAGACGGCCCTTTTGGTTCTTGCTGGTCAGCAGTGGTTTTGGCCTTCTATGGATGCAATTTTTGTCAAATCTCTTTCTCATTGTTGAATTATGATAGTAATCATGCAGAATCTCTTAATGGTGCTTGTAAGTTTTGAAATATCTTCATCAGCATTTCAATTAATAGGTCTCATTTGGTGTCCTTGGGCCTACGGAGAATTTCAGGTGAATCCACCAATTATACCGTCTACCCTCTGACTGTGATAGTAAGGCACCAAGAAGGGTTTTACTGAGGTCACTGCGCCTCTGATTGTATTATGTAATCACTGCCAAGTGTTTACTTCTGTTTTCCTTTTTATAAGTGATAGGAGGGCTTTTGGCTCAGATTTTCCTGCACATCACCCTCTTCTTGGTGAACGTAGCTGAGTCCAGGGACAGTGATAAAAAGATAAGCGGTGGTAAACTCTTTTTCATGTCCCTCCCTCCCTCACCTTTTCACTGGCAGAACGAAGTGTCTCCTACGCATTGACAGGTGTGGGAGTGACGGGGGAGAAATCACACTTGGTGTCTTGGAAGCTTCAGAGGCCCTCTGGAGGCTCTATGTCGGAACTGAGGCAACAGTGAACATACAACTGAGAAAGCCACAGAGAGAAGGAGGAAAACAGATCAGACAAATACTGGTTCAGATTAGTTATGTAAGCAATCAAGATCTAGTGCCTTGTCCTTAATGCATTCTTATTCACTTATGTAATAGAGAATGAAATCAATCAACATTGATCACAAAAGGATTCAAAAGAGTCAAAATTTACTGTGAGAACATTTGGATTCTCCAGGCTGCCTTAGTCCAGTTTCAGGAAAATTTCCTGCAAGAAGGCGCCAAAACAAGTGGCATCCATATTGCCTCACAGTGGAATCATTCTGCATTTTATCCGTTAAAGGCGCAAACTTCAACATCCTTTATTTGGACTTTATTGGATAGACAAAGATAACATATCACATAATTTTGAAATGAAACCAGAAAAGCATGTTGTGGTGTGGTTCATTAGTATTCGATCTTATGAGAAAAGACAAACTCTTTACAGTTATGTCATTACCAACTTTGCACATCTAGAAGCTGAAAATTGTTTTTAATCTTCTTTGCAAAGTAGCTCCAGGTCAGATTTGAAGGAGTTTCTTTGAACATGTTTTTTAAGACTTGTGCCACAGATTCTCTTGAAGCCCATTCTAATACATGAACATACTCTGATCTAAACTGCTCTAAAGCTCAGGCTGTATGTTTAGGGTCATTGTTCTGGAAGGGCAACCTCAGAACCAGTCTAAACAATTTTTTTTTGCCTCACACAGGTTTTCTTCCAGGATTGATCCTTTAGTTTGCACAGTCCATCCTCTGATTAGCTCTGACCAGTTCCCCTACTCTGCTGATAAAAAGCACCCTAACAGCATGATTCTGCCACCACTGTGTTTCTACACTGGGGAAATTTGTTCCGGGTGATGTGCAGTGTTATTTTCTTATGGGTTGTGAGAACATTCAAAGGGAACTTCTAATGGCTTCATTTCAACAGTTGTTTACTTGTTGCCAATCTTTTTGTCAACTGATTCTCCAACCTGAGCTTTGGATGTCTGCCACTCTGTCATGAAATGTGGTGTGGAGCAAGGACCTAAACGCAGACGCCGTGAAAGGTGCAGGATATTTATTACAGGTGATGATGGAGTAGTGCTGATGATGGTGATGATGATGGCAGGAAAGGAGAGGCAGGACGGGAAACAGCAGGACGACACACTATGAAGACAAAGACAATCCAATGATCCGGCGCTGAGTGAAGGGAGTGATGGGTTTTAAAGGCAGGAGATGAGTAGGGTCAGGTGTGAATGATTGGAGAGACACAGGTGAAGACGATTATTAGGAGAGGGAGATTAGGGCAGCATGACACACTCCTTCAGATTTACTTTTGGACTCCTGACTGCTTTTTAGATTAATGCCCTCATTGTCTGCCCTCAGTTTATGTAGTAGGTTGGTAAACTACTGATAAATAATGTGTTTGAACATATGCACATGTACATGTTGATAAGATTTCATCCCAACTTTAGTTTGATTGCGAATGTGAAGGATGTTGGCAGTGTGCATGTGAGGGCGGTGATACATTGTAATACAAAGCATTATTTTAGCAGTCTAATTGTCTCAGTGTAAAACATTTCCTTGCTAATCTGACCATCAGACAACATTGGAGTCAGAACTATTGTTAGCAGGTTAAACAGAAAAGCTGTATTGTATGAAAAGCGCTTTATAAATAAAGTTTGATTGATTGATTGATTCTTTACGGGAAAAAATAACACATAAATAGTCTGTTTGGCAACAGAAGCCACCCCAAGAAGAATTACTTAGCAGTAGGGAGCTGGCTTAATAGTGGAGGACCCAAAGACTTCTTTCCCTGTTCAGATTACCCAACCTTTTTGGAGCCATTGGAGGGGGTGCTGGAGAGTGCTCCTCCCAGGGACTCCCTTGTTTGCTGGGGGACTTTTTTTTGCTCATGTGGGCAATGACAGTGAGACCCGAAGAGATATGGTTGGGAGGAATGCAACCCCAATGCAAGGTGGTTGGTGCCTGTGGCGGCGCCAACCCCCGAACCCGCTGGTGGACAACGGTGGGGAGGGTTGATTGTCAAGCTGAAGAAGGAGTCCTATCAGGTCCTTTTGACCTGTGGGACCCCAGAAGCAGCTGGTTGGTACCAGTGTATGTACCAGATCTGCTCGGATAGCCAGATCTGCTCGGGGGCCTGCGCCTGTCTATGACGTCATAATACATGATTGGCTGGACGCTGACATTACACTACATGGTTGGCTGGATGTTAGGATGTTGACATAATGTTGACTTTTTTTAAAAGAACTTTATTGAACACATAGCAAGTAGCAAGTATACAACATGAGAACAATACAGAATACAGAATATTTCAGCAGATACAAACAGTACATGCAAAAAAGAACATATATGAATTGTTTTGAGAGCTTTTTTGTTGATGGTCCAATATTGATTTTATGTGTAGTTACACTTTTGGGTATTCTTAATAAAATAAAATAAACAGAATAAAGCATTTTTCTATCATGAGGGAAAATCAGTCTAAATATGATTAACAACAACCTGCTAAACTCTTTCTAAAGCCTAGGTGTGAAAGAGCAGTACCAGAAAAGATGAGTCATGTTTTATTGATGATCCCCAAAGGGACTGTTATCAACATTTCTGTCTATTTTAAAGGTTAATATACAGTGCTTGGCAGGATAAAAAATGGGGAGCAATGTAATTTGTCGAAGTGGTGTTGCTGTAGTGTGACATTATCGGAAAGCGCAGGGGCCCCAAACAGATCTGGCTACCCGAGTAGATCTGGTACCTACACCGGCAGAACAAGTGGAATGGGGCTCGAATGGTCGCTGAGGCAAAAACTCGGGCGTGGGAGGTTTGGTGAGGCCCTGACAAACAACTTCCATACAATTTCGAGGAGATTCTGATCCACCACTCGGGACGTTGTGACGAAGTCTTTCAAAGACCTACACAATCCAACCAGCACGCCTTCAAATCTATAGGGTGGATGAGATTCGCCTGGAGTTTCTCAAGGCTCTGGTTTCTTTCTCCAGCTGAACAGAAACTAAACTAATTATTTTTTGACCTAAAGAGGATAAATCAAGAGTCAGCACACAGCATCAGTTTATACAGCTAGAAACTACTGATCATCTAGGTGTAGTTATGGACTCAGACCTGAACCTCCAGGGTCACATAAAAGCAATTACAATGTGAGCCTTATATCACCTGAAGAACATTTCTAGGATTAATAGACTGATGTTGCAACAGGACCTCGAAAAACTCATCCATGCGTTTATCTTTAGTCAGATTGATTACTGCAACAGTGTCTTCACAGGTCTGCTTAAAAAGCCAATCAGACAACTACAGCTGATCCAGAACGCTGCTGCTCGTGTTCCTCACTAGAACCAGGAAAGTAGATACATCACTCCAGTTCTAAAGTCCTTACACTGTCTCTCTGTAGCTCAGAGAATAGACTTTTAAATAGTTTTACGAGTTTATGAATTATTAAATGGCTTAGCACCAAAATATGTTGAAGATCTACTGTCACCATACCAACTCTCCAGACCACTCAGGTCCTCTAATTGCAGTCTACTCAGCATCCATAGAATTAGAACCAAACATGGAGAAGCAGTTTTCAGCTTCTGTGTCCCCCTTATCTGAAACAAACTTCCAGACCACTACAAAGCTGCTGAAACACTGAGTTTCTTTAAATCAAGGATAAATACCTATCTGTTAAGAGCTGCCTTTGAGTAATGATTTAATGTGTCATCTTTTGTGCATGTTTTATGCTTTATTGCTGTTTTACTTTATCCCGTAATATCCTAAAGCACCTTGATTTACCTTGTTGTTTAAACTGTGCTATACAAATAAAAGTCTCTTGCTATACCTTCCCTTGTGGGGCTGTGTTGGTTAACGCAGCTCTGCAACACTGCGTGGACATCTGTGGCAGTTCTCTTGGATTGGCAGACCTGGGTGGTGGTCCCCCTATATAAAAAAGGGGGAACAACAGAGTGTCTTGGGAGTTCACCCAACTGGTCTACATGTGTTTTGTGGACTTGGAGAAGGCGTTCGACCATGTCCCTCGGGGAGTCGGTAGTATAGGCTTACAGGCCCTTTGATACGGGCTTTTCATTCCCTGTACGATGGTTGTCAGAGCTTGGTTCGCATTGTCGGCAGTAAGTCAGGCTCGTTTCCAGTGAGAGTTTCACTTTGTCACAGAGTCTGTTCATGACCTTTATGGACAGGTTTTCTAGGCACAGCCAATGTGTTGAGGGGATCCATTTTGGTGGCGTAAGGATTGGGTCTCTACTTTTTGCAGATGATGTGGTCTTGTTGGTTTCATATGACCATGATCTACAGCTTTTGCTGGAGCAGTTTGTAGCCGTGTGAATCGGCTGGGATGAAAATGAGCACCTCCAAATCCTAGACAAGGATCTTGAGCCGTAAAATGGTAGAGTGCCTTCTCCCAGTTGGGGACGAGGTCTTGCCCCAAGTGGAGGAGTTTGGTCATCTGGATCTTGTACACTAATGAGGGAAAAATGGAACGGGAGATCTATCTGCAGATTGGTGTGCCGTCTGCAGTGATGCGAGCGCTGTACCTGTCTGCTGTAGTGAAGAGAGCTAAGCCGAAAGGGAAAGCTCTTGATTTACCAGTTGATCTACGTTCCTAACATCTCTCCACCAGAGGTGAGGTGTTCTGGACACGTCCCACCGGGAGGAGACCTAGAGGAAGACCCAGGACATGTTGGAGGGACTGTTTCTCAGGTGGCCTGGGAACACTATGGGATTCCTCCCGAGGACCTGGCTAGTATTAATAGAAATAGTTTGTTGATAAATTACATCAAAATGTTTATTTAACCTTAACCTTAACATCCATCTATCCATTTTCTTCTGCTCATCTGGAATCAGGTTGCGGGGGCAGCAGCTTTTGCAGGGTGAACCAAAATTTCCCTTCAAAACAACATAATGTTTTTTGTTTGTCTTAACAGATAATTCACATCAAAATGTTTGAGCTTACTTCCAAACAAAGAGGTTAACATTAGCAGTCTTGTAGAATAGTTGCTAGCTGCAGTTTAATTTATAAGAGGAGTCAGGCAATCGGCTTATTGTTAAAAATTAAACTAAAATCGTAAACACATTCAGTCTGCCATGTATATTATATAGATGTTGTTCAAACAGGAGATTCACTGACCTTTTTTAATTCACCATGAACCCTGTGGGTCTTTACGATACTCTGACAAACACAACCGTGTATCCACCTTTAGCACAGGCTGCATCTGAATTTGTTGACATGGTATTATGGTTTTCACCCATTGTCTGTCTCATAAACATTCAGAGAAATGTCACTTTCAGTTTGGCACTTTCTGTCCAACAACAGAGGGACACGATCGCTGCCATGTTAAAATGTTTTTTGCCTGTTTTGTCATCATAGTCTCAGCTGTGAGCTGCAGCATAGAGGGAAGGGACAACAGTTGACTGCAAGTTTGCAGTGTATGGGTTACAGAATGAGGGCAGGGGGGGCTACTGTTTGTGCCAGTATTTATAGAATTAGTTTGTTAATAAATTACCTTTATTTTTAATATTGATATTTGACAATATTAAGGTATTCATTCAACTTCAACAAAATCTAAAACAATATATGAAGCCCTTTTTTCACTGAACAACATATAAAAACTTTACATTCTGGATTAATTAAAAACATCGTAAAACAATTTTTCGTTCCTCTCTCGGGGGCCAACAGCTGCCGGATTCACGGGACTTTTGTCATGTGAGTGTATCTCATGGATAAACACCCCGTCTCACCCTGCCGTTGTCCCTCCTGCTCATCATTCCTGCGTTCCTGTCATCATCATCCTAATAAACAACCTTGCACCTACCTACGTCTGCGTCTGGGTCTATACTCAAATCTTTCAGTCTAATCGCAACCTTTTTTGGTTCTAAATGAAATGCTGACACATCAAGAATAACCCAAAAAATACAAATAATTATATTCAAGTTCAGTTTATTGGTATAGCACATTTTATTACAACAATGTTGACCAAAGTGCTGTACAGAATTCATAAAACAATAACAGACCCCCAATGTATTAAAAGCCAGTGAATGCAAACAGTGATTTAAACAGATTGACAGTTGGAGCCTGTCTGACATTTAGGGGGAGGTTATTCTAGAGCTTGGGGGCTACAAGCCTAAATGCTCAATCGCCTCTGTGAACCAGCACAGACCTTGGTACAGCTAAAACCAAATGATCATTTGATCTGAGAGCTCGAGGGGTGCATAAGGCTGCAAGAGGTCAGATAAATACACAGGCAATGCAAGGCAATTTTATTTGTGTAGCACGCTTAGGAGATAAAGTAAAAACATGAATTTAGGATAAAGAAAAAACAGCAATAAAGCATGAAACATGCACAAAAAATATGATACATGAAAACATTACTCAAAGGCAGTTCTAAACAGATACGTTTTTAGCTTTGATTTAAAATAACTCACTGGTTCAGCAGCTTTGCAGTTTTCTGGAAATTTGTTCCAGATTAGAGGAGCATAGAAACTGAAAGCTGCTTCTCCATGTTTGGTTCTAATTCTAGGGATGTTGAGTAGACTGCAATTAGAGGACCTGGGTGTTCTGGGGGGTTGGTATAGTGACAGTAGATCTTCAACATACTTTGGTGCTAGGCCATTCAACGATTTATAAACTAGTGAAAGTATTTTTAAAGTCTATTCTCTTAGCTACACCGAGCCAGAGTAAGAACTTTAGAACCGGGGTGATGTAGTGAATATATGTAAGCTGGAATGATACAAGGATTTAAAAATATGTTTATACCACCAAAAATCTGAAAACTGTGGCATGAATTTGTATTCAGCCCCCTTTACTGTGCTAACTATCAATAAAATTATGTGCAGCCAGTTGTATCCATTGTTCATGTTTGTAATTGAATCTAATTATAAATCCAGCTGTTCTGTGAAGGCCTCAGAGGTTTAACATTAGTGAACAAACAGCATCACGAAGACCAGGGAACCTATCAGACATCTTCCCAAGCTTTCAACATCTCAAAGAGCGCTATTCAATCAATCAACTGAAAATAGAGAGAGTACGGCACATATTCTCAAAAATAATTGCTGGAAAATACAGCAATGATTCCTTATATTTTACCCATTTCGTGACAGATCTTTTTCTTCCTTAATAAAATAAACTTAATTTAAATATGTATGTGTCACTGACACATTCCTCTTTGAACTAATGAAGATTGCAGTAGTCAATTCAAATACTCATCATGATGAGATTCAACATTTTTATGAAGTATGCACACCTAGATATTTGTATCAAATTTACAGGTTCCTTGAATTATTTGTTAGAGCACAATGGCATATAGGGCAGTAAGAGCATTTTCAAAGAAGAGGCTAAGAGACTTCTGATATCTCTGAAGGAACTGCAAAGACCCAAAGCTCAGATGGGAGAATCTGTTTACAAGACAACTATTACAGTAGTTATATTCTCCACAAAAACGCAAAGTTTAGATTAAAGTCATGTAAGGGACATTACAAAGGATGGTAGCAGCATCGTGTTGTGGGGATGTTCTGGGTGGATCTAAATACAGGACAATGCCGTGTGGTTTGTTAAGGTAAACAGTGTAACAACACACATTGTACTGACTGTCACTGATAATTACAAGAATGACAAAAAGACATCTATTTAGTAAAGTCACGGCTCATTTTTCCCTCCCCACACTCCTGTCATGTGTCTTTCTGCCACGACACCCAGTTATTCTTACCTCTGACAGTCCAAACTCTTACTTGTTTGCTCCACCCCCTGGTGTCTCACCCCCTGGTGTCTCATCTTACTCTTAACAAAACTCTGTTGTGATTGCATTTCTCATACGATGAACTGAACAGACTTTTGAATGTCTGGGAGCTATTTCAAAGATGGACTGAGCAGACCACATTTCCCAGCAATCCTAGCAGTGACCCCCAACACACTCCAATTGGTCCGTGACCACCCACAGTGACATCAGCGATGACATCACGGCCAAAGGGGGCTATAAGAGTAGTCGCGCCCATTTTGAATTGTTCTCCAGCTGGAAGTTCTTGGATGAACTACTGCTGAACAGAGGACATCTCACCGGTGAAGATTCTCTTTTGTTCTGACCCGCTGGACCGGGGAAGAACTCGCTTCGAAGTGCTCATACGGTTTGTGTATCTCGTGTGAGCTATATCAGAACTGTTCCCAGACAGTTCGTTAGACGTCGACCTACAGGCCATCCAGCCTGCCTTTGGCCCCCACGGTCCTTAAAATCCTGTACAGGTTTTTTTTATAACTCTTCCTTTTCTTGCTCAACTACGGACACAATTCACTCTCCTCCTAGTGGACTGGACCTCCTTCAAGGCAAAGTAGGACTGAACCGGTTCATTTATTCTAATAATGTGTCTGGGCATAGATAAACAGAGAAAATAGAGTTTTAACGAGTTAGATCTCGTTCATTGTTGGTTAAAGTGTTTTTAAGCGCTGTACCTGTTTGCTCATTTTTGCGTCGTCGCACGTATAAGTCTGAGCTGTGAAATTGCTGTCTTTGAAACTGTCTGTTTTATCCTGAGCAGATCACGCCTTTCTTTTTTTTCTTCCTCTTGTTTTCCCTCTCTCTCCCTCTCTGATAACTCCATTGGCAGTCGGGATCGGTCCGGCCTGCGTTAGCTGGTCTTAGCTGAAAAGTTTAACTCCATTGTTTTTAGTCTGTCGCTAAAGCAGAGGCCTACCACATGGACCCTTCCCCCATGTGCTCCTTTAGCCAAAGCTAGTTTTATGATTCTTTCTTAGACTCCATGGGCTGTCCTCCATCTTGGCACAGAGCTGAGATTTATGACTTTGTCTCCTCGGCTATCTGTAATTTGAGCCCCCTGGAGTGAGCCCCCCCCCCCCTCCTTTTCTGACCCGAACCTCAGCTGTCTCACTGATTTAATTTCATGTTAATTGTGTTTAATGTTCACCTATTATTATTGTCTAAGATCTGTATTAATTCTTGCATGCTTTAGAATAGATGGGATTTTCTATTTCCTAAATACAGTCCCCTTATCTTAAAGAGAAGTTGTCTGAGATTACTTGGAGAGATGCATACAATTAATGTCCACAGCGTTAGAACTTATTCCTTCATCTATTGTTTAATTATCTGAGACTGAACAATTTGGCTATATATATATATAAATGTTCCTGGAATCCAACAGGATGGTGCCCCTAAACTTGGTAATTTTTACATAAAATTATTAATCTTATTAATAATTGCCCTAAGCAATTATTCATAATTATTCATAGCCAAATCCTACCTATCTGCGGCACAACAACTCCACAGTTTCTTTATGGGGTTCAGGTCAGGCCAGTTTGCTGGCCAATCAAGTAACATCATGGT
Organism: Valencia hispanica; assembly: GCA_963556495.2. Lineage (NCBI taxonomy): Eukaryota > Metazoa > Chordata > Actinopteri > Cyprinodontiformes > Valenciidae > Valencia > Valencia hispanica. Next base: position 28,668,482 of record OY747707.1, on the reverse strand, counting down.
CATTGAACCAGCTTTTTGGCTGTGTGGACAGCTGCCAAGTCCGGCTGGAAAATTGAAATCAGTGTCTCCATGAAGCTTGTCTGCAGAAGGAAGCATAAAGTACTCAATAATTTCCTGGTAGATGGCTGTGTTGACTGTGGACTTCAGAAAACTCAGTGGACCAACACCAGCAGATGAAATGGTACCCCAAATCATCACTGACTCTGCAAACTTTACACTGGACATCAAGCAATATGGATTATCTTCCTCCAGACTCTGGGACCTTGATTCCCAAATGAAATGTAAGCTTTACTTTCAGTTAAAAAGATGACTTTGTACTACTGAGCAGAGAAGCTGTTGCGCTTCTGGTATCTGGAATGGCTTGACATGAGCAATGCAACATTTTAGGAGGCGGGTCACACATGGGAGGGTTTGGTTTTTCCTCTGTTTTTGGATTCCATCAGATCAGGGCATGTTGTGTTGCTTTTTAAGATTTCTTTCACTAACTCGGACGAGATCTGGATTTAGAAGATTATTGAAGGAATGGAATGAGGGATGAAAGGTCTGGGGAGATGCCAATGGAGGCTAGGGAGAAGACTCAGTGTGGGGGTGCAGTCTTCAGGAATTCGTCTTTCCCGAGCCTGCTCAGGACCCCCCCAGACAGAACCTGAAAGAGAGAGATGTTAGGAGGCCAGGACTGAGTGGATGTAGGGATGTGAGGATGTAGGGAGGGGGAGGGATGGATATAGAGGGAATGTAGGGATGAGGGAAGGGGATGTGAGGATGAAGCGATGAGGGAAGGGGATGAAGCGATGAGGGAAGGGGATGTGAGGATGAGGGAAGGGATGGAGGGATGTGGGGATGAAGGGATGAGGGAAGGGATGAGAGGATGGGGATGAATGGAAGAGGGTGAAGATGCAAGGGTGAGGATGTGAGGATTTCAATTGTATTTATATAGCGCCGATTCACAACAGGTTAAAGTTTTAGCTAGTTTTCTATTTAAGGAATCCCAGCAGATTGCATCAGGTCATTGACTGGCAGTTGCGCCCCGTTGATGCAGGCTCCAACCACAGCAATTCCTCAGCAATCCCTCACACTGAGCAAGCTTGTAGCGACAGTGGAGAGGAAAAACTCCCCTTTAACAGGAAGAAACCTGTTAAAGGGGTCAGTAGAACCTGGTTCCAGTATGAGCGACCATCTGCCACGACCGTCTGTGGGTTCAAGAAGACACAGCAGAAACGCAGAAAGAACGAAAGAACTGATGCAAGAGAACTTTCCATATTAAAGAAAGTAAAAAGGATGAGGCCAATTAGAGGGTCGGGAAGGGATGGGTGCAAAAACTATCGAGACAAACGCGGAGCACTAGGCGGGCTGAGTTTATATTGACTGCAGAGGAATTAGATATGCGATCCAGGTGTAAGATGCCAGGTGAATCGAGTTTGGGTAGATTGCTGAGTGGGAATTGGATTTTGGAGCATGGTCCTGGTCCTGAACTTAAGCTAAAACATTAACTCCATTAGTCTGCTTCATGTTGTCAAAGATGTTCTATATAAGTGTTTTCTGGATTCTACAATTTGGGCAGAAATCCGACCTGACCTTGGCTAGTAAACCTGAGCCAACCAAATTTGGTTCATTATTGTTCATGTATGATTTAATAATAGGCACAATTATGTTTTCCCAATTAAATTGGATTGATTGTTCTACCTTAATAAAGGAAAAAAAGTGAAAACTGAATTTTTTATTATACCGTCAAACATTAATCAAATCTATGTGTTGATCAAAAATGTTTAAATGGGACAAAAAAGCAAAAAGATGAGAAATCTGTAGCAAGGTAACGTTCCTGCCAGTTGTCTGTGGTTAGTTTTTTGGACCTTCTCACAATAGAACCCTTTAGTTTCGTTGAAAGCTAGCTTATGGGTTGCGTAACAGGTGCTTTCTCTGAAATGTTAACATTGGTCTTCCTCTAAAAACTGATTTAAAAAAACAATAAAACATGTGGGTATCACAATAAGCAGTTATTTTTAAGCACACTTTTTGAATGTTGACATTTTCACAGAAAACTTCACACACTTAAGAATAAGTTAAAAATGTTGAAAGTGAAAAAAAAATTCTTGATTTTAGTCCTAAAATTCCATAGTGTAGCTTTAGGTGCTCAGAACAAATTTTGTTTAACAATGGCGCCATCTGTAGGCCATGCCCAGAATCACACAACAAATACGCAACCCTACCTCTTAAATAAAAACACGTTTAAACAATCAATAAAAAGGACCACTCCCACTCACAGTAATACACCTCTTCACAGTAGAAAAGCACCCAATTCCAACACAACTACCCTCCACCTCCCATTTCACCTCCATTAAATCACAGTCATTTTTTATTAGCTAAGGGGATCCAGGCTTACCCAGTTTACTCTGAAAGTCACCCTGAAATCCTGCCAAACATCTTCAGAGTTCCTCCTGCCCTTTTCTCCATTCTACCTCTTAGGTGTGGCATATGCTAGCAAGAAAAAAGCTTTTCTGTTTGAAAAACATAGCAAATTCCAAGAACAGGTTTTTTTCATTTTATAACACTTAGCTGCATATTTCTATTAATTCAAAGCTATATAAAAAAAGACAGTGTGAGAAACTGTTTGGATCTGTAAAGTTTTTATTTTGTTTCACAAATATACACAAACCACTCTAAAGCTTTCAGTTTCACATTTCTCCATAATGCAGAGATTAAGTTCAGAGTTGAAAGAAAAGTCATCAGAGTTTACATAGCGAAAAGATGAATAAATGGAAGACTTTATTAAAGACAGCATTAGGGATGAGGGAAGCTTCCTCTGGTAGGTTAAAGGTTGGTCTGTACTGTATGCCCCATCAGAGCTTAAAAACTCCCTGATGTTGTAAAACAAGCCTGGCACTGAAATTGCACAATACCTTCAAAGCCACTGCTTTCTCTTTAATAAACTTAATGTATTGACAAGAAAAATCATGAAAAAGCCTGTAACAATGACTAAATGTAAACCCAGGGGGTCTGATGGTTCAGACCGTTAAAATGGCCTCGTTTTCTAGCATTAATGGGCTGTTTAAGCTCATGCCACAGAATTCTACTTGGATTGAATTCAGGAATTTGACAAGGCCACTCCAAAGTTCTTATTTTATTTTGTTCCATTCAGAATTGGACTGCTGAAGTGCTTTCTATCATTGTCCTGCTGTTTAACTTAAGTACCTTTAAGCTAAAGATCACAAACTGATGGCCAAAGATTCTCCCTTGAGATTTTCTGCTAGAGAGCAGAATTCATGGCTCTATCAGCAAAATTATCCAGGTCCTGAAGAAGCAAAGCAGGCCCCAGACCATCATACTGCCACCACCATGTTTGTATGCGAGCATGATGTCCTTTTTCTGGAATGCAGTGTTAGCGTTATGCCAGGAGCATAAAGGATGAATACCTTTTAAAAGTTGCCCTTTTCTCACATCGGTCCAATGAATATTTGCCCAAAAAGTCTTGATGCTCTACAACACGTGTCAAACTCAAGGCCCGGGAGCCAAATCGGGCCCGCCAAAACCATTAATGTGGCCCTTGAAACTCTAGAGGACCATATAAATAGAACCTTTAAATTCTATTTATGCGGACCTAAATACTATTTTATCCATCAAATCAAATCTGTGTTTATTTGAATAGTCCTAAATCACATCATTGTGAAAAGATGTTCAGTATTATTTTATTTTAAGAAGTACTTGTCAAATGCGGAGACATATATTTATTAATATTTCAACACTTTGTTAAAGATAGTTTTATCAATACTTTCTGCCACAACTGGCCCTTTTAAGGACATTTATGATCTTGATCTGGCCCAAAATGGAAATGAGTTTGACACCACTGCTCTACAAGATGTATTCTTTTGTGTTAGCATTGCTCATTTGTTTTGCACCTCTGCTTGTTGAGCCTTGAACATTAACCTTAACTGAGGCAGATAAGGCTTGCAGTGCTTTAGATGTTGTTCTGAGTTCTTTTGTGACCTCTTAGGTGAGTGATGGACATGCTCCTTGAGTAAGTTTGGTAGGTAGTCCAATCCTGGGATAGAAAACTGCTTCAAGGTCATGGCAGTATGTCTCACAGAGAAAGGTGCAGCCGATTGGATGGCAGCGGCCTCCCCTAGATTGAAGACCGTCTCGCTGAATGCTGGAGAAAGCGCCACCATCAAGAGTGGTGGGGAAGGGGGGGGCGAGGTGAGCAGGGGGCCGCTGATAGGGTGCCAGTCAGAGTTAAGCACTGGGAGAGATAAAGACAACCTGGAGCGTCCTATCACCCCCATCATCCTCCTACTGAAGCATTTAGCACATTCTCTGCCTTCAAAAGGGAGGATGAAAATATCTCACAGTATGTACTTTAGCAACCAGAAACAGAGTGAAGATTTTTCACACATAAATCATCACCTTAGCAGGATGAAAACACCAAAAACTATTTGTGATGTAAAAACTCCTAAAAATCATGATCTAACATTCCCTAAACAACAAAATTAGTCTTTAGCACCTTTTAAACGCGATACTGATTCTGTTGATAATTTATTGAGAAGCTTTTTGGTGTTTTTATCCATGAAATGTGCTGTAAAAACAAACTAACAATTTATATCAGCCTAATTCAAACGGAGTGCAATTATTGTCAAAAATGTCTGCAGTGAAAATCTTGGTAGTGGCTCTAAATCTACTTTTCTGCAAGTTCTGAATCTACAATAATTTTTCAATTGTTCTCTACTTCGTAATAGCTTTTTACAGTATGTATTTATTTAAACAAATATCTTAAGGCACCTCACAATGCAAACAGGTACAATACTATCCAATTATGTAGAATCCAATTTATTCCAAAATCAGGTCAAATTTATTAATTTCATTATAATCTATTCATTTAGTCAGATTCATATCACACAACCTGCAATCTAATTCCGCCTACGTTATATTACACCAAAGCCAAATGGTAACTAACCATCTATCACAGAAAGTCCAACTCATTGCATCAAGTCATTGGCTTACAAAAATCCCACATCCTGAGCAAACATGTGGCAACAGTGGAGAGAACCCACTCCCTTTTTACAGGAAGAACCCTTCAGCAGAACTGGGCTCATTAACACTTTGATCATCTGAGATTTACAGAGTTTAGTAGTTTTGAAAATAAAAAGTCAGGACACAGGACCTTATTACTGAGGTCCTGGGTACAAAAACAAAGATGGCTGTTTGAGGCAGAAAAGTTATACTGACCTAAACATGAGATAAACAAGTCTGTTTAATGTGTGTTCAAACCCAGGGGTCATGGGGCTGTGAAGAGTTTGCATGTCTCTCCAAAACTTGGGAAAGACATTAAGTTAGTGGAAAGAAATAAAACTGGCATTGATTATTAAGCAACAGTGCTGTGTACAATTCCCTAGGTTACACTAGGTTGATGTCTCCCAGATGGGGTTTTAAAAATATAATATTTAGGATCCTTCCTGAGATTTGACCACCAAAGAAATGAGAGCGATGAGTCAAAATCAGCTAGTTCCTATGAATTGTTTGCTTCTGGGATAGGAATGAAAGTGGGTGACTTCCAAATTGATGGTATTTATCCGTTATGAATCCGAAGTTGGAAAGGTTTGGTGAAAAACATTACTAGGATGGTCAGCACAGCAATGCAAAGTACACCCGCACTGGTATGAGGGTCAGCAGTCTTCCCCAGTTTGACCTTTCTAACACATTCCTGAGATATCACAATCTCATTTGGAGGATCAAAGGATGAATTGCATAATTCAATATTTTCTAAAACAGTATCGATTCTCTTTACACCAACGGTCTTCCTAGTCTCAGTTGTAATAGAGATCTCCATTGATATATTTTTCTTTGACTTTAGTGCTATACCTTTGTTTGGGAACTTGTGGAAATATTCTGAAAATATTTTCAAATTATATTGTATAATCCGTCACAAAACAGTTTGCAATTCTTGAGAGATGCAGAAAATAAATAATTCTCCATCTCTCTAGTGAACCAGGATATTATTTTTACGGTACTTCCTCCACTATCTTCTCACTGTGCAGGGTGGCATATAAACTTTGGTCTGTATCCAACCTTATTGGTCACAGCTCCAGTTTTGATTTAGATAACTAGTCTTTTCCTGATAAGAAGATAAATAGCTTAGTATCTAAATGAGATGCTCTCTTGTCTGTCCATTCTTTAGTGAAGAGTAGCTAAGAAATACAGGAATGTCATTTTCATACCCTAATAAAGTTATTCAACATTGTAACTAACCTAAAAAATGCTAAATATTATTTTACCAGATTTTATTTCAAAAGAATTGCTTGGTTTGTCAATTTATGTTGCACCAGTTTTATTAGAAATCAGAATTACAAATCCTACCTCCCCCACTGAATAAAGAGACTTAAATTATAAGTATGAATTTTTCTAAAAATTATCAGTGAGATTATACCACTATAATAAATTATAAATTTGTTTCAAGCCTTTTTACAGCAGTATAATTGAATGCGGACGGTGTTGTAAATGAAGCAACTATAAGACCCCCTCCCCAATCAGCTCTTCTGTAACAAAACAGCAAAAATGTATTGAGACAGTTTTACAAAATAGGAAATTTATTCATTCACGTGTCAGCAGCAAAAATGTATTTCACATGGGCATGTTCTGCTCAATCACGGATAACATTTGTCCTCATTGCAATAAAAAAAGAAATCAAGACCAAAGAATTTGCTCACATAAAAAAAAAAAGTCTTCATCGTGAGTTGTTCTTCAAGACTAATTTAAGTGCAACACCTGCACACATTAAACTACTGTTCTCAAACTATTTTAGCCGTTCCAAACAAGAACAATCATGTTGATTTAAATACACAGTGATCAAGTACAATAGATTTTCTTCCAGTTTATAGTGGAGCGTCATCACTCAAAAAAAAAATGCTGTCAGTTTAAATCCAATTTCTTTAATTTGTCAGCCCTGAAACAAGGTATGAAACGTGAATATATTTATAGCTTTCTCCAGTGTAATTCTCTGGTGATCTTTGATCATATAAGTACTGTACATTCACAACGCAGCTCACAATTTTTATTGGTTATAGTGAGTTTAGGATGAACAACTTATGATCTATTTCTGACAAAATCTCACTGTCGAAATTTACAAATATACAACATATTTATTAACATCTCTATCAACAGCTTCAGTGCAAAGATATACATATTGTACATCATAATAAGAAAAACAAATATTAATGTGAAAATTGGCATAAGAAATGTCAGAAGGCATAGTGACAGAAGATCTTCTCTTCACTTTATCGTATTTCCCTGTCCTAAAACAATCTGAGTTTGTACACAGGCTGCATATAAAAATAAATTCTGTGCAAAGTGTGTTTCTTCTTCAATTCCCCTCCATCAGAGAGAGGGTTATACGTCGCTGTCCTCTTTAACAAGGTTGGCTGTGTCTTTGAAACTGTCCTCAGTTGGTGAGAAGGTGCTAGTACGATCTTTCTTCTGAGGTTTTGCAGGGGGGACAAATGGAGACGGCTCCGGGGCAGAAGAGTCCTCTCTGTTTCCGACAGGCTTTTCATCCGTCATCTGTAAAACGATGGGCAGTTTGTTGTATTAAAAATGTTTGAGTCCTTCTCTCTCTCTTTTGAAATTTCAAAAAAGAGAGACAAGGAAAAAAAGAGGAAAAAAGTTTTTAAGTTGAAACACACCTCTGAATATGAAGGGTTTTCAAATGTGGTGCTTGGCTTTAATTTTCTTTTAAATAAGCTCCATTTTGACTCCTGGAATAAAAAAAAACAGCTAATAGAGTCAAAAGGTCACTTTATAGTTTATATGAAAAAATTATCAGGATTTAAGTTGATTTTAAGCATTAACCTGAACAGGAAGGCTGCCAACAGAAGATGTGTTGACAAGACCTGAGCTGTACGTTGGGTTCACAAAGTTGTTCAACTGTTCACCGCTGACATTAACTGTCACCTGTTCAAAAGGGAACATACAAAAGGTGTGAGGGGATAGAAAATATGCAATTCATGTTGAAAAAGTCAAAGAATTTATATGATCTCACTGGGACAACATAATATACCTGTGAATACTTGCAGATGTTCACAACTATCGTTTTAAAATCCAACTTTTTACTATGGTTAAAATTAATCAAATGATTAGTATATTGTTACAAAAGATTAACTTTCTACATTATCATGACATTTGATGGCTAAGTAAGGTACTGCTTACACACCCACAAGGTGGTGCTAATGCACCTACTTCTCCAAGAGAGGATTTCTTTTTCTGACAAAACCTTTGCTACTGAAAAACACAAAATGATCCTGCTTGTCAAAGTTTTATTTAGAAAGGATAATAAAGTAGAAAGCAGAGATTTTCCGATCCCATTCCTTGTAGGAATGTGCCAGTATATGATTCTCTCTACATTACATAATCTCCATCTCAATCACTATACTGAGATACATCCAAAGTCGATGTCAGCTAAAGAAGGAGGCTGTTTTAAAATATGTATTTTAATTTCTGTTAACTGAGGCCCATTGTGTTGGATAAGTCAAGGAAGAAATGAAATAAACAGCCTTTAAATAAGAATATTTGAGGAAACTTTCTTATTGTGCAGAATATCTTTCCCCCTCTTTTCTCCTTATAGAATAACACTGCATTAGCAGGGCTACTGCTGCAGTATGCTACTAAACAGACATGCAACTCCAGCCTCTTAGCATGTCAACTGTACTTTTAAAAGGGATGACTAAAAACACAAACAGGGTGCATTTTATTAGATACTGCACCAAAAAGTTTATTTATCTTCTTGACAACGAGAGAAATGTGTAGGAGTACCCTGTATTGTGCTAAAACAGGTATGGGGAGGGCCAATGCAGAGCGACTCGCCTCCATACTGAACCTTTCGGGGGCATCTCATTGAAAGACTTTTAAGCCATACGAAGGGTAAAAAAGAAACTTTTGTCAGTGTTGTTCGAAGCTTATTTAGAAATGACTCACGAGACAAAAAAAACCTTCATCATTTATATTCGAAATTAAAGCCAGAGGTGCTCTTCACCTTCACATCCCAAACATGTACCCCTGTGCATCATAATCAGTAAAAGTCTTTATCCTGTCAAAAGGGACCAACTGTTGTTTATGACAAGTATGCATAATTTTATGACACAATCTTAGCATCTTCCAAGATCCATAATAGAAAGTGTGTTGGAGCAGGGATGCATCCAAAATTTGCAGGATCGAGGACTGGACTTAGGCATCCCTATCTTAGACAGAATACTCCATCATAGAGAAAAATAACCAACATGAACACCCTCACTCCTAAGGGAAATCTAGAGCAGCCATTTAACCTAACATGGGTGTTTTTGGACTGTTAGAGGAAAGCAAGGTAACCTGCCTTGCATGTTCTTGTAACTTCATGCAGAGTTCAGAACCCAGAACCTTCTTGCTGCAAACTAAGCAACAATGCTAACAGTTGTGCCACTGTGCAGCTCTTAAAAAAACAGAGATTGGAATTCAGCCACAAAACTCTGACTGGTGAATCTCTCCTTGTTTTGTTTGGTGCGTAAAATTTGACGGTAAACGAAAAAAATAAAGATTGCTTATTGATTTGAAAGTAGTTTTTTTCTGAAAGGAACTGTGACAGCATCTCTCAAATAATAAAAGCTATAAAATGTAAAAGAGTCTGTTTATCTATTTTATGAAATAATGGCGTATAGAAAATTATTTATACCCTTCTCGATAACCACTGGAAAAATATTCTCATTACACCAATCAAACCCTCCATGTAATTGTTAGCCACCTTTGTGAATGTCTCCATCTGTATTTTGATGAATTATCTTTGCTGATGAGCTCAAAGTCTTTAAGGTTTGAAGACCTTCTTGCCATCACTCTAATACTTAACTCCCTTTATAGATTCTCTATCAGATTTTAGCCAAAACCCAAAGATTGTTTTGAATCAGGAGAAACATTTCTGTGGAAATTAAATGATTATTTTGGGGCTTAATTGTAGACATGGGATTCAGGTTAAAGTGCATTCTGGATAGAGAGGTTCTGGAGTACAACAAACACATGTTTGGTAAATCCAGCTCCCTGTCTGATATGATAATCTATTTTTATTAGAAATAAATATTATATGTGGTGTGAGAGTGTGTCATGTAATACTATATCCATTGACCAACTGAATCAAAAATAAACCATATTCATGTATTTGTGAGTACCTGTGTAGCATGAATGACAGCAGGATCCCCAGAGACAGGTGCAGTGGCATACAGTGGATTCTCAAACGTGATTGGTTGTCGCCCAGCATTGATGGCAAAATTATCATCCTATAGGAATATTATATATGTGAGGTCATAATTCACTACAATTTAAATGTCATTGATTCATCAAATTTCTGAAACCCAAATGCTGCTAATGCAAGCTGTTCTAAGATGATTTTAAAGACAAAACTGCATCAATAAACACCACAAATAACACATCTGGTTAAATTGTGGCTAACATAATACTTTCAGGGACTTGAAACAACCTTAATTAAACTCCTTACTCCTCACCATCTGCATGGCCGTGTCGATAACAGAAACTCCAATGTGCGACGGTCCGAGGTCCACATTATCACCTGACCGAAACGTCACCCCATTCCCGGTGTCAGCTGACTTCACAAGGCTGCTGAGGCTGAACAAAAACAAAACAACTAAAACTGAACTCTGATCCAAATACGTTGCTGTGTCCTTCTGTAGTTAAACTGGAATTTAAAATAAAAACAAGAAGTGAATAAAAATGATGTGTACCTTGGTAGTTTAGGCATAGAGGGGATAAAAGACCCTGTTCGTTTGTAGTTGAGGAAAACCCCAGCAGCTAAAGCGCCAGTAATCAAGATGATAATGACGGCCAGCAGAACTGCCACAGCTTAAAGAGAAAAAGCAGGATTATAGAGTAAGAAATACTTCAGGTTTAAGATTTCTTCTTTGTGACTTTTTTGTTCCTCATATTCCCTCTATGCACACCAACTGCACAAAACTCCACTGCTGAAGAAAAAAGCATGTTGAAGGTTTGTTTAAATTTTGCTTGGTGGAGGGATTGCACTGAATGTTACCCCCCAAAACATTAAATTAACACATCATGCAGGAATTATTCCTTTTTTTAGATACAAGATTTAACATATTGTGTTACACATTCACATGCATGATATTTAGAAATACAAAAAAGTTAAATGTTAGATGAAAATTGTATTGTTGTACCTGTCCCAGCTGGAGCACCTCTAGACTTCCCCATCTCACAGTAGCTGCCTGTATAGCCATATGGACATCTAATAATTCAAGATAATAAATAATGTTATTAATTTTTCTAATTAATTAACCAAAATTAATAAATTTTAATACAGTGTAATTCCAGACATTTCAAATAAAATGACAGATGGACACTCTTGGATGGCTGAAAATGGCTCCTCCAGTGAAACTCACTTGCACTTTGGCAGACCTCCTTCATCAGTGTAGCAGGTTCCACCATTCATGCATCTGCATGCAAGAGGCATTGCAACAGGAGCCTCAATGGCTGCAAGAGCAAAAGCCGAGCATACAATGGTTGAAAAACAACAAAGTAAGATCACAAGACTCAAGACAAAAACAACACACAAGAACAGCCAGGCGGCACATGAGAAGTATGGGTGTATGAATGCAAAATAAGACGCCACGTCACAGCAAACATGAGGCTGGAGACGGTACGAGCAATCCGTGCGCTGTTGCTTACCTGCATCACATTCTGTTGAGTCAGCATTTGGCGGAGGGGAGCCTTGTGGGCAGGCGCAGGTGTAACCTCCAGGCCGGAGGAGGCAGAGGTGACTGCACACATTCTTACATGGATTGGACACTGAAAAGCACACATAATGCCACTGTGAGTACAGGTTTGCGCTACATCAGCATTTTATTACAGTTGACCTGTATTTAATTAAAACATAAAACCAAATTTCAGTTTAGTTTTCAACGTAGTTTCTGGTGATATACAGAATATACATTTATAAACAAACTGAAAGAACACGCATGTTTTTTGGTCTTTTTGACTGTAACTTGAAGTTACAGAATTAACTGCAAAGATTTGCTCTTTTTTTTGTGAACTAAAACATTTCAAAACAAAACAATGTTGAGCCATTTTTTTGTTTCCCAAGTTTTATGTTGTGCTAAAACATCTATGTTTCCCAATGCACCATTTTTTTTGTGGGTCTTATGACTTCCTTATGAGTCTTTTTCTTTTTATGTCTTTCAGATTAAGCGAAAAGAACCAAAACTGACAAGAAAATTTGAGATCTGATTCAATATCGGATATATACATTTTTATTCTGTCACCTAAACAAGATCTACGTTGGTCAAGTGCCCTCAAAAGTCACTGTATAGGTAAATAGAATCCACCTATGTGTACTGCAATCTCAGTATGAATCCAGTTGTTTTTTTGAAGGCCTCAAAGGTTAATTAAGAACATAAGTGAACAAACAACATTATGAAGACCAAGGAACATAACAGATAGGTCAGAAATAAAGTTGTGAAAAGGTTAAAAGCAGGGTAAGGTTATAAAATAATTTCCTAAACTTTAAAAACCTTGCTGATAACTATTTAACCCATCATCTGAAAGTTATAGCTAAGGAGTGTGGTAGAGCTGCAAACCTATACACACAAGCCCATCCAGCATCCACTTAAACTGACAGGCTGGGTATGGTTAGCATTAATCAGAGAAGCAGGTAGTGTAACTCTGGAGGAGCTGCAGATATCTACTGTACAACTCCGGTGAGACAACCTGTTGACAGGACAACTATTACCCGTGTTCTGCACAAATTTGGTATTCATAGAGGAGTGGCAAGAATAAAGCTATAAGAAGACCCATTTGCAGTTTCCAACTACCTTATTAGGGGACACTGAAAGCATGTGGAAAAGGTGTTCTGGTCATATAAAACTAAAATCTAAATTGTTATGGTTAAATGCAAAATGCAGTGTGGCTGACAATTAACAGTGCACATCACCCAGATCTGACAAGCTGATAAAGACATATACCCCAAAATACTGGTAGTTTTAAGTATTGACTCATGAGTTTAAATGCAAATGTATGCTACCATTCTCTTACTTTTAGAAAACATATTTCATTTTGACTTGAAACGTTTGTGCTATGATTTATCACATAAAATCTCAACAAAATACTTCAAAGTTTTTGGTTAAACTGTGTTAAAATGTAACAGGTTTAAGGAGAAATAAATAGGCTCTCAAGAAGCAAAACAACTCATTTTAAGTACAGTAAAGAGTTGATAAACCTCTGCATTTTTGTTTTAATATTCAGACCTGACTGGTTGTGCCGGTGCTCCTGGTAAATACGGACTTGTGTCAGCCAGGGGTTGATTGTAAGGACTTTGACTTTATTTCCTTTCCCAAACTTATTAGTCTTCCACACTTCTCCTTTCTCTTTAGTTGTCCAATACACATGTCCCTCAAAGACATCCAGACTGTAGGGATTTCCAATATCTGGAACACAGAAAACAAAACAACAAACATTTAATCATCTAGTAAACTCAGAATTTCCACTGATATGCGATTGTTAATGGCAAGCTTCACTATTCTGACCTCCTGATATGACAATCTTCCTGTCTGTCCCATCAGGCTTCATGGACTCAATAATGTTTTCTTTGGAGTCAGACCAGTAGATTCTGTTTCCATTCACATAGTCCAGAGCCAGCCCAGTAGGCCACCCCAGGTCTTCCTCCTTCACCAGGACCTGTCTATGCTGTCCGTCCATCCATGCTGCCTCAATTTTGGGATTCTTCCCCCAGTCAGTCCAGTACATCATCCTACTCAGAAACAGTCACAAATCAACCAATCCTGGACAACCAGGTAGACACAAACACTAAATTCCTTTCATGCAACTCTCCCTACCCTAATGAAGGGTTGACAACGATAGCTGCCGGCTGATCAAGGTCAGTGTGGATCAGCCACTTCCTGTATCGTCCATCCAGTTTAGCCACTTCGATTCTGTTGGTTCCTGAATCTGTCCAGTACATATGTCTGTGGACAGGGATTTAGGAACACTCAGCATATTTAGACAAGGTAAACTGTAACTTTTGCAAGAAAAATATTAAGCCACAGTATTTGTTACCTGCCAACCCAGTCTACGGCGATGCCTTCAGGTTTGGCAATGTATCGCAGGTTTAGATCCACTTCTTTCACTGGGTTGTTCCCATAATCGTTGAATGTGGTCATGTAGGCACGCTTGATGGAGCCAAACTGAGAACCCCGACCAAGAACTGTCCAGTAAACAACACCTACAGACCACAGAGGAAATGGTTTTTCACCTCCTGAAGTCTTGTGGTTTTTGTATTCACTGTGTATTTAAAAGCAGAGGCATCTAACTTCACTCCTTGAGAGCTACTGTCCAGCAACTTTACATGCGACCCTTTTCCAGCCCACCCTCAGGTGTCAAAGTTGAAGGACAGTGAAGCACAAGGACTGACGCTGGAGACCCCTGCTCTATAGAAACAGACTCACTGAGGCCTTCACCCTCTGGATCCCACAGGTAGTCCAAGGCATGAATGTGCTCTGCGTTGTCCACATAGTCCGAATACTGCTCAGACGATAGATTGAAACGTCGAATACGAATGTTGTCTGGCAAGAGCAGGACGGGAGGATTTCCTACACAGAAATTGATTTGGGGTAAATATTTTCTTATCATGAGAGAAACCCCAAGAAAAATGTATTTTTGTATTCTTACCCTGAGCAGCACACTCAGTCCCATGCGGCTCACCGAAAGACACAAAGCCTTCAGCACAGAAACATTCGTAGCTGCCTTTTGTGTTCCTGCAGTCCTGAGGACACGTTCCAAACACCTCACACTCATTCACGTCTGCCCCCAAGAGAGGAGGAGATAAGAGTTAAAACTTGAACTGCATGTACCAAGCTTCTTCTTGTAAAGATGAGTCTGTTATTCACCTTCACAGGTATGTTTCTCTGTCGCTCTGGGCTTGTAACCGGGTCTGCAGGAGCAAAGGAAGCCTCCCTCAGTCAGGTCGGTGCAGTTGTGTTCACACATGTTTGCACTGCATGTGTGTCCATGACCTACATCTGAAAAAGTGTACCCAAAGGTGTGGTGAAAGTAGAGACCATCAAGTAATGTGCTTGCTTGAAGACATACATGTAGAACATTTACATTAGATGGTAAATCTTTGGTTGATTAGTTCTGTTTATCTTGGTGAAAATGAAAGGCAGAATAAGAAATTACTTCAGTCTCTCAGAGTGCCGCACAATTTAAAATCTTACATTTAGTTCAAGAAATTTTTTAAATAGACCATTCAAAGTACCTGCAAAAAAAGCTGTAATAGTCACCACAAATCTGATTACTGAAAAATATGCAAAACAATATGAGATCCAGAGGTCAAAATAAAGCATTTCCATTTAGCTAAAAAGAAGTCTTTAACTTTATAGGTTTTAAACATATGGGATGTGTTTGTTTGCTTCTTTATATTCTTTATGTTCTGAAGGGATTTTTTAAAGAGAAGTTAAAAAAGAAAATAATAAAACCTGAAAAATATTTTTAAAACAGCTCCTGTGTTTAGTGTTGGCGTTATACAGTATGTTTTCTTTAATTCCTCTATTGAACCCTCTGCCTTCCTTCACCTAAATATGCACATTGCTTTAAAAAAAAGGTCAGTGATTTATGTGAGCTTGAAGGTTCCATTATTAACGGCTCAATTAGCGTGATTGTCCTGACTACAATCTTTAACCCTGATACTTTCAACCCTTGTTCAGAACTAATACAGTGGACACCCGCATATTCCAATCTAGGAACACCTTTAATTTTCCCTTGATGCTGATTGGCTATACCTCCAACAGCCGAGAAAAGGAAGACTTTAGGGGTTAGCTTCTGAGGTAGTGCCAAGACGGTTTTAACTATCCGTATTAATGCATATTGAGGTATATTTGGACTTTGAACTATTGAAATAGGTCCTTATAAGCGTTTTTAGAGGGGGTCTAAAGGATTTGTGGATTTCAGCTATTTGCATGCAACCTGTTGATAAGGTGCAGGAAATATTAATGAGATTATACTGATGAAACCACAAATAATTAGTTACAACTGCCTGTCTGCGATGGACTGGCAACCTGTCCAGGGTGTACCCCGCCTCTCGCCCGATGAATGCTGGAGATAGGCACTAGCCTCGCCCCCCCCACAACCCTGCATAAGAATGACGGGTACAGAAAATGGATGAATGGATGGATGGATGGATGGATGGATGGATGGATGGATGGATGGACGGACGGACAGACAGACAGACAGACAACTGCCTGTTACAATAAACCCCAATCACATGTTTGTAATTTAAATATAGTAAATATTAAAAAAAATTAAGTTCAGCTTTTTCCGATAATGTAAGTCAAGGTTAACTTTAAATGACTTTGTCCTATTAAATGATCATTAGTAGAAACCTAAACTAATTGCGAAAAAGAAATGGCTAAATGGGAAAAAAAAAGGAAAAAATACATTTTAACATTTTATGTTGTTTTATATTGTAACTTACGGCACCCAAGCTCATCTGACTCGTCTCCGCAGTCATCATAGTCATCGCAGGCGTACTGTATAGGGATGCACTTCCCGTTACTGCATTTGTACTCCTCATCAGCACAAGGTCCATGTGTGGGCTTTTGACCTACATAAAGGCAATGTGTAAGCAAAAAGGAGGATGCAGACACTTTATTTGAATATAAACATTAAAATATTGTAGCTTAAAAGGATTAAAGTTAACAACTACGGCAGTCATCATGTAATAATATTAGAGGGAATTGTACTCACAGTTTTCGAGTCTTTCATCCGAACCGTCCCCACAGTCATCAATTGAGTTACACAGCTCAGGGCTGTAGATACATCGATTATTATCACATCGGAAACGGAATGGAGCCTCACACTCGATGTTCACTACGATTAAGCAGAATCAGTACACCTCACATTAACGCAGGCAAACATTTTGCAGCATATAAAATGTATTCCTGTAACCTACATATAAAAAAAACCAAACATTTAAACTCTTATTATGTTTAAATCGACTCAAAAGTAGCAAATAGCTGCACTTCTGTATTTTTTCAATGTTACTTCTTACAGCAAAGATGCAGCTCCTCGTCAGAATTGTCTCCGCAGTCATTATCTCCGTCACATTTCCAGTGAGGCTGGACACATATGTGGTTCCTGCATTCAAACAGGAACGGTGGGCAGTATGTGCCATTGGGAAAGCGGGTTGCTGGAAGAAAGAACATTTCTGTTAAACCACAATTTCACCATAATATCTGCTATAATACGTGGACTTATTCGTTCCAGGAATATTTTTATTTGGTTTGTTGAACAAATGCAATGTTTTGATCTAATATTTCGGCTGATATTTGTCCTTGTTTTGTTGTATCTTTGGTATTTCTCGAGTTAGAATTGACCTTTTTCAAGTTTATTTTGAAAAGCTATAATCTCTATTTTAATTGTATGCAGTTCATCTTGTCTGCTTTTCATGGCAGGGTTGTGGTCCTTCCTCCTACTTGTTTTTAACATGCACTCATGTCCTCAGAACAAATAGTTAGGGCTCCTCGATCAGTACCATTATGTTTTCCTCATGCTTTGGCATTTATTCCTTATCCTGTGGATATTACTTTCTTTTTAAATACTGTTCTCTGACATAGACCACATTTGTTTCTAAAAGTAATAAAAATGTTTTCTTTTTGCCTTCGAAAAGTCACACACCTCTTCTTGGCACTAACAATCTGTGCCTAGAAAAAGTATCCATCTTGTTAAAACTGCACACTTTAATGTATTTATTGGGATTTTATGTCATAGACCAATCTAAAACGTGAATAAATGTTAAGTGGAAGGAAAGTGATATATGTTTTAAATAGTTTTTAAATTATCCTACTCAGTTGCACATTCTAATCTAAGTATGTCACTTTATTTTTAATAACTGTGCACTACTCTGGTTTTGTTATTTTGTCCTTAATGTACATAGTATTCTTAATTCTTAAATTCTGTTTTTATACTTTTATACTTGTGTGAAATGTGTCTAAATGCTTCTATCATCTGTCACGTTGCGGCTGTTACAGCTGATTTTCCCCTTTGTGGGACAATATAGGATTATTCTATTCTATTCCATTTTTATTACAAGGAGAAGTTTGAAAATTGCAGCATTTTGTCACCCATCTGTTTAACTGTTGAAAGAAAACCATAACAAGTCTCTATTGCAGTTTGCCTCTAGGGGATACAGAAACCATGATGGAGAAAGTACTCTGGTCACATTAGAGTAAAACTGAACTATGATAACCCTAGATGCAAATCACTATGTGTGAAAGAAACTATTCTGTCTGGATGCTTTTCTTCAGCAGGGACAAGGACGATGGTCAGAGTTGAAGATACACAGAGCTAAATACAGTACAATCTTGAAAGAAATTCTGCAGAAGAATTGAGGCTGGTGCTGAGGTTCACCTTCCACCAGGACAACAACCCTGAACATACAGCCAGAGCGACGATAAAATGGTCTAGATCACAGCTTATTCATGTGTTAGAGTGGTCCGGTCAAAAGAAAGGTGTTCACAGATGCTCACCATCTAAACTGACTGAGCTGTTTTGCAACAAAGAATGGTTAAAACTCTCAGTTTCTAGCTGGTAGAGACACCACCAAAAAGGCTTACCATATTGACTTTGATGGACTGAAAACAACTGAATCCACCATATATTATATATTATGTTTCACCTACTTCACAATTACAGACCATTTTTGTTGGTCTATCATATGAAATTCCAATCAAATACAGTGAAGGCTGGAGTTATATAATGAAAACATGGGAAAAAGCGGTGTAAATTATTTTGTAAAACTCTATGTATTGCATTACGTACTGCTAAAAAATAGAGTAAAGAATAGTGTGACACTCACGGCAAGAGGTTTCATCCGTGTAGTCCAGACAGTCTGCATTGCCATCACATTTGAAACGTTCAGCTATACAGTGTCCACTTGCACACTGGAAGTAGCCAGGAAGACAGGTCCGCAGCTCTGCTCAACCAAAGACGCCATAAAAGTGACAGGCAAAAAAATAACTGCTTCCAAAAACACACATTAATTTATACTGATGCAATGGCCAGACAGACTTTTTAGCTGTATGGTTACAACAAGTTTTATTTTAATCCATAAAAGTTACTGAGATGTGAGATGAAGCGAGACTTTGATGTTCTACTGTGTACAGTATGTTTTTTGCTTTGCAGAAGAATGCATAATCTCCTCCTCAATAACCTACCGTTGGTGGTCCTCCTCATCTGGCCTTCAGACTCCAAGTTTTATTGCGTCTTTGTTTAGTGCGGCACTTCGTTACAAACAGCCAGATCCTAGGCCAAAACAAACAGCCTCCACTTACCACAGTCCCTTTCATCCGAGTTATCCTCGCAGTCGTTGTCATGGTCACAGACCCAACGGTTGGGAATGCAGCGCAGGTTGTCACAGCGATACTCGCTTTCGGTGCATGAGCGTGGCGCTGGGAAAAAACAGGGAAACAAAATCATGCCATCACAAAACTTTATTAAACTAAAAAATTATTTCATAAATCTACAAAAATCTGTTTTGACTTTTCTCATCATCTCCATCATCAATCTTAGACCAATACATTAAATGAGCTGAATTATTATGTCCCATTGTTTGACACAACACTGAGTGAGTTAATAAAGGAAGTCTTAGACCTGCAATAGCAGTGTATTATGGTTCATGGTTCTCAATTTAAAAAAGCTGTGCTAAACTTATTAGCTGGGATGTTAAAAGTCTCCAGGGACGAAGAGTATCAAACTCCTTCATTCCCTCCTTTGTACACACTAAGGACATCCTGTTTCTCAAAGGTGCTGATAACACTACCTCTCTAACTCAAACACCCAATTAAATATTTGCAAAACTGTACTTAGCCATCAGCACCCTTTCTCATATAAACAATCCACACAGGGAAGCTGCATAACACCACATTGTCCATCAGTTTTTACGACATTATGAACATTTTATTACAAAAGATTCACATAGTTAGGTTTACTGACCATTTTTTATGGATCTGCACAAAGATCAGTTGAAATCTACATTGTACTGGATTATCACAGTGTTTTGTTAATAACAAAAAAATATCAGTGAGGTGGTTGAATGCTCAGTTGTGATGTGGTGGACTAAGCAAAATAAAAAGTTAAACGTTATGCCAATTTTTAGGAATCTGGATTTTTATCCTAATGACAAAGTCTGGAAATGCACATTTTTTTCAACCATTTTTTAATATTGATCAAGTCTTGGAAAATGACTAAATCAGACTTAATTTAATTTAATTATTTTCTAAACTTTTCAAGACTACATAGGAACTCTGAAATTGATCCTCACAAGATAATCAAGCCTTCCATCTGATGTACTTAAATGCAGCTAAATGTGTTGTTTTTTTAATACGGCTGGCATCACTCACTGCAGCTGTGTTCGTCTGAGTTATCGCCGCAGTCGTCGTCCCCATCACACCTCCATCTCAGCGGGATGCAGTGATGATTGTCGCAGCGGAAATCCCCGGTAGGGTCGCAGGTCACCTCATCTGAAAGAACAGAAGAGGTTGCTGTCTTTCCTGTTCATTACAGCTCACCGAATAGATATTACAGGGTGTCCCATATATTTCCATACTTTGGAAGAATACATGATTTTATATGAAAAACCTTGCTCTACATGACCGACATTGTGTTGAAAACCCATTTCAATGTCCTTAGGATGTTTTCAGTTCGTTGCTCTTAAACTCATCTTCTAGGGTTTCTGAAATATGAATAAAATACCATGCTAAAAAACACATTTATGAAAACTTATGGGGCATCCTGTATTTCTGCGATATGCCATCACGTCTGAAGAATTTTGCTTGTTTGACTATTTCTTCTAACCAAAGTGCTCTTTAGATTCCCAGATTTAGGGTTAAAATGAAACGGTAATCAAAATAGATTTTGCAACCTTGAGAATGTTTTTTTTTTTTTGCATAAGAAGCATGACTGCATATGGAAATAATGAGAGGTCAACATATTCATGGCATGATCCAAGCAAACTATAAAATATGTACCTACTGTTGCATATTTGAGGAGTTACCTCATGGGGGGGCTGCAGACTGAGATTTAATGTTGAAACCCAGAGCAACAAGGGGCTGCTCTATTTTTCCTTAAATCCAACATTAAACACCAATGAAACATATTCCAATGATATAATGTAAAACACTGAGGAACCAAGATCAGGTGAAAATAACAGCAAAAGAAAGGAAATACATTTTCATCATATTACTGATTAATAAATGATACTGTAGTTTGAGTAATCCCTTATGTCTTTGTATTGTTTAAGGAAAATAATTTATAGTTGACCTTTGAATCACTCAGGCATAACAAAATGTTCCTAAACGTATGGAATGAGATGAAACTTAGTGTTATGTCGACATGAAACAAAGACAACTCGCCAAATAAACTATTCTATAATGTGGATCTCTAACCACTTTGGTCACAGCAGGCGCACAGAGATACAAGCAATGTTCCCATTTTGTATGTCGAGATGGTGAACCACCAAAATTGTTCAATCCTTTGACTTTGTCTTATTTAGATGCAGAAAAAGAGCTAGAGAGAATTCTTCTTGTTGCTGCACACTGTCACTCAGCTGGTTGAAAGCAGGCAAACACACTTACAAGAAAGACTATTTGAGGTGTTTGGAAATACATGGAAAATCATGGTTTGGAAACTAAAGGGAGTTCCACCAATCGTTCTGACTGAGGTAACGCTGATTTTAAACTACAGTTGGTAAACTACAAGCTGCGTGTGTGAGCTTTTTTTTCTTTTGGTACTCTAAAAAGGTCAATTAGCACTTAAAACAATGAGCAATAAAAATACTACAAAACTTACAGGGTGTTTGTTCCAAAAACTTTGATTAGGCCCATGTATCAAAAATAACAAAAATGCTATAATAGAATTATAAGTGAAACAATCAACCTGCTTTACAGCAATTTTGCAGCAGCAGGAATAATTGCTGCTTTACGCGATCTGCTAAATAGCTTTAGCAAGTTAAATCTAACCTTGTCCAGTTGGGTTGGCGTTTTTCAACTATATACCTATATGCTACCTAGCTTCAATGTATTGAAACTTAGTGCCAAGTAAGCTTAATAAAAATTACCCTCTACAGGTTGTAGCCAACCACTGAAATTACAGTTTTCAAGCCAAACCTTGAAAACATTAACTCAACAAAACAGCAGTATTTGAAGGAAATTCATATTTTTGGTGTTCATGGGAAAAGCTTTAAATGGTGCTGTTTATGAATCATGGGATTTGTAATTTTGACAAAACATAAGAACACCAGTGTTTCTGAAGCAGAACTACAACATATTAAATGCATGAATGGTGCCTGTGCTTTCAGACAAAAACAACACTAAAAATCAGCAAAAACATCCAAAAAGTCAAATACGAAATGAAAAACAAACATACAAACCGAAAACTTAACTAAAACTGCTATAAGAAAACTAGTGCTTGACTGTTTAAGGCCCTAAATTGAGATGAATGTGTTTTAGATACAAAAGCACTAACAAATAGAAATGTATGGTCTTCAAATTACATAAATGATATTAACATTAAAAAAGCAACAAGCATTCAGTCTAATGGAAGATTTCAGCGATGAACTCAAGTTGCACATTACAAAAATGTCCAGGCTTGTACTCTCAAGAAAAGTGTCAGTTTAAAATAAAAGACATGTTATTTTTTTAATTAAAATCCAAAGGTCTAAGAGGGAGGAGAGCAGACTGCCACAGACAGATGTGTGAGCTCTATTAATGCCAGTACAGCGTACATCTGAGGAGGATAAGACTGACGGAGATGAGAACCACAGAAGGCAGAGGAGTGAAACAGAGCTGGTCTGAGCTGTCTCTACCACACAGTGCCGGGGGGGGGGGGTCAAAGATAGCGCGGTGTTCATGAGTCCTGCCCTCCTGGACCTCCACCTGGTTCATCCTCTGCATTCTTACAGGAAGATTAGCACAGATCCCCCCCGTGCAGGCATGGCACTAATGGAGTGAGGGTCTCTGATAAGAGATGGGAGGGCTGCTGCGGAGTGTATTTGGATCGTAGCAAGTACAAAGAGACATAAATGAACCCTGCCCCCACGCAAGGACAGAGCACACATTCACATATATGTTGTCTCACACCAATGGACAGCTCATAAATCTGCGGTGCTTCCAGGGAGAGGTAAATTATGGGGGAGGAGGAGTGATGAGACGATCTCCATCAGCACCTCCCCGCACCAGTTACACAGGAGGCTGAAGGCTTGGCTAATTGCCTTTATTCACACCTAAAGAATTCTCAAGAGTAATCTAAGATTGATAAAACAACAACAAATACAAAGTAGAAACCAGGGAACTCAAGAAGACCCCTCATTGTACAAGGATGGTTACTAAAAAGACTTACCACAGCCCTGCTCATCACTGTTGTCTCTGCAGTCGTCGTGGCCGTTGCAGACTGACCACAATGCCACACAGCGGTAGTTGGTTTTGCAGGCAAAATCTGTATGGTTGTCACATCGATACGCAGGACCCACTTAAAAAAAAACCCAACAAATAATAGAAACAGTTAAAACAAACAAAGGCCTAAGAGAAGAGTTTCTTATTAGACTCAGAAGTACGAGGAGATGCTCTACATCTTTTGTTTTGTGTCTATGATTCTACGTCATACTCCAACACAAAGTAGTGCATGATTGTGAAGATGAAAGAAAAGAACAGGTGGTTTTCAAAATGCTTTAAAAAAATAAATATTAAAAGTCTAGCCTACATTTGTATCACCACAAGCCAGTTAGAGGACAATGACGCTAAACACATAGCCAGAGCTGCAGAGGAAATGGTTTAGATCAGGTTTCTGCAACCTGTGGCTCTTCAGGCCCTGATGGTAAGAACTTGATATCAAAAATCATATAAACCTGACCAGCATTTTTTAACATTTAGGTAATAAAAACATACAGTAGTTTATTTTAAGCTGTTTTGGAATGTTTTGTACTGTTTACTGAAATAGCTTAAAAAAGAATGACACCAATGGTTTAAGGATTTCACCCCCATTATTAGGCTTTAAACTGTGTACTTTTTGCCTTCATTTTCCAAAAAGTCAATTTTAAAATATCTAGTAACTACTATCAGGTGCAGTTGTTAGAATCGTTGCCTTGCTTCAAAAAGGTCCAAGGTTTGAGTCCCAGCTGGGATGTTTTGTATGTTCTCCCTGTAAATATTTGGGTTTCTCTCTGGGTATTCCAGCTTCCTCCCACAGTCCAAAAACATACATGTTAGGTGTAGTGGGAGCTCTACATTGTCCTTAGGTGTGACTGCCTAATGCTGTAGCAGGACTTTAAAATTGAGGTTCAGACTCATTCTTTATCCAGAAGAATGGACAAATATTGCAGTCTCTTGATTATATAAGCCCAAAAGCATTCTTCAAATTATTGGCTCAGAGGGGTAGAAAACAATTGCACGCCACACTTTTCAGATTTTTACATGATGATATGTTTGAAAACCATGTGCCCCTTTCCTTCTCCATCACAATTATGCATTACTTTGTGTTGTCCGATCACACAAAATCCTAATAAATTACTAATTACTTTAAAAAAGAAAGGTGGACATAACAATGAGGTAAATTCCTATAGGCTACATACTGCACTCCTCCAGTGGCTCATCTGAATTGTCACCACAATCATCATCAACATCGCATTTCCAGTTCTGTGGGATGCAGTGTCCGTTGCGGCACTTGAACTGTCCTGGGCGACAGGTCCTGGTGGAACAGTGGACAGGGTCCTCGTCGGACTGATCACCGCAGTCATCCTCACCGTCGCACTGCCAAGACTCGGGAATGCACCGCTTATTCGCACACTGCCACTGATGGCTTTCACATTGGTGCGTAGCTGGGAGGAACATTGTCAAATAACAACAAGACAGATGGAAATAAAAATAGGTTCAGAATGACAAGCATATAGTTTATCTAGATAACTAGTTAAACCACTTACCACATAGCACAACATCTTCATCCGAGCCATCGAGACAGTCCTGGTGGCTGTTACACAGAAAGTGTGAACTGGTACAGTTTCCATCGTTGCACTGAAATTGGCCAAGGCTGCAGTGGCGAGTAGGACAGGTAGAGGTCTCATCTGAGCCATCTCTGCAGTCACGCTGACCATCACATTTCCACCAGATAGGGATGCAACTGTTGACACAGAGATAGCACAAATCCAATGTTGACCAGTGTGGAACAGAACATAATGAATAACACAAAACTAACAAACTCTGCTTTGATTATATGTAACATACACAATTACAGGTTATTCCAAATAGATTTAAAAGGTGAGTTTGTGCTCCGTGAAGTTATTATCAGTAATAGCTCCTTTTCCTGTAGGGAATATGTCATATCACGTGACCTTGTTGGAAAATTAAGCACATCTTTGTAGGTAGTGGAAGGGTAACAAGCTAGTAGCCCCTGACCAAACTTACATTTGTAAAGTTGGCCAAAACTGGCAGTTAAGGCCAGATTAGCTTTTCGTCAGGACTTATTTAATTTTGATTCTGACGGTATGATAACCATAGGCAAAAATATCACGGTTTCACGGTATTATGATTACAGCTCTAAAATGTGTATTTTGAAGGTCTGTATTTTTTTTTAAAAGAAAAAACTTTTTACTGAGGCAGATATGGTAACTAACTAGCATGCTAAGATAAATCATCATTAGCATGCTATTTATTATATCTGCCTCAATTAAAAAAAGTTACTAAGGACAGAGATGAAGAAAAGATAAGATATGGTAGTTACCATGTCTGACAAGGTAACAAGCTCATTTCAATATTGTCAGACACTAATACGCTTGTTCATTCCAAGACAGCATTAACTTTACCTTGAATTTACCTTGAATTTAGTATACAACGATGGGTGGTGCTCCCGAACATGCGCAATCATATTCGATGTATAGTGTCCTCGGGTTGCCACTGTTCTCAAGCACGTTTTGCACGTCGGGCAACCTTCTTCTTCCAAGCCGTGAACGTCAGGCTTTTTACGGTAGCCGAAGTATTCCCAAACATCCGCTTAGAGACGGTGGAAAAAGTTCTGGAGGCTCGCCTCCTTCAGCCATCACATAGCATGCAGCGCTGGCCATTTGTCACTCACAACAAACGCAGGTGTGCGCGGGGGATGGGGGGGGAGTGGCACTTTACGCTGCAGTTTCACACAGCATGAGGGAGAGGGACCTATACTTTCTCCCTGGCGAGGCGCCACATAAAAAAAAAACGCCTATACCGCAGGGACGGTATGCCGGAAAATTTTAGTGGTTTTGAAACCTTGACTTTTTCATACCGCGGTATACCTTGAAACCGATAACCGGCTCATGCCTATTTGTGACCATTGAGAATCAAAGCTTTTGAGGTAAGGAGGCATCTTTGAATATTTCACCAAAAGGATGATCCCAAAACTCTACAAGACCAAAACTGAGTGATGGGATCACAAGCAGGTAGGATCGCTCTAATACATGCGATGTACGAACAGCTATTGCCATAAGATCATGTCACTATAACAGCACATTTTTTGATTTGTGTCTAGTGTGTTGATCGAGAGCTGTGAATGAGGGGACACACAGCTCTAAATATGAACGAGTAGTAAAAAAGGTAGCACAGAAACAGCAGATCGCTGTGAGAGATATTGGACTGAACGAATAGGGTCAGCTGTTGTTAGTTCACAATGTGCAGAGGTCAGCCGGCATTTTTTTAAAGAGCTTGTGTTTCTTCAAGTATTCTGTTGTGTTTTGAAGTTATTAAATCTCATTATTTGTCAAACTAAAAGATATTGGGGTCTTTTTTATTATTGGTACTAGGTGTGGTAACAATAACCATAAGGTTCCCATCCCTGGTAATAACTTTTTTCTTTGTTTTAAAACTCTAAAATCCAACCTCTGCCAACTTCTCTCTCTCTCTCTGTCTCTCTCTCTCTGTCTCTCTCTCACACAGTGTGACATCACCTCTGCTCTTAATAAATGTGTTTTACTGATCACTGCAGGCAGACGTGAAAAATACTGATTGCTTTATATTTTCATGCCACAGGTCTCCAAGAGATATCAGAATCAGATCAAATCTGTATTGAGTTAAATATCTACAAAACACATACACACACAAAATTCTGATTGGTGCATCTTAAATGATAAACCTTTTCCCAGTTTGCAGAGGAATTGTATTTACAATAATATAAGGAAAGTTGGGAAAAGGGGATTTTGCATCAAAAACATTTCAAATCAGCCATCTAAAACAAATCCTTTTTTGTAGTTTCCCATTCACTTTGTTAGAGGACCTCTGCCTGTGCCACAATGCTCATAAAGAACTGCTGCACATTAAAGAAATAGTGACAAACCGTTCATTGTTTGCACATCTGTACTGGGTGCTCGTGCACATGGGCAGGCATCGGGTCACACCTCCTATTTGAACAGCCAGGAAATGGTCGGGGCAGTCACAGGTGTGTTCTCGCCCCCCATGACGGATTAGGCACAGGTGAGAGCAGTCCCCATTGTTCGCAGCACAGGGATTGTTTACTGTGAAAGCAGGAGCCGCAGACAAATCATGTCAGTTGACCACAGCTAAGTAAATAAAGAGTGATGAGTGCAATGCTTGTGAAGACTTACCAATCGGCTGCCGGTAAGGATGGCATACGTGAATGTCAAATGGCCTGTGTGTGGTGTTAACTAGGGCTTCTCGGCCAGAACCGTCGTACTTATTGCCTTTCTCCACGGTGCGCGTGTTCCAGTCAGTCCAGTACACCGTGTCTTCAAACACAGTCAGGGCAAAAGGGTGCGGCAAGTTTCCGTCATACACCGTGTGTCTGTACTGACCATCCAAGTCGGAGTATCTGA
Organism: Valencia hispanica; assembly: GCA_963556495.2. Lineage (NCBI taxonomy): Eukaryota > Metazoa > Chordata > Actinopteri > Cyprinodontiformes > Valenciidae > Valencia > Valencia hispanica. Next base: position 28,640,617 of record OY747707.1, on the reverse strand, counting down.
GATATAGAATGGAATTTAAAACTCTTCTGGTATATGTTTACTGCTACTAAAAAGAATGTGACCAACTTCCTGATGAACTTACTCAATGTAGTTGAGATGAGCATCTGACCAGTACAGTTTGTCGTTAGTGTAGTCGATTGTGATGCCGTTGGGCCATTCTATCTTGGTGGTGATGATGGCAGCTTTGTTGGTTCCATCCATTCCAACACGGCCTATGAAGGCTTTGTCTCCCCAGTCTGTCCAGTAGACATATCTAGCAGTGATTAGAAGAAAATTTAATCAGACCACTTTTGCACATATATGAAAAAACATTCTCCATCAATATGTGTATGACTGGTAAAAATATGAAGGTATCAATTAGAATTTAAATATTCTTAATCACTTCAAACAAAAAACTTTATTTGTTTCTTCATTATTTATTACCTTCATACATTAACCTAAAAACACATATATCTATGTAATGCATACTTTTCTGACTAAACTCTGTTACTAACTATATATTTAGTCACAATTATATTTATATGTCCAAATGCATCGGGCAAATCAATGGATGGATGTGCCATAACTTTCTCCAGCTGAATAAAAACTAAACAGAAGTAATCACTTTTGGACCTAAAGAGGAACAATCAACAGTCAGCACACAGCTTCAGTTAATACAGCTAGAAAATACTGATCAGGCCCGAAATTTAGGTGTAGTAATGGACACAGACCTGAACCTCCAGGGTCACATAAAGGTAATAACAAGGTCAGCCTTCTATCATCTGAAGAACATCTCTAGGATCAAAGGACTGATGTCGCAACAGGACCAAGAAAAACTCATCCATGCGTTTATCTTTTCTCGGATTGATTACTGCAACAGCGTCTTCACAAGTCTGCCTAAAACGTCAATCAGACAGCTGCAGCTGATCCAGAACCCTGCTGCTTGTGTTCCTCACTAGAACCAGGAAAGTAGAGCACATCACACCAGTTCTAAAGTCCTTACACTGGCTCCCTGTAGCTCAGAGAATAGACTTCAAAATACTCCTTCTAGTTTATAAATCACTGAATGGCTTAGCACCAAAGTATGCTGAAGATCCAATGTTACTATACCAACCCACCAGAAAACTCAGGTCCTCTAATTCCAGTCTACTCAACATCCCTAGAATCAGAACCAAACACAAAGAAGCAGCTTTCAGTTTCTATGCTCCTCTAATCTGGAACAGACTTCCAGAAAACTGCAAAGCTGCTGAAACACTGAGTTCTTTTAAATCACAACTAAAAACATATCTGTTTAGAGCTGCCTTTGAATAGCGTTTTCATGTATCATGTTTTGTTTATGCTTCTTGCTGTTTTTACATTATATACTTTGTAAAGCCTCGATGTATCTGTGTTAGCTTCTTGCTTTATTGCTGTTTTTACTTTATATGCTTTGTCTGTGTTTTACTGTTGTTTTATTTTACCTCTTAATCATGTAAAGCACCTTGAATCACCTTGTTGTTGAAACTGTGCTATACAAATAAAATTGCCTCGCCTTGCTTGTTAGATAAACAAATTGGTCCTTCCACCACCCAAGTATTCTGTGTATTTCATTTAGCCACAACTACGCATGCGACTAAGTATGGTTTTCACTATCAAGGCGCAACAATGTTTTGAGGTTATACAATTTTAAAACCACAAATAATTTTCCATCACACCATTCTTACCCTTTAAATTGTTTTATTAAGATGCTAGACAACCTTTTGGAGTGACTAAGGTTTTCTATGGCTAAACGAAAGATAGAGTATCTTGGTTCGTGCTCTCCCCTATCTGTTGCTGCACACTGATGGCCAGCTGGCTACAGGACAACTCTTACTCTTTTTCCCTCACTTACGAAAAAGACAAATTTGGCTGTCTAGAAATAATTCTGGTCTTGGGAAAAAAGAGATATGTGTGTAAACTGTTAATCATATGTTAAGCAGGCAACTGCATGCTGGCTAGAGAGCTCAATAAATGATCGAATACAAAATTTGTTTAGGACTGAGAAATATCTGGAAAAAATGCTATATTATTGCCCATTAATGAGATGATATTAATTACAGCTAACCCACAGTTTACTGGCTGTTTATAAGCTTTAACCTCTCCGCTACAAAAAGTATATAGTCATATTCAGTAAATTAAAATATGTGTTCCTATGAGGCTCGTTTGTGAGATTAAAAGTACCTTTAGAAAAAAAACAACCTTTAACCAGGCATTAAACATGCTCGTCATAAAGTCCATATGTCTGTATTAAAAAAATATTTTATTCTAATCTTAAATGTTGTGTTTTCATTAGCTGTAAGAAAAAGAAATATCACAGTTAACAGAATAAAGGCCTAAAAACATCAGTCTGTGTGTAATTAATCTATATAATGTGTTTCACTTAGTGAACTGAGCTACTGAAATTAATTATTCAGTATTGTCAATTATTTAGTTACAATAATATTTAAATTTATTGAATGGGTCTGAACATTAGGCAAGTGAGGGTCTATCCAACAACTAACATTATGATTGGCATGCAAAGTCTCTATCCCTGGCACTTAAAATATGATAAAATATTACATCCATTACATTACATTACATGTACTGTGAAATTATGATATTCTTACTCATAATTAACAACTAAGAGCACCGCAAATTAGCTTAGCTTGGGAGAAGAGGAGAATGAGAACATGGCCTATGATCAAGATTACAGCTGAATATATCAAATGCAAAATAAGATGCCACTTTTCAAATAACACAATAGAATGAATGAATGAATGAAAAAATGAATGTATGAATGAATGACAGACAGACAGACAGACAGACAGACAGACAGACAGACAGACAGACAGACAGACAGACACTAAATGACTGAACTCCTCACCCATATTTGGGATGCAGAACAATACCCCTGGGGTTCTCAAAGCAGTAGGTGTTATTGCCATCAACGCAATGTTCGGCCAGTTTCTTGACAAAGCGACCATCCAGTTCAGACACTTTGAGGCAATCCAGGAAGCTGTCAACCCAGTAGATTTTCCTTCCTATCCAGTCAACCGCCAGGCCCTCTCCATGCAGAACTCCATTGACCACCACCTCTCGGCTGCTGCCGTTAAAAAACATCCGCTCTATCACTCTGCGGCTCACGTCTATCCAATAGAGACGTTTGTCAACGCGGTCAAAGTCCAGTGCGACCACACTGGTCAGGCCCTGCAGAATAAGAGAATAGGCCTGTCCATCCGTTGACAGGTTCCTCAGATAATAGCGGTTGCTGAAGATGAGGTAGGGAGAGATGTTGCTGTTCTGTCGGCAGCTGCGTCCGTCCGGCTCTCTGAGAAATCCTGGAGAGCACTTGCACACGTAGGAGCCAACGGTGTTTTCACAGATCTGACTGCAAACACTGGGTGTCTCTGCACACTCGTTGACGTCATCACATGTTTTGCCGTCGGACATGAGGCGGTAACCTGGACGGCAGGTGCAGATGAAGCTGGTGGGTGTATCAGTGCAATTGTGATCGCAGTGGTGAATGGATGGGTCCGTACACTCATTGATACCTACGGTTAGAAAAGAGGCAAATAATGTAAATTTTGCTACACTACCTCCAGCTTCTTGCAGTATCTTGAAGTTTACATCAATCATCATCAGCACGGTTGCAGTGTGTAGTGACCACACAACATACAGCTAGAGTTTGGTGGATTCTGGATTTTATTTCTAATCCATACAGGGCCAAAAAATTACACACAAAGGCTCCTTCCAATTCCCCATTTGAAAATTACTGAATCTTTTTTTTCCAAAATATTTTATAACACTCTGGATATGTGACACACATCAACCAAAGTATTTTGAAGGAACATTCCTCTTACTATACAAATTGTGGCTACTCTAGCCACCCCTGATGATAGTTTATGTAAACCTCAAACAAGAACTGAGTAGTAGAGCAAATAACAGGTGTAATCTGGTAAATTCAGCTTGATTATAGCAAAATGGGAGAAAATAGCCTTATGCTCTGACTTTTGAAGTATTGCAAATATTTGTTTACACTCACCGCATCCCTTTTCGTCGCTGTTGTCAGAACAGTCATCATTCCTATCACACAGTTTGCTCAGGGGAATACAGTGTCCATTTTCACATCTGAATTCTCCGGGGGGGCAGGTGGGCTCAGGTGTTTGGCACATGTGCTGCAGCTCATCAGACTCATCCCCACAGTCGTTGTCTCCATCACAGACAAAGTCGTGAGACACACAGCGGCCGTTCTGGCATGTGAACTGGTGTGATTGACAGGGCTGGTACGTGCAACCTTGCTCATCACTGCTGTCTCCGCAATCATTGCGACGGTCACATCTGATTTTCAAAGATGACACCAATGAACCTCAACTTTTACACTGTCGGAGTCCAAAATAACTGTTTGATATTTAAAATCCAACCTGTAGGAGCTGCGTATGCAGAGACCATTGCTGCAGGTGAACTCATTGATGCCACAGGATCGGCGGGTGCAATTTTGATGTTCATCTAGAGCATCTGCACAGTCTGCATCTCCATCACACACCCAGTCATGAGGAATACACTTCCGTTGAGTGGGTTGGTTATTGACACAAGTGAACTCTGTGCTTGAACACGTGCGATTGGCTGGGAAAGACAATAAAATCATAAATGAAAATTCGCAAGAGGCTGAACAACAATGGTGACATGTTTTAGAAATCCAAACATTCCAAACTGTATTTCAAACCGCACAGCCGTGACGGCATTGTTTGAAATGAGTCTCTTGCTGAGGCTCAAGCTCTGCTAAAGTCCCTAGCTTCAGGTATCTTATTTTTGGAGCAGCATATAAGAATCTTGATCCACCTTGAGCCAGAAAGCCAGAGGAGACAAGCACAAAGTAACGAGTGAGGCAGGAGAAATCAGGAATGCTAGCTCCTTGGACTGGAGATCTACTGGAGACTAAAATGTTTGGGATTGGCTGCCAGTGTCTCCCCCGACAACACTGTTCTTGAGGAGTGCCAGAATCCTGAAAAAGAGTGGCATGTGGGGAGCAGGAGGTGGCAAAGTGAAGAAGTCTTGCAAAACAGGGGAGTAAAAATGAAAAAATGCCTCAAGATGAAAAAAAAAGAAAAAATCTCAATAATGGCAAACAACCACTGAATGTAGAACCCTGGGCACATTCCTACTAGTGCAGTTCCTGTCTCATTTTAAAGACATTTTGATGATTCTAGTTAATACTTACCATGAGTATGTACTATAGTTTAATATTATCTAAATTATGGTTAACAAATTTCTTAGGGATGGTCTAATAAAGACTACGGTGTGCAGAATTTAATCTCAGTAGTTCAAAGACATTCAGAAATATACAGTAAGCACAGACTACAAGATAGACCATAAGTTATCATAACATATACTGTAAGACTGCATAAAACATCAGCAACAGATCCTTAAAATTAGTGCTGCACAGTGTCAGGAAAATATGTGGCCATACTATTGCACACAAATAAAAAATACACAGGGGTTTTAGAACATTTCTGAGAAGTGGAAATTTTTCTTTGAGCCTCTATATATCATATAAGATTTTGCTGGAGCTGAAAATGGCCCAGCAGCCCTAATGAATAACCATAACCAATAATACAATCCTAAAATAAAGCCCAACAATGAAAATACTGTTTTTCCACACCCACTCATGAATATTAAATGAGCTGAATGCTGATTGGCTGGTTTACCCTAATGGCTCTATAACGATAGGGTTAATAGTTCAATAATCAACAGTTACATACTGTCAACACTGAAGTGGGCGCGGACATGTAAATTTAATAGAGTGTGTCTATGATGCGTTATCAGAGCTTTGTCCAGACTGGCTCGTTTCTCCCTGGCAATTACAAAATTAGCATAGAAAAGCAAGTTTGAGACGTTTTGACATTTGACATTTGACTTTTTGGGGCTGCCTAAGCTAAAAAACATCAAGGAACATGCGGTTTTGAATTCTAGGACCGACTAGGAGAGTTTATTGTAATGGCCAGATATATTATTGAAATGCAGAGTGAATCTAAGAAGTCCGTTGCGATTGAGGGATTGCGCACACCAATATTGCAATGATAGTTGTAATTCAATATGCTGTGCAGCTCTATTGTAAATCTGAGATTATATGGGGAAATGGTTGAATTTCATTCAGATTTAGATTTTTGCTTACGAGTCATGCCCTCTTTGATCCTTGTTTACCACAATGTAAATACAGACTAAGGACATTATGATGAATTTGCAAATTTTCACAAAAATCAACTGCAGTTTCACAAAAATAAAGTGCCCCCTCTTGTCTGATGTTTGCTAAAATAGGTAAAATACCCTAGGATCATGTTTATAACTGGGTATATAAATTCAAAATATTTGCCAAAATGAGTTGACGTATACCACAGCACCAAGTGTTGTTGGACAGCTGTGAAGTTTGCATGTTAATAGGGGTGAAAGTCTCCAGATATTTTTTCTTGGCTGCAGCACAAATTTTGCTAGAAAGGATTAATAGGGAAAAACTAATAAATTGAATTAGGATTGCTTTATCAACTGGATGGATGGGGGACGCGATACTCCCCTCTGCAGACTTGGACCACTAAAAAAGATAGAGGACAGAGAGTCAAGTAAAAGATGCATACCACAGTTGTGTCTCTGATCTTCATCGCTCATGTCACCACAATCATTGTCTCCATCGCAGATCCACGATAAAGCAATGCACCTGCCGTCATCACAGCGAAAGTGATCTGCATTGCAGGTTCTTACCATTATAGCTGCAGAGACAGACTATACATATTAGATTTTAGAAACCACAACAAGAAACAAAATATACCAAATTCCACTTAATTTGTATCTACTCTTAATGTTATCCCCTTTATAATGTGTTTATTCTGTCTGTTTGTAACTTTTTTCGGTTATTTCCCTTGTAGCTTTTTAACTTTGAAAGAGGGCACAATACAACAGTGACAAAGCTTTCAAAATAGTCATGGCAACTCCACATTCCCATGCATGGTGAGCAATCTAAACAAAAGCCAAAGTGAGGCACTGTAACCCCAGGAGGATAAAGAGAGGGGGAGGTGCTGTTTGTCTGAGGACATTGAGGGGCGTCACCACAGAGGAATGCAGCCCACAATAGGAGGCCTGGCTGATCACATCATCAACAAAGGAATACACCACTGACTCGCACTCTCCGCTACATCACTCACAGGAGTCTCTCACACAGCACAGATTGGCTAACAGACACCTTCAAACAATAAGTGAGCAGCTGATAAAAGGTTGGGGTGGGGGGGATACGGCACAAAGCTGGAAGGCTCATTCTGGGTGTGAGAGAGTTTAGGAGCACTCACTGCAGGAGAGGGGTTCATCAGAGCCGTCAGAGCAGTCAGCCCCTCCGTCACAGTACCAGTGGGCGGGGATGCAGCGACCGATGGAGCAACGAAACTCACTCTGAGAACAAGTGGCTGCAGCTAAGTAGAAGATGCAGACATGAAACGAGTCAGCTAGAGATATTTTCACAACAATGTTTTATTAGTAGCATGCTTTTTGATCAAAACTTAATTCTTGCAAATCACACAAAAATTTAGTTAAAAGTCAAGAGACCCAATTTGGTAAATTAGGATTAGCATTTGTATGTTTTAATCTTTTAAAACAACATACATACAGCCCATTATCTAAACACAAACATAATTCATGTCATATACCGTTAATTAATACAATGAAATTGGGAGAGATTATACTTGAAAATACTAACACAATGTAGTAGCTAATTTAAAAACAAAATTATGCATACAATGTCAAATACTTTCGTCAATGATAATTACTGACAAATTATGGCAGTTTGGATTTCACTTTATAATGATTGGCTTCCCTGGTAAAGATGTGTAAAAGGCCTTAAAACTAATTGAATTTCTATATCAGTAGGATATTTTTGCACAGAAACAATTTGAAAAGATTTGTTCATATTGTCAAATGAACAGCAAAAAACAAAATCAGCCATCTTCAATGTCCCCAGACCCAGATCCTATCGAAAACTTGTGGAGTGGACAACAGGACCCAGGATTTTCAGAGACTGTCCAAAGAGGAATACTCAAATAACCCCCGTTCTGTATCCTCCAACCTTCTAAAATGTTATCGATAAACACTGAGTGCTGATCTAATGACAAAATATATTAAATAAAGTTTTGACAGAAGTGGCACCAGGGATTTCACAAAGAAATTTAAAAAAAACCCCACCAAACTGTGTATGCAAAACTGGTGCTAGTTTGGTGCTGGTGCCAGAGTCAGTCCTTAGTCTGTTCTTAGCGCATTTGTTGAAAAAAACGATTGCTTTTCCACTGACTAGTCGGTGCTGCGTCACAATGTCATCTAAAGTGTTACAACGCAACGGTATACGGCCATATGGGAAGACAAAATCAGGAAGCGCACGAACAGTGAGAGAGATTTTACCAACGGAGTATATCTTGCTCTTGTGTTTCCACGCTTTGCTGGATTTACAAAGATGTGTACTTAAAATTTTCTTGGTTACGTCCATTGTCCATTTTTAGATTGAAAATAGCAGTTGTGTGTTTCGCGTCGCTACGCTAAACTTTTGTAATCCCGCCCCCACACCTTGGTTGCGCCACCATGCGGGCAGTAGAAAAAGCAGGTCTTATAAAGAATCGGTTCTGGCCCAGCCAAGAGCTGGTGTTACGTTGAGCACCTTTTTGGAACCAAGAAACAGGTGTTTTAGTTGTGGAATAATTCCAAGTCGGGCTCTGGCACCAAACTAGCACTGAAACCAGCTTAGACGGAAAAGGCCCCTAATTGTCTGTACCAGCAAAATGACATGGGGTTAACTTTAGCTATCAAAGAGAAAGTATTTTAGCTTGAGTTAAATTTCCAAAATCTTTAAAGACAAAAAAGAACATGTTGAATCACAATAAACTAAAAAAGTAAGAAATCTCAGACAGCAGCAGAATTTGATACAATAGGAGGCTTGATTTAAAACTACCATCAAAAACAGATAAGTTCACCCTGAGAAAACAAGTTTTCAGGCCTGTAAAGGCCTCTTTTTATTTAAACAAATCTCCACCCTTTATCTTATATTTCAAAGGGTTCTCGGGTCAGTGGAGCATTAATGCTACTTTTATTTCTACACATGTAATTGAACTTGCCCAAGCAGACACTTTCCCAACACATGCACTTGAAATATGGAACAATCTGCACTTTTTAGCATGGTGGCACTTTTCCTATTTCAGACCACAGCAGTTTGTTGAGAGTTTGAACTCAGGTTAAATTCATTTCTTGTTGAAGAGAGGCTGTGAGATTATATGATTTAGTGTATCTTGGTGTTTTTGGAAACTATCCTTCTGGGAGATAAATTAATAATACAGAAACACCAATTAACACTTCAACTTTTTGATTAGGGACATGAATGAAAGTTATTGAGTCCTCAGTGACTGTGTCTATTCAGAAAACAATAGCGTGGGACAACTTTGACAGTTAGTATCAGAAAGGGCTTTAATGAGCATGGAAAAAAAGAAAAACATCCTGTTGCTGAACTCACCACAGTGCGTTGGACTTTCATCGCTCATATCCCCACAGTCATCGTCTCCATCACACAGGTATGACCGTGGGATACAAATGTTGGTGGACTGACACTTTGTTTGCTCTGGCTGGCAGGTTCTTTCAGCTGAAATCACCAGATATTTAAACCAATTAGCACAATAAAAAAAATAAATACAGAACATTTATAGCTACAATTAGATATTGAAATACTTGGCACAAAAAGACAACCACGCTTTTACTTCTTGTCTGACATCAAATAAGACTAGGCCTTTCCTGTTTTATATCAGTTAGGATAACTAACATTATTCCTATCAGCTAAATGTCAGTATATTAAAAGATACATTTTTTAACAATTTTTTTTTTTATACTTTCTTCAAACTTGGAAGTTTGCATGCGTGTAATTCACAACATCTGGGTTAATTTGAGACCTGCCGATGTTTTTAATGCAACACTTCAAACACACTGTTTCCATGTGACACATCATGGAAAATCAAAACAAACAAGACAAGATTTTAGAAAAATATTTATAGACCTCCACAACTCTGTTTCATCTTTTGGTACAGGTTTTAGATGCTTTTTTTTGTTTTTGTTTAAACAAATATACACGAGAATAAACACCAAAAGAATGCCCAGTCATCATGCCATCAAAGATACAGATGGGTTCTGGTGGGAAATGTGGAAATTAATCCCTTAGCAAGAGCAAAGGATCCTGTCAAGAAGCTGGCTGAAGCTGGTAAGAGATGCATTATTCACAGTGTTGGGTCCTGTACCTACATTGGTTGAACGACCACTCAGAGAAGGAGCCATTACTCCAACAGCAGCATTAAAAGCCAGAATACAGTTTGCAAATGCACGCAGGTACGCATGCATTTGGAGGTATGTCCTGTGATCTGATGGCATTGAAATTGAATGGTGCATTTGGAGGTGAAAGGGTGACTTTTGTAGACTGAAAATACCAATTTACTGTGAAGTAAAGGGTGGCAGCATTTTAATGTGTGAATGTTTTACTCCAGAAGGGACTGGTGCACATTAAGACAGGAGTTGGTCTTACAAATGGACTATGACCCTAAGCGTATCAGCAAAAAGGAAAACAAAGTCAGTGTTTTGGAGGGGTCATCACAGAGCCTTTATTCAGTCCCACAGAAGATTTGTGGGCAGATCTAAAAGGTTAGGTAGGAGGAAGGCCCACAAACCTGACTTAGTTGTGCTTTTTCTGGCAGGAGGAATGGGCCAAAATTCAAGCAAACTATTCCAAGAATGTTGGAGAAAGACACCCAAGATATTTGACCCAACTCATTCAAAAATTCTATCAACGTAAGAAACTTTATTTAAATATGAAAATCTCTCTAGTTAGTCTGGTATTCAGCAAATAAAATAACTGGTAATTCTACATGACCTAAAACAGAAAACATTTAGTCTGATTTAATGTCAAACTGGGAGGGGAAAAAGGTAGCTTTTAAATGGCATGAATCAAATTATCTTGCCAGCTAAAGAAACTCACGGCAGTTTTGTTCATCAGTGGTCCCATTGTCGTAGCAGTTGTTTCTGCCATTGCAAACATAGTCCTTTGTGATACAACGGCCATTGTTGCAGGCAAACTCTGTACTGGGGTCACATGGTCTGAACAGACAGCCAACTTCATCACTGTTGTCTCCACAGTCATCGTAATGGTCACAGCGGTAGTGGTATGGAACGCATCGCCCGTTGCCACAAGTAAACACGGTAGGCTCACAGGTATGGAAGGCTACCGATCAGAATCAAGAACAGGTCAGTGCTTTAGCCATATAAGACTGAGTTTAAAGCAGATGCACTTTCACCAGAAGCTCATTTTACCTGACAGTGCAATAAAGGAAGACAGCAGCTGTGGGACTGCATGTAAAGGCAAGTACATTAAATGATGTTAGTATTGATTACTATTATTAGAGAGGAATACGTAGTTTAATCACACAGTGCAAGAATACACACCAGCATAGTTGAAGATAGGTTTATGTCCTAAGAAAGCAATTTGTTAAAGAAAAGAAGGACTAATTTGTTAGTATTAGTGAAGGTAGGTAGAACTGCAGAAAAGACTTTGGTTATGAGCAAAATAAACTTTTAATTTAAGATCTCTTCAGAAGAACCTACCACACACTCTTTCTAGCTCGTCGCTACCGTCTCCACAGTCATTGTCATTGTCGCATATCCACTGTGCTCGGATACAGCGGCCATTCATACAGGTGAACTGACCTGGCTGGCAGCGAGTCCCATTATCAGGAATACAATACTTGCTGTCAGCCAGGTACCATCGACCTTCTGATGGGCACCGACACTCGGCTCCATTAGGTCCTGGCAAAAGGAGGACCACCAAACATTTACATGGAGGTTCCAGTGAATTAAAAGTTTATCTGTTATAAATTAAAGTTGTCCTTTATACCTGGTGTGCAGATGTGACTGCAGCCTCCATTGAACTGCTGGCAGGGACTCTCACACCGCTGGTGCTTCCTACGGCCCAGAACCTGAATATCCATTGGTCGGGATGGGAGGTTCTGAATCATGACCCTCTGGTCAGAACCATCGTGTTTGTTGGCCCGATAGATGCTGCGTGTGTTCCAGTCAGTCCAGTAGATGAACTGACCAAACATAGTCATTGCAAACGGGTAGATGGCTGTGCTGACAATGACCTCACGGTTGGTCCCAGAGAGAGAGGATCGCTCAATCTTCTGTCTGATGGCACAGCGATAGTATGGCTTTAGTAGAAGCTTTGAAAGTAATAAGATACGCAAATAAAACATGTCAAAAGTGGGTAGTGGGAGATCTTACAAGCTTGCATCTGCCCAGTAGAGTCTCTCCTCTTCATAGTCCAGAGTCAGACCATTTGGCCACACAAGGCTGCTATTCACAATCTCAGTTCTGAAGTTTCCTCCCAAAGTGGCTCGCTCAATTTTTGCATGGGTCCCCCAGTCTGTCCAATACATGTATCTGTACAACAAGAAAGAATTCACTTAAAAAGGCAGAGACTAATATCATGAATGAAGCGGGTTAGCTGTGTAATGCTTACCCCCTGCAGGGGTCCAACATGATGGCCCTTGGCCTCGACACATGGGCAATTATTGTTCTTTGTGCACCGTCCACAGACATAGAGCTAATGCTCTGGTTGACATAGTCGCTATAGTAAATTCTTTTGTTTATCCAATCGTAGGCTATTCCGTCAGGAGCCCCAAGATCTGTCACAACCACAGCATAATTACTACAACTGCAACCTCATAATAATGAAATTTAAACTGGAGAAATACTGAACTTACCCGCAGCTACTACAACAGGAGGTGAAGCAGGGGAGGACAGGCTGATAAAGCTGATCTTGCTTGCCCCTGCACCTGAGCTCTGAGTGAAGTAAATCCTGTTGTCCGTGAGGTCAAAATCAAGAGCCACGGAGGTACGAGGCACATGGACAACAGGAAATGGCACTGCGTGGTCCTCAGGATCAAGTCGTAGGCTACGCACCGTGCTCTCAGTAGTGTAGATGAGGAAATCCTCCTTTGATATCTCACAGCTCTCTTTATCTGTGGCAAGATCACCAAAAGCACAGCTGCACTTTTTATTCTGAGTGCCTTGGCTAGAGCCTGGAAGGGCAAAGCAGAAGTGGGCACAGCCTCCATTGCTTTCCATGCAGGGGTTGTAGTTCAGCTCCTCGACACTGGAGGGCTGGGTACGTTGGTCAAAGATGGTAATATCCCTCAACATGTTTATGTTATCTCTAATTACAGCGGGTTGCTCTGTCCTGCCTGGCTCTTTGCTCGCTTGAAAAACCTTTTTAAGGTTTCTGTCCACCCAAATGATGCTATTCTCAAACACTGTGATTCCATAAGGAGTTGGATAGCGACTGCCATACCTAACTATCTCTGTCTCCCCTCCATGGGGGCTGATGCGGGCAATCATATCCAGAGAGTCATCCACCCAGTAGACATAGCCTGTATGCCAGTCCAGAGCGAGGCCTCGTGGGGTAATAATCCCAGAAGACACTAAAATTGTGCGGTTGGTTCCATCTAAGAGTGCACGTTCAATTTTGGGGTTCTGACCATAATCGGCCCAATACAGGTATCTGTTTCTGGGATCCACAACAAGGTGCCGGGGCATGTCCACCTGCGTCTTCACCAGTACTCTGCGGAAAGTTGTGTTCAAGCGAAGTACCTCAACATAGGTCTCAGTCAGGAAGGCGTTGGTGAAATACAGGTTACCTTGGGAAAGCAGCAGGAAAGTTTCGAATTTAACATGATAATATTAGTTTGGAAGTCATAATTGATTAAGAATACCCTAGGGGGAAAAAGTGTTGCATGCAAACCGCATAAATTTCCATCATGTTGCAATATACAAGAAAGAATGTCCAGTTGAAGCATTGCTACTGCGTATGGCAATTTTGAGATTAAGTGTGTATTTATATAGATACAATCAAAATGCATTTATGCAAAATGAAGCAAAAGGATTTGAGTTATTTAGGCCATGTTTTAAAATACTATGTACATTGAATGGGGCCACACTGTAGCCATTTGAGCAACATATTACATGTACTCATCACATGAATGAAGAAAAAGTACTACTGAAGTAATATGATTAGAGTTCATTTTAGATGCAGATAGTTTTTAGTTGTAGCATAACAGTAAAAAAAGATATAATTAACAGTACATCTCAGATGGAATATTATAATGATCATTTCCAAACTTCTAAACCCTATTCCTGAAAAGTAGCGCAGTTTTCCAAAGCATAAAAAACAAAACCTAAGCTGTGATTTTCCCATTTCTTTAAGGCTTGAATAACTATTTCTACCGCAAAAATGAGTGTATTTATGGAAGAGCTTCACAGTATTCAGAAGATTTTAACATATCCATAATTTTTATGAGCAATAAATTAAGAAATAGTTTTTTAAAGGGCATGTTCACCTTTTTGTATAGGAAAAATTTAATCATTCATGAATGATCCACACTAACAATTTATTTCAATGTTCTTCTAGTTTAATAGAGCTCTGTATTTGTTAATAGAACTTCTAGTTGATTTTCAGAAAATCTGAGTAAGTGCGCCAGCTGTAGGTGAAAATTACAGTATACTTAAAGTAACACAACAGCTTACCTGCAGCCCAGTCCACAGCAATGCCTCGTATCCCGTTGCGTCCTATCCCAGATGTAACTACACTATGTAATCCAGAGCCATCAGGCTTTATGCGTCTGACCCCGTTTTGTATCACCACAGTGCTGCTGAAGTCACACCAGTAAATGAAGCCAGAAGCCATGTGCACATCAACGTGGAGAGCATTACGACCTGCAAGAAGTCATTTCAAAACTCAGCAATTTAGTTGATGTTTTCTACTGTTGCACTTTTGAAGAATCGAAACATATTACATAGGTCACACATCATGTGTATGACATGGCAACAGTATATAAAAGTCACTGACCTCTCCCAGCCACAGGAACCATGGCCTCAGAGTGATCTGAGCCCTCTAGACTGAAGCCTTTTATAGCAGACAGAGTAGAGATGACAACGTAGGACTTGTATGGGGCACAAGTCCGGTTGTCTGCATTTAGTTTAAAACCAGTTGCGCATGCACAGGTGAAAAAACCTCGTGGTCGAGGAAGACAAAGCTGCTCGCATGCTCCCATATTATCAGAGCAGCCATTAGATGTACCTGCAGAGGCTGAGTTTAGAGAGAAAACACAACATTAGAAATACACCAAAGACAAAGCCCCATTCCAACAGCAAATGTTAAATGTGTAGAGATGCACTGAGAAATTGGCTAATGAAGAATCAGACAACTTTCAGCTTCTGCACAAACTCATAAATCACATATTTTCCAATCAGTGAGTGCACCATTCATAGGGGCTAGCTAAAGTAACGTGTGATTTTTTCCATTAATAATTAAATCTTTTGAAATCTACATTTTGTATTAACTAAAGTTGCTTTTGTATGATGTGAAACTTTGAAGTGTGACAAAAAAGGCAAATGCAAAAAAAAAATAAAAATTTGTTATTGGGCAAACACCTTTTTACAGGACTGTATAATATAGTTTATTCAGATTAATCGGTTTACATTTTTATTAGCAGGTTAACATTTTCTAAAACCCAGATCGTAAATCAGCCACAAAACTATATGATGCATCTCTAGTAAACTGAGCAAATTAACTGTGTGGGAGTATGCCACTCACCATCTCTAACATGAACTTTTAGGACTCTGAGTCCTGACACGTTGTCTCGCATCACAACCCTGTTTGCACCAGTGGACTTGTCTACACGCTCGATGACCTCAAAGTCACGGTCGCTGAAGAACAGGTAGTTCTGGTAGACAGCCACACCCCAAGGGTGGGAAAGGCCAGTCACTATGGTGATGCGGTTACTTCCATCTGGATCCCCACACTCAATCTATGGCAGTTTGATGAAAAAAACAACAACAGCATAATGTTTTTAATGGATGTTTACATCCAAGTACAGGTACGGAGCACATCTTGCAAAGGTTTTTGGGAAAGAATGAAAACTGACTTTTCCTGTGCTTGTAACAGCCCAGTACAGCTTGTTCTCTTGGATGTCCACAGTGAGGAACTCAATGTGATCAAGGTTGTTGGTGAAGAGCGTCACAGGGTTCATGCCATCCATATCTGCTGATGCTACTTTGGCAGGGATACCACTTTCCGTTCCCTGGTCTGTCCAGTAAAGTTTGCTAAAAAAAGAAAGGAAAATACATGTAGAGTTTATTTTACTTTAGACAGTCACAGTTTAAACCAGAAATGTACTTTGTGATGTTATGATTACCAGTATTACTTGTATTTCCCAAATACCACAACAATAAGCACTTTTTTACTTTCTTAAAATTCTGTAGTTTACATTCATTTCCACAATATTTGGTAGAAAAGCCTTTAAACTGTATGAGCTGAGTCAGAACTTGAATAGTATGAGTTACAACAACACCTAATTTCCTTCTGGGATCAAGAAAGTATTTTTGAATTGAATGTTTTGGGTGTCTTTCGAGAAGCTTCTCACAATACAGTTGCTGAAATTTTGGACCATTCCTCCAAACAGAACCGGTACAACAGAGTCAGGTTTGGAGGTTGCCTTGCTCATGCAGGCCTGCTCAGCTTTGCTCACAAATTGTCTATGGGATTGTGATTAGAGCTTTGCGATGGCTACTCCAAAACATTCACTTTGTTGTCTTTAAGACACTTTGAAGGTGATATGGTGGCATGCGTAGGGTCACTGTCCATTCAGATGATCCGTTTAGGCTCGAGCTTTAGCTTCCTGGAAGAGGTCTTGAGATGTACCCTCAACATATCCACATAATGTTTTTTTTGAGTGATGACTTTTCCTCTCAGAGTGGCCTCTCAGCCCATGTTTGTAAAGGGTAAAGTGAATAAAGACGATCTCTGTGTGCGTATTTAACTTAAAGTCCAGAAGCTTACAAAGCCATCTCATCATCATCTGGGCCTACCCAGACTGTTTACGTTTCTAAAATAATTATCTTGTGTACATATATTATTCTTGCTGCTGTTACAGCTGAATTTCCCATTTGTGGGACAATAAAGGATTATTCTATTTTAAAGACCTCATGACACAAAGTTGACATTTTTAAACATAACATAAAATAAAGAAATCTGAACCCAATGGACTATGTTAAAGTCATAAACACGCCTTGCATAATCCTACTGAGAGCAAAAAACCACTGCGGTGACTAGCATTTTAGTACTGTAGCACTGTGCACTGAATAAGCCGGAAGCCTGAAGTGACGTTAGCGAGAGAACGCATTCTGTTTGTTGGCACATTTGACAGCGGCTTTTCAGCTGTGACTGGGACCGCTATTTTCTATTTTTGACAAAGAAAAGTGATCGCAATGCCTTCGTGTTGTGTTGGGGGATTTTGCTCATATACACACAAGGACTGTATCAGTTTATTTAAGTTTCCCAAAGACCCAGAGTTACTGTCTAAGTGGGTGAAACAGGTTAGACGCCCGTGAGTAGTGGGCTCCCTCCTCTCTTCTCTGTTCGGAACATTTTGTGCAGAATGGTTTTGATTACTATGATAAAGGAATCCCTGGGTTGTTTAGTTCAACACACGCTTGTGTTGCTGCTGACAGCTGTACCTGCAGTGTTCAGCAGGAGTGTGACAGCGTGTGGCGGCGGTACCGTGGTGGGGCTCGTGGACTGCGATGCGACACTGACAGCGTCAGCATCGCTACTCCTACAAGCTCGACTTCCACTGATACCCCAGTTAGATCTCGTGTTTCCAGAAGCATAGGCTCATTGTAGCCGGGGACACCAGGGACATGTCCCGACCACTTTTCTAAACCTGATGAATTTCCTACCAGCGCAGATCTAACATCTATTTGTGCTCCCAGCACAATTTCTACATAATCAGTAGCCTATATGAACGGACTATTATTTAAATGACTCCATTGCACTTTCTTATACAGTCATGGTTTCTTTCTGCGCAGATGCTGCAGCATTCTTTGCAGTGGATACATCAAGGGTTTAAAAGACTAGTCCATATGCAAACACGTTCAGAGAAGAGTCCTGCATTGCCGCTGGTACCGGGTTCAAGATGGAAAAATACATCAATTAAATTTCATGGGTTTGGCTGAAGTTTCTTTACTGCAGGTTAAAAATATTAATTTAATACTTTTGTTTGTTTACGACTCCCAAAGAGAATGGTGTTGATATATTGTGTTTGTGGAGAGAACATGGCAGAATATTCCCCAGCTTTGCGCTGACAGCAGAATGTTCCAGCTATCCTGCGCTGCCAGAGAGATTTATCTGCGACTGAATTTGTGATTCAGGAACGGAGAGCGCAGATAAAGCCAGGGACTGTGGATAATATTTTGTTTCTGGACAGAGATATCTCCATAAAATTCATTTCAGATGTACAATGTTTCAAAGAAATAAAAGGAACATGATTCATTGTAATATAATTTACAATAACTTGGGGATTGTGTTATTTTCTGTCTTTGATCGGTTTTTTAATACTGTAGCCTAATGGAAAAATGTAAAGGCCGTTGTTGAAGTGCGGCAGGAAAATCGAGTGAGAAAATGAACCAAGACATCACACAAAAGTTCACTTTCTGACGGGCGGCTCAACCTCTCCACTACTCCATCAGGTGAGTGCGTTAACAAAAAGGAATAGGAATACCATCTGAGGTGTTTGTGTGATGAGCTTCTGCCGTCAGTTTATTATGACACAACCTCTATTCATTATTACAGTAATCAGAAACACCTGTGTACACGCAAACTAACAGACGTCCTTCATTGTGAAAGTTTACAATTTACGCCACTGACCACTTGATGCAGACGCACAGTCATTTCCAACTTTACGCACTGAGTTTAGGAAACTGAATCAATCAAAAAAGATTCTTATGAGAGCATCTGAGCATCATCATCTCAGACCTGGACATCGCACTCAATGCAACACTATTTCCTCCTGCTGAGGCAATAAGCAAGTTGAGAAAGAAGTGGCTCCTGTTATTCCAGTGTGCGAGCGGAGCGGATTCAGCCTCCTTAACGCACAAGGTCCACAATTCACGTCTATAGACCATGAGAAAGTTGTGAGACTGCAGGTAAAATGTACATGTTTTCATCTGCTCCATGTGTGATGGCACGATGGAGATTCTTTGTTCAGATTGTTCGGGCTGAATATTAACTAAAATCAATGAAGAATAAAAAAATATTGAATGTTTCAGATTTTTTCAAAATTTAAAAAACCTGTCAAAGACAGAAAATAACGGGATCCCTGATTTAATGTAAATCATAGTAGAATTAATAATTTCTCTTTTCCTGCTTTGGAATATTCCATCCGCAGGTAGCCCCCCCATGCAGGACTCTGAACAGTTAAAGTTTCCCCGCACAGAACGGCAAGGGTTGTAAAGGGAACACGTTTTATTACTGCGCATATAGCCTATATAGCCAACTGCTGAATAATTATAGCCTATATGAATAATCAATAATTGTCCCCAGAAGTTTTAAAAACAAACTGACGCCCTTGTCCAGGAGAGACGGGAGCAGTTTTGCTATAATTATCAATAATTCAAACTCTATTTATTGAGTCTGAAATTAAATAAACGTGTTTCACATGAAACTAATAAATTGGTACGATAATCATAAAGAAGAATTGTAATGAAGTAAGTCTTAGGCTACTTGCTTTGTCGTTTGCCTTGAATGTTTGCCTATAATATGATTTTATTTTTCCAATATCAGTCTCAGACCTTATAAATAAGTACGTCTGGATTAGTTTATTATTTTTAGTTTGAAAACTGATTTACCATATTTACATTATGCTAATGTTTATTTTTCAGGTCACTACTAAAATCACTACACGTTGATATTATAATGCTCATTTATTTCATTTTGTTAATTATTTGAAAAGAAGCCACGATTAATGTTTTTTCCTAATCCATACCAACCTGTTTCCCTGACGTCACTTCTCCCGCTAGCTTCTCCCATCTCAGTCATTGTGTAGCTACGGCTCATACCTGTACGGTTCGATGCCACCACCTCCTCTAGAAGCACCAGAACCAGTTGCATTTTCCACCTCTAAAACCATCTCAAGGCTAAAACTGGAGCAAGAATCTTCCGAGCCTTCAAATATGAGCGCCTCCATCAGGCCTGACGGCGGTAGTTTTCCGACTGTCCAGCCTGAGCGGTTCTGTCGCTGACGTCACATGACGACGTAGCTTTGAAGCCGCGATTAAGCTAATATTTTTGAAACTCTAATAATTGCGTAAAATCAAGTCTGTTCGACTCATAAATTTACACAACCGCATACTTTGACAAGAGGCATTATGTCATAATACATTTACATGATATCAGCTATGAGATCTTTAAGCTATTCTATTATTCTGGCATTTAGCAAATAATGTTGGTCAACTTAGCTGACAACAAAATTAAGAAACATTTAGGTTAACAAAACCAAGACATTCCAAAGTTTTAAAAACTGTATCATATCATTCATGCATTGTCAAGTATTTTTAATGAGATGCTACAGATAGAGCCAACATTACTGGAGATTCCTCTGTCTGTATCCATTCCATAGCATAGTGCATGCCCAGTGCTACCCCTACCCCTAACCCTAACCTAATCAGGCAGCTAATAGCTTGTTAGACTCCCAGTGTTAATCTATAAAAGGCAAAAAAAAAATTTTGTTAAATGAAGCTGGTGTTAATTCTATATTTCTGTCTTAGTACGAGTTTCAAACAAAAAAAATAAATAAATGTTTTATATTACATTATTATAGCTGTAATACTCAATATGTTATATGATTGCAGCAGCAGTGCCGTTAATGCTATGATACTGTGACACTGAGGTATTTTTTACTTGAAGTTATTATACCGTGAGAATCATCAGCTCAGGTCTGCATAACTGAATGTGATATATTTAGTTCAAAATAGAAATGATGCATCAAAAATGGAAAATAATCCAAGGCACTCGTCTTTAGGAAAAATATTAAAAAGCTTTTATTTGCATGGCGGTTCTACATGAGTATGTTAAAAACACACTAAAGATGATGCATTTTTAAATCTGATACAGGCTAACTATAAACATTTTCCTCCCGTTATTTAACCTATAATATGAATGGAGAGCTCTTGATTCTTGATCGTGTGCTTGTGGGGTTGTAGATAGCAGCAAGGGCTTGTTAAGATCTCTTCTGAGGCTGACCAGATGGAGGCTGTCATGGCACAGTAACAGTGGATTTGAAAGGTTGTGCCAGGACGGTGTTAAATGAGGCTTACCCACGTGCTGGATCCACAGCGATGCCAACAGGACTGCCAGCGCCGGCTGGAGAGCCGTTGTTTGTGATTATAGTTTTCCGGTACTGTACATACCCTCTCAACTTTAAAACCTGACCAAACAAAACAAAAGAAGTAAGAAAATAGATAAACAAATGAATGAATAAATAAATAAGTCAATCTCACCTCAATAGACTGTGCAGCTGGGTTGGTGTAGTACAGGTTCTCTGTGATCCAGTCCAGGGCCAGACCAACAGGAGAGCCAAGAATGGCTGCGGGGGCAAACTCTGTCCTGTTTGTACCGTCTGACTTCACCCTGTGGATCTCACCCTGTTAAACAAATTTAGACATAATAACATCACCAACCGTTTAATATTAATGACTTGCTAGCATCACAGCTAAACTGAATTGCAATCTATTTTTGCCAACCTCCAGCTAATAAGACAAGGATTTGAGGAGGACTGTAAACACAGCATGTTTTAAGCAAATAAACAGAAGAGCTTAGGTTTGTCTTTTAGTCTGGCAGATTGAGATAGACTCACAGGGTGTTCCACCCAGTAGATGGTCTGTTCCCTGTCATAAAAGTCAACATCATAGCCGTTGTGAAGACCAGCGACTGGAACCATGGCATCATTGCTCTTGTCCTCTGGGTTTAGGGGAATACCATAGATGATGCTGTCTCTCACAACCACCAGAAAGGGATCCTCAACTAGCAGAAAATAAAAAATAATTATGTTGATGAACATTCTCCATCGCAACCTTAAAAAAAAAAAAAGAAAACAAGATGAAAACTAAATAAAATTTCTCCACAAGAGACTAGAGTCACAATAGAAACTACTGATATTTTTATCAACTGTCAAAAAAAGGACAAAAACGTTGGAGGGAGAGGTATTAGACCTAATATAAGTCATGTGGAAAGGTGGGAAAACTTCAACAAACAATGAAAACTAATATTCTTGGGCATAAGGAATTGAAAAAACGGAAATAATAACACCAATATGGTGATCGCAGAATAATATTTATATTTATTGTTCAGGTAGAATAAGCCTAATGGGAAAGTTGCATGTACACTTTTCTAATACTTTAGATTTGTACACTGGAAGTACTGCTTTCCCGTTTTGGTCTAAAGGGCTGTTGCATGATGTTTTGAATACATGGCACATACTATTTAGGATTTTTGAAAATGAAAATAAAATAAAGGTACACAAACATAGATAAATATTTCAGTTCGGTCAAACTGAAGAAAAGATTTTCTCTAAAGAAATAAGAGGCACTAAAAACAAACTTCTCTGTGTCTCCATATTTTAGTCAGCAAAATTTAAAATAGATTTAAAATGTTTAACATTTAAATTTGTTACGAATCCAAAAATATTATTTATAAACATCATTCAAATTTACTTACAAAACAAGTACACAGCTAAGAAGAAATTCACCAAAAACAGGGTAATTGCTATTTACAAAAAAGAAACTTGGTAAACAGATCCTGAAGTAAGACAAAGCATAACTGTACACAGTTGCTTCCTATGTAAATATTTGGTGCAAATTAGGGATCTCAAGTTGGAGGACCTTTATCTATAAAGAGGATTGACTGGTGAAAGCCGGTTTCACAATCTGATTTGCTTTGTCATCAGAGATTAGAGTCAAAGAATGGTTGTAGGGCATTTTCATTCTTGGATAATCATTGGCTTCAGGGAGAGATTGCACTCTGCCTGGTTTGTGGGGGCTGAAACCTGAGATGAGTTAAGCTGCTGACCTAAGGTGGACTCCTTGGACCTTGCATTAAAGGTCCCTTGTCCTCTTGAGACCATGAAAGACATGCTCGTATGAGTCTTAATATTCATGACCTGAGCTGCAGGTTACAAAATAGTCTAAATGGGAGGCTGTTGACAGGTTCCTGATTCAATCTATAGTACAGAGATGCTGCTTACAAAGATTTCTCCTATAATAAACATTAAAATAGCTCTATGCACAGAAAGCATGCATTAATCAAATTGGGAGCAAGAGTTTTGCTTTCTCATGAAAGTGATCACCGCTGAGATGAACACTTGATGACTATATCAACTTAGCAAGGTTTGACCAGACTTCCTTTTTTTATCAGTTTAAGTGATGAGTGTTTTCCTCTTGTTGGCAGCCTGCATACCTCTGGCACAGGTGAAGTGGTCTGCTGCCAGAGTCCAGCCTGAGGGGCAGGCACATGAATAGTATCTTGGTCCCACAGCAGAAAGTAGGCAGATATGAGTGCAGGCGCTCCCCAAGCAGTGATTTCTTCCTACAAATTGAAGAGAGTCCGGTTAGTGATCTTAGCAGGCTCTCGCAATTTATATGACATTTTGGCTGCAGCCAACAGGAAGCCATAAACAACATCAATGGAAAGCAGATTGACATATAGTTAAAACCAGATATTTACATACATTATGTAAAAAGTCACACACAACCGTTTTTTCCCCTTCTACCTGACATTAAATCAGACTAAGCTTCTCTTGTTTTATTCCAGAAAGAATTACTGCAAATATTTATACTTGTTAAATGCCACAACATTTAGAGGAAAAAAAAGATAAAGAGATCCACATGTAGATAGAAAACTTTTAAACTGATTGGAATAATGAACTGAAGGATTAATTGGAATCTATGTATGATCTAATTGAAATTACTTTTCTTATAAAGTGCCTTGAGATGACGTGTTGCGAATAGGCGCTATATAAATAAACTGATTTGAATTGAAATGTCTAGTTGGGAAGCTACAATTTCCAGAATTGTAGAATTTTGTACAGAAATTAGACAGGTTCTGTGTCCCAGAAATAACAATGTTTTGATATGAAATGTGCTGTACCGACATAGATTGAAAAGCCATTCAGCAAGGAAGAAGCCATTACTCCAACAGCAACAAAATAAACCAGATTACATTTTGCAAATACACA
Source organism: Valencia hispanica (assembly GCA_963556495.2). Lineage (NCBI taxonomy): Eukaryota > Metazoa > Chordata > Actinopteri > Cyprinodontiformes > Valenciidae > Valencia > Valencia hispanica. The sequence continues at coordinate 28,616,465 of OY747707.1, read as the reverse complement.
CATGGACCATACGATTTGTAGAACTGTCATATCGTCTGATCAAGCAAAAATTGAGGTGTCTAGCTATAATGAGCAGTGTCTTACGTTTAGAGGGAAAAGAGAGAAGCTTGCAAAGCTAAGAAGACCATTCACAATTTTGAAGTACAAACGGGACCGGGGGTAGCCATTTAAGTGCCCTAAGCACAAATGTTTTGTGTTGTCCCCCAGTACAATAATCTTTCAGCTATGTCTACCAAACAGCAGATGTTGAAGTTTCTCACACACCACATTGTTGAAACGTGTAGGACAACATACTTGCATGCTGCAGACCTGTATCTATTTATTTGTAGATATATGCTAATATGTATTGTCATGCACGTATAATGTGTTTCTTACTAAACATGTAGGTCTTCAGATTCTTGCTACCTAAATTATTACCAACTTTAATCCAAAATATTGTCTTTAAATGCAGATGTACACTATTTATTACATTCTAGAGCTGCAGCTAATTGTTTAGTAGTTAATAAATCAGTCAGAGAATCAGCACCTCCAAATCCGTGACCATGGTCTTGAGCCGGAAAAGGGTAGAGTGCCTTCTCCGGCTCGGGGACGAGGTCCTTCCCCAAGTGGAGGAATTAACATATCTGGCGGTCTCCTCATGTATGAGTGAAAAATGGAGCGGGAGATTAATAGGCGGATTGGTAAGGTGTCTGCAGTTATGCGGGTGTTTTACTGGTTTGTAGTGGTGAAGAACGAGTTGAGAAAGGCGAAGCTTTCGATTTACCGGTCGATCTACATTCTTACTCTCATCTATGGTCACAAACTCTGGGTGGTGACCAAAAGAACGAGATCACGGATACAAGCGGCAGAAATGAGTTTCCTCCGCAGAGTGTCTGGGCTCTCCCTTAGAGATAGGGTGAGAAGCTCATTCATCTGGAGGGAGCTCAGAGTAGAGCCGCTGCTCCTCCACATCGAGAGGAGTCAGTTGAGGTGGCTCAGGCATCTGGTTAGGATGCCTCCTGGACGCCTCCCTGTTGAGGTGTTCCAGGCACGTCCCACCGGGAGGAAGCTCAGGGGAAGACCCAGGACATTCAGGAGGGACTATGTTTCTCGGCTGGCCTGGGAACGCCTTGGGGTTCCTCCCGAGGAGCTGGAACAAGTGGCTGGGGAGAGGAAAGTCTGGGTCTCCCTGCTTAAGCTGCTGCCCCCGCGACCCAACCTTAGATAAGCAAAAGAAGATAGATAGATGGATGGATGGATGGATGGATGGATGGATGGGTAGATAGATCAGTCAAAATGTTAAATGAGTCATTGATTAGTCAGTGATCTTAATGCAGCCCTGCTTCCTGCAGCACCACTTTCTGTTCTGAATTTATTAAGATGCTATATTATCACAAACTCCCTCAAACGAAAATGACTCTTCAAATGTAAATTGGATGAGTCAAAGCCCCCACCCCCACACCATGAGAAAGTATTTTGTGAATAATATTTTATAATAAATAATAGCCTGAGTAGTCAGAATTATTTGTGCTTTCTGTATTTATGTTTAAGTCACTCTTTCTTCTTTATGTCGTGAGACTGATATCTGTCACTCAGTTTAACACCCCCCCAAATTATTACAGCCCTGCTTCCAGCCTGGGTTTTTATTTAGGTGTGACAGCTCAAGATCATCACTGGCCCCCATTTAGCCCTCTTTAAAAGCTTCCTAGATACACCCATGCTCAGCAGTCTTAATGAGGCACTTTCAAATGCATATAAACATTAAAATTCAAGAATGAATGCCATTAAATACTTTGAATATGATGCACTAGATTAAAACTCACTCAAAGGTTAAACACAGCAGGTCTGACACACATTGATAAATACCGTTGTTATTTCAATCTCAAACTGTGAAGTCACTCAGGCAAAATAAATAAAGACCTGTTGAGGAAAACTGGACCATGAAACGGGATTTAAATCCTAAATTCGTCTCCCATCTGTCAACTAAAGTCTCTGCTCTAAAACCGACACAACTGCTGCAGACATGTGGGGTGCCCCAGTGCTCCATCCTGGGGCCCTTCTTAGTTAATATCTACATGCTCCCACTAGCCCAGGTTATAACAACCAATAACATTAGCTACCATAACGATGCAGATGATACTCAGCTTTACATTAGTGTCACCAGGTGACTTTGAACCCATTCAAACCCTATATAAATGTATCGACCAAATCAATGGATGGATGTGCAATAACTTTCTCCAGCTGAACAGAAACAAAACAGAAGTAATTACTTTTGGACCTAAAGAGAAACGATCAAGAGTCAGCACACAGCTCCAGTTAATACAGCTAGAAACTACTGATCAGGCCCGAAGTCTAGGTGTAGTAATCGACTCAGACCTGAACCTCCAGGGTCACATAAAGGCAATAACAAGGTCAGCCTTCTATCACCTGAAGAACATTTCTAGGATTAAAGGACTAATGTCGCAACAGGACCTTGAAAAACAGCATTCTCATAGGTCTGCCTAAAAAGTCAATCAGACAGCTGCAGCTGATCCAGAACGCTGCCGCTCGCGTCCTCAATAGAATCAGGAAAGTAGAGCACATCACCCCATTTCTAAAGTCCTTACACTGGCTCCCTGTAGCTCAGAGAATAGACTTCAAAATACTTTTACTAGTTTATAACTCAGTGAATGGCTTAGCACCAAAGTATATTGAAGATCTACTGTTACTATACCAATCCACCAGAACACTCAGGTCCTCTAATTCCAGTCTACTCAACATCCCTAGAATTAGAACCAAACACGCAGCTTTCAGTGTCTATGCTCCTCTAATCTGGAACAAACTTCCAGAAAACTGCAAAGCTGCTGAAACACTGAGTTCTTTTAAATCACAACTAAAAACGAATCTGTTTAGAGCTGCTTTTGAGTAATGCTTTGATGTATCATGTTTTGTGTGTGCTTTTTGCTGTTTTTACATTATATGCTTTGTAATGCTTTGATGTATCTGTGTATGCTTCTTGCTTTATTGCTGTTTTTACTTTATATGCTTTGTCTGTGTTTTACTGCTATTTTATTTTACCCCGTAATCATGTAAAGCACCTTGAATTACCTTGTTTTTGAATGTGTGCTATTCAATTAAAATTGCCTTTCCTGGCCTTGCCTTTGGTCACAAACCTGTCAGACACGGGCAACGTCACAAATGTATTTGTATGTCCAGCCCAGTTAGAATGTATCTGTTTTTTTCATTGCAAATGCAACATATATCTGTCCCACTGTGGAGCTATGCCGGTTTTTACGATTTTTTTAGTGACAATGTACAGCATTTGCAAGCTTAGAGGGCAAGCAGATTGGTCAACAGGTCTGACCATTTAAATAGTTTTTGTTGGACAATTTTAAAACACATCAGTAACTTCAGACTGTCTGACGTTTTTTCACAAACACTGCATCATGTTTTCATGATGGCAGTTCACTGTGGAAGGGTTTTCTAAATCAAAAAAAGACCGATCTTGGACACTACCTGCTTAAGGAAGTGCTATGCACACACAGAGCCAAGTAGACAGCTCAGATTTGACAGGTGTCTGCCAACTTGAAACTGAGGCATAATGGAACAGACCACTGCGAGGAGAGGGACCATGGTGAGACTGGAGACAGGGGATTCATCATCTATAAAAATGCTTTACATACTTTTATATTTATTATGTTGTTATTATTACTATGATCATGATGATTTTTCATGAGCCTGATTTTTTTGGTGCCCCCTTGGGCACTTGGTGCCCTACGCGTACCACGTGGGCAGAGCTCTGGAACTGAGTACAAGTATGGCAGCATCATGTTGTGTTGACCTTTTGCTGCATGAGGAACTGGTGCAATTCAAAAAACAGATGGTATCATGAGGAAAGAACACATCTGGCCTAAGCTGTATGGTAAATATTTTTGCCATACCTGCTGGTTGCCTGGTTGGGTGCACCGCCACCAGACCCATTGGCTGAGGGAGGTTGAACAGCATCACTGTCTGGTTCTCCCCATGCCACTTATGAGCTCGCATCACTCGGTTGATGTATCTGTCGGTCCAATAGACAAAATCCTCAAAAATGGTAATTGCGTGGGGATGTTGCAGTACCTTTTCATAGAAAGCAGCAAAAGAAAAAAGGTGTCTTACACATGCTTTTCAAAGGTATGCTGAATATGTTCTGCAAATGCTCCCCTTAGAAGAAAGATTATGGCCTCATGAACTCACCAAGTCACTAGCAAGGACTTGTTTTCTGTTGTTCCCATTGTAGTCGCAGTAATCAATGAAGTCCAAATACGCATCAGCAAAGTACAGCAAATTATTTGGATAGTCTATGGTTAAACCATTGGGCCAGTACAGTTTGCTGCTTATGATGACTGTCCTGAGTTTCCCATCCATGCTAGCCCTCTCAATGCGGGGGTTCCTTCCCCAGTCGGTCCAAAACATCAGGTGAGCGCTGCAAAACAGAAACAATGTTTCACTACTGACTTTTTCTAAGCTGTGAAGTAGCAAATGTTTTTGCAAAAATATTCAGACCCCTCTGACTTTCTCCACAGATTTTCATGTCACAAATACAAACTTCAAGCAATTGTAATAACTGTGAAGTAGAGGGAAAATCATATCTAGTTTTCACATTTCTTTTAGAAATGAAATAGAAATCGATACATGGATATGCATTTACCTCCCTTTACTCTGATACAATTAAATCTGAAGCAGGTCGAATAGCTTTGATAGTAGCGTGTTCATGTCTTAAAGAGGCCCAGTCAAAGCCCAAACATAAACAACAATTGAGAATTTGTAGCAAGATTTAGGAATAGGTGTTCTCTATCATATTTCTCCGAACTTAAGCCAATCTAAGTCTAAAGATGGTTGGTAGAGACAACCCAAAAGACATGCAGACTTGTTTTCAGCAACAGGTGTTTTTAACTCAATAGCCTGAATACGAATGCACATCAAATTTTTTTAGCAAAAAATGTCAAAACCTTGACCGTTATTGTCCTTCCACTTCACAAATATGTACTTTTTGTTGGTCTTTCACATAACATGTCTGTGTTGGTAGTTTGAGAAAATATGAAAATGTTTATGGAGGACAAACAATACTTATTCCTGACCTGTCTCTGGGGTCCAGCACAAGACCTCGGGGGTTAGTGACATTTTCACTAACTAATACGGTCCGGTGTGTGCCGTCCAGTTTAGACACTTCAATGGTCTCCAGGACGTAGTCGGTCCAATATAAATTCCTGCCCACCCAGTCCACAGCAAGGCTCTCTGTCACAGTCACTCCACTGTCAAATATCTATCCACAAGACATTCTTGAATGAAGATTTTTCTTGGATAAATTACCAAGAACGGGGTTCGTACATATTTTATGATTTCCAGACACAACTTCTCAATAATTTACATCCATTTGTAAATATAAAACTGTTAATGTTAATTTTCCAGACTATATTGGAATCCTTCAATAGGAAGTTTATTTCACTGTGACTTACCACAGTTCTGTCGCTGCCGTTTATGTTAGAACTCCAGATTCTGTCCTGGCTTGTGTCAGACCAGTACACTCGGTCCAAAATAGAGTCAAAGTCTGTAGCCACGATGTTGCGTCCGTCTCGAATCAGTGACCGGATCACATTCGGTTGAGCGCTTATTTCATCTTGGATAATCTGATTCCGACTGGCCACAAGTAGAAAGGCTTGACGAGAATCTAGGAAAAAAAAGATATCCAAACCCAGTTACTTTGTATGTTTGATGAATGCTAAAAAGAACACTTATCAGTTTGTGCATGTGTTGACAACAGCCACACAAGAAGACTCCTAAATAGACCCTACTCAAACGGCTGTCCTTTGGGAATGCACTTTTGTCCAAATAATGTCCTATTGTATTGCAAAAGCTTTCAGGCAGTTATCTGTGAGGGAAGAGGAGCTCATGTCAGGCACGCTCCCCTTATAAACAGCCCTTTGTTTGTGATTATGTCCTAATTACTGCAGTGATGGCCGGGGACTGACATATATGTTATTTGCCTTATCTTTTGAAATCAGAGGAGCAAAGAAACACAAGACAGAAGAATGGCAGTGTGTCCGTCTGGAGGTCTAAGGGCCAAGTTCCATTTTTTTCCCCCATGGCTTCTTCCAGCTGGACGAATGGAGAAATCCGATACATTGGTGAAAAATGTTAAAACCAAGAGCACAGCAGGCCTGATATTACAAACATTTCCTTTCATAATGAAATTATTAAAGTTATTTAAAACTTAAGGGATTACTTACTCCGAAGGTTAAAAACATTTCTCTCCTCACCTGAAGCCTTGCAGGTACGCTGGTCTGCTTCAAGAGTGTAACCCTCCTGGCAGTGACAGCGGAAGGAGCCTCTCTCGTTAAAGCAGTGCTGGCTACACAGTCCTGGGGGATTACACTCATCTATATCCTCACATGTTTTGGAGTCATTGCTGAGCTGATAACCAACAGGGCACGTGCACTGGGCCCCAAAAGGCCCTTGGATACAACCATGTGTGCAGCCAGCGTTATTATCAGAGCAGCTCTCCTGATCTGAGTTAAAAGCAAGAAAGGGGCTATTAGGAAGAGGACATCTTAAAGTAAAGCCTATTCATTACATGCTGCTCTAATGATGGCGAATAACATTAACAAAGCAAAAACTACATCCTGCTGTCCTGTGCCAAAGCTAGGTTATAAATGTGGTGCATGGTGATTGATGGAAATTTATGACAAAAATGATTACCAATGATATTGCATCTGTTAAAAACAAATCAAAACTACTTGCAGCATTTCTATCAATGATTGAGAGTTTCTTCCTACCTGGTAAAGGCTCATCTGAAAGTTGGGACAGAAGCAAGAGGAGGGGGGGGATCACAGATCATTTTCAGGTCAATACAGGACAAATCACACACATGCTTGATTTAAACACAAGAACACAAACATAAGTAGGTGACATTGAACACAATTTTTCTGTGATATGAAGCAACTGCTTTTAATGTATTACAAAATTAGAAAAGTGTCATATTAAACTAAATCAGCTTAAAGTAGGTTGTTATTGTGTTTGTCATTAAACAGGTGAATGTTACTGAAAACAAAACAATCATGCCTTAATGTCAAAGAAACATGTTCTGCACTCAAAAAGCGAATGTGTCGAATGAGCATAAAAAGAATAATATAAAGAATATGATTTTTGTTTGTTTATTTTATTAAAAAATCAAAAATGTTATATGTATTTCATGGCTTTCTTTCATGATAAAGCAAATATTTTCGTGACTAAATATATCTGGGCTCAGGCAATCTCATATTGTAAAATGGTTTCAAATTATTGCTAAAAGACAGTATCTGATTAGTTCTAACTGGGCTGGAAAAACATTTTCAGCTTGGCCTATGACACGTACAGTCAGACTTAGCTTAGTTTGCTCTGCAGAATTAAAACACTTTAATGATACAAAATTATTTTGTTGAAACAAGACGTTTCAGCTGTTCTCAAACTAAAACAACGTTTAGAAAATAAAATCAGTAAACTATAAAAAGTTTATGTAAAAACAAAACAAAAACACAAAATCCTAAAAGAAATCCATATTAGAGACGCACCCAGAAATCAGTTGGAGATCAGAATTGGAGATAATTGGACAAAATTGGTTCTTTGGTCTAACTAAAATACTATTCAACTAGTGAGTGTACCTTAGCTATGCGTGAACAGGTTGTGCTGACATTAACACTGGTGTGGAAGTTGTTACAAAGAAAAGAAGACTCAGTTAGCTAATTTGAATTCATATAATATTTTAGAAATTATTTGTATGTTTTTAATATTTTCATTTAAAAAGTTATTTCTTAAATGTTAAATTTACATACAGCTATTAAAGCTAACTACGGTTTAATGATATGTTATGATACTACGTCTGTTGAAAAAAATCTATTGTGTATAATGTAAAAAAAGCTAAGGATGCAACTTACTGCAAAGTGGAGACTCATCAGCACCGTTGGGGCAGTCGGGTGTGTTGTCACACACTGTGGTGAGATTGATGCAAACACTGTGTCCAGGGCACTGCCACTGCCAACTTGGACATCGGAAAGGTGGCGTGGGACAATCTCTTTCATCGCTCATGTCTCTGCAGTCGTTGTCTCCATCACAAATCCAACTGCGTAAAACGCAGTTTCCATTATCACAGCGGAAGAGTGAGGAAGGGCAGGTACGAGGAGGGCAGGCGTGGTGTTCATCACTACCATCCTGACAGTCTGGATGTCCGTCACATTCCCATGAGGACGGGATACAGCTCCCATCTGACTGACACTGAAACTCACTTTCATGATGGCACATCCCTGGGGGCCTGGTAGCTAAAACAAATCAGGACACATAACAAATTTATGGGTCAAAATTGTTTGACAGAGATTAACTAGGGATATCCAAAATCAGTTCCAACTTTTGGCATGAGGTGATCAAAGTTATTGGGAATGAAGTCCGTGAACAAGCATGAGTTCTCTTTACCTGTAGTTGGGTTACTGTCTGTGTTTTTCTCAACCGCACCACCACCGAGCCATGTAGCGGAAATTCGTGGAATCAATTTTTAAAAATCACAGTCTACTACTATTGTGTCCACAGCTTGCAGAACTGCATCAGCAACCATTAACAATATCTTGATAATGAAATTAGTCAGTTTTTCCTTTACAATCTAAACAATTTTCACTTTTACAATGACGGATAGTAAAAGAGAGATTGTATTAGACGCTTCAACTCCCAGCTTCCTTGAATATCAACTGGCCAGAAGAGGTGTGCAGCAGAAAACAGCTGAAACACTTGTCTTTAAATTTTATGACTTTGAAACCAAAACACCAACTTAATGAAGCAAGGCGACATTTTTTGTGTAAGTTATGCATGTGATTAGCTGGAACAGAACAGAAATATGACGGGTTATACCTTGCTAATCATGTTAAACATTAGACAAACTGCTCCATATTAAAACTTTACATTCACAACAGTAATGAACACTGCCTAATACTTATTAGGTGTAGAGTGATGTCGTGTTGCATACTTTTTGGCTTTGACTATGATTAAGTAAGGATCCCATATTGGCCTATGTTTATTTTTAATTTATTCATATTGGGGACATAAAATCTGATAAGGACGTCACTATAAAATACATCAACATAATTTGATGCAAAACCGAGAAAAACCTCTGCAGGACAAATTATGACCACTGGCAGTATCAAAAAACTTACGACAGTTTTGCTCATCAGAGCGATCGCTACAATCGAAGACCCCATCACAGCGGTAGAAGGAGTTGATACACTGGTGACCGCTGGTACACTTGAACTCACTCACACTGCAGTTGTAGACTGAAAAATCCAGAAGAGTACATCAGTGCTGATAATTACTTCACCTCTAGTTGTGCCTCACAACTGAGGACAAAAAACTAAGAGCTTAAAAAGTACTTGTTGAAGTATACAAAGGGGGGGGGGGGGGGGGGTCTTTAACACTTTATTCTGTAAATGTGCTTCTGATATAATAAATGACTGAACAACTTATAGCTTTGTGTAAAGTTAAATTAAACTTGCTCAAATACACATTTATGCTGACAATGGGAAATATGATGTGCTTTGAGTAATTTCAACACAAGATCAGCAGCGACTCACTGCATCCCTGTTCATCTGCTCCGTCCACACAGTCTCTGTCTCCGTCACAAACGTAGTTAGGGTCTATGCAGCGGTGGTCAGGACACTGAAACTGTCCTGGGTGGCACGTACCACCTAGATCTGGATAACAAAAATGTGTAAGATATGAATGTTAGGCCCTTAATCTAACCTTCCTTTATCAACAGTTTTTTTTATTAATGTTATAGTAATCTGAATAGCAACATATCTCTACTACAAATTGATGGCATAAATCACCCTTTCCTTAATAGGAAGTTAGCTTAATATCCGTTAAATTTTTAGGAATTCCATATTATATATATATATATATATATATATATATATATATATATATATATATATATATATATATATATATATATATATATATATATATATATATATATATATATATATATATATATATATATATATATATATATTTATATATATATATCAAAAAGAGAAATCACCTTATCAGTTTCATTGCTGTTGTCTTTAGAACAATATAAGAGTTCATTTATGATCTTTTTTCATCATAAAACATTCTTCAGGACTCATGAAACTTTTGTCAGCCTTTTTCTCAACTGCTGTGGATAAAGAAATATAGAAGTTCTGATTTATAAGACTTCAGTTAATCTCTGCACTGTTGTTTGGTCTGTACTGAAAAAAAAACATTGATTTTATCTGTTAATGGGATTTACACTTTGCTCTAGTTATTGGCAGCCCTACAAAAATATAAAAAAGCTGTCAACCCATTTTAAGCATAACATCACAAAATTCAAATTTAATTTGAGTACATACAATGAGAGGGTGGTGGCGATTGTAAAATAAGAAACAATTGTCTTTTAGAATATCAGTGGTGCCACACTGCTGTGAATGCTTTATTCTACCCCTTTTTTGCTAACAGAACAGCACTTAGTCTTCTCTTATAAAATTTCACAAGCTTGTAGCAAAAAGAGAGAGGGAGTATTAACCTTTTATACAATATATCTCATCCAAAAATAAAGGCCTCTGGCCCTGAGTGAATTGCAAGCTGTAATTAGGTTTTATATGTTGCTTTTGGTGTAATGGTTTCTTATTTACTGTGCAGACTTTCCTCTTATGTCAGTACAGGACTTCTTTCATTGTAAATAGTAATTGCTATTGTTCTGGGGTTGATTCACACATTTCTCCTCAAAACACATTCTTCTATAAGACACAAAACCTGTCTCCCTTTGAATAATATGATGACTGCACATTGCCATGCTGTTTATACTTGCAATATCATTGGAACAGATTAACATGGGACATTCAGGTATCTGGAAATTATACTTGTGGAGGTCAAAAACTTATTTTCCTGTTATCTTGGCTGATCTTTCTGTAAATTTGTTCACGACATAACACAAGGAAGAAGAGCATTTGAGGAGTTGCCTTCAAATATATCCGCAGGTGTGCCTCCAAACAACTCAAAGGCTGTTAATTAATCTATCAGAAGCTTACAGCTGAGCTTTCCCAAATTGCTTAAATGTACAGTAATATTAGTGTATGCAAATTTCTAAATTTTATAAAAGTAAAAAAAGTGGTAATTGTGGTATGTTGTGAAAAATAAATGCCTCTTTATACATTTTTTGTAAATGTATGCTTTTATCTGTTTACCCCAGATAAATGGAAAAATAATAAATTACAATATAAATGTTCTCAGACACTGTCATCAAACTAAAAATTAAAGGTGCTTCAGTTACATTTATTTTGTAGGAACCACTAGGAGTGCCGATTACTTTCATATATTTCTTCCAAGCTCAATTTTTTTGTTGGATATCTTGAATATTCAGTGGATTTTTCTTTTAGAGTGACATTACTGCAGCAAATGAGTAATTTAATTCACCATTAGTATTTCTACACATGCTTAACAGGGGTGAAAGTAATTATGATAGAGGCTTTTAAAGATACATACAGCAGTCGACTTCATCAGAGCCGTCCCCGCAGTCGTTATCTGTATCACAGCGCCAGGTGTGCGGGATGCATCGGTGGTTGGCACATGTGAACTGATTGGCAGGGCACGTCCCAGGCACCAGTGTGGGACAGTTGATCTCATCGCTGTTATCAAAGCAATCATTGTGCCCATCGCAGCGCCACCCTGTTGGCACGCAGCGCTGGTTGGCACAGGTGAAGGCCAAGGGGGAACAAGTAGTGTCTAGAAGTCAAAAAGAAGATGATGTTTAATATACAGCATAAGTATGAACAACACCCAAAAATGGTGTGAAAAGATTGAAATTTGTCCAATTACTGTTAATTCCACAATGGAGTTCGTCAGTGTTGTCATGGCAGTCATCAACACCGTCGCATCTGTAGCTGTTTGGGACACATTTGCCGTTGCCACAGGAGAAGGAGTTGGCTCCACACTGCAATGTTGGGGGCTCATTGGAGGAGTCCTCGACACACGTCTGTTGATTTGGCGACAGCTTCATGCCATACGGGCATCCACACACTCTCTGAGAGTCTGGAGCTGGGAAGCAGAAATGGCTGCAGTCTCCGTTAGGATTTGTCTGCCTGTTGCAGAGGTTGGAACCTGAGAAGGGGGAGTGGAGGGTAATTACCAGGAATATGATTGATGAGAGCGAAGTGAAGACACGCATGAATAAGAAAGTCGGAGCAACAGAGAATGAAGCTACTGACCGATCTGAGAGTTGGAGTTGAAAGACTTGACATGCATGATGTGACTGATTCCTCTTCTAATAACAACCATCTCCCCGCCATCAGTCTTGCGCACACGAACAATGCCACCCAGGCGCCAGTCAGTGAAATATGCGTAGCCTTTATGTAAAAGGAGCAGCAAAGCATGAAATATGTTACAGTATCTTTCTCATGTGACAAGCAATTGCTTCTTTGACATGATCCTGATTAAAGTTAAAGAAAAAAACATTTAAGTTCATTAGATGTAAAGGAATTACCTTCAAAAATTGTAAGGCCAAAAGGATGGGAGATCTGGGTTATGCGGTCCAACGATACTCTGTTTTGTCCATTAAAGTTGCTGTGTTCAATCTTGTCAAAGAAGGCATCCACCCAATACAGTCGCATTGAGCTGAGCAGTGATCAAAACAGAGCGGTGTAAGATTATAATAAAAACTTTCAAATAAATACCATAGAAGAAGGGATATGTATTTGAAATAATTTATTGCTAAAACAATTGCAGAGGAAAATCTGATAACAAGAATCAACATATGTTATGCTTGACAGGTTTCTTTGATCGACCGGTCATAAACAAAATCCAGTCTTTTCCAATCTGTGAATGAACTATAAAAAGGTTACAGCAACTCTCTTCGGTGCAGCATTTGTAACTGCAGAACGAAACCCTAAACTCAGCGGTTGTCAGCTTCAGTGATTTTGTTTTAAAATATCAAGTCAGATTGAACATAAAAGCTGTAAGAAGCTGGAAAAGAATCAGTACCTTTTTTATCAGCTGTTCATTCAGGCATAAAGTTAGACAAATCCAGTTGAATATGTCATGGAACATAATGGATTTGGAAATGTTGGCAGCCTTTTGAAAATCTCACAGTTCAGGTAAGGTTCAACAGGGACTGCACATTTAGTTTATAGTGTTAACTCTATTCACTCTAATCACTTTGTTTTATTCAGATGTGTTAAAAATATCCTTTCAAACTGCAGAGATTTGTAAGAACAACTTTCTGTTATCCAATCACTGTGACAACACCCTTTATAAATAATTACAGATCCATAAAGTAAAAACGGCTTCATACGGCTCCTGTATAGCTACAACAAATTACTGAATGAAGTTACATTTAGAAAATTGAGAATTATAAGTGTTGTTTATAATATAAATATTACTTATATTATAAATATTACTTTGAACACAGGTGCTATTTGCTTTGAATGGATTATGTGCAAAAAAGTATCTCTTGTGATTATACATCTGCCTTTTAGGGTGGGAAAAAAATATTTTCTTCTATTTTAATTTGTAGATCTTTTTGGATGCAGAGGGAGATTTTTGAGTAATTGTTTTATTTTACTAAATATTAATTCATTTAATTAAATATTTTAATATTAGTACGACTCAATCTTCAACTATCCAGAAAGTTATTTTGTTGTTACTTATAGTTCTTAAACGTCTCATTCACTTGTTTCCTCAATTAATTTGCTGTGGTCTCTAGTATAAATAAATGCTTTGTGAGTCATTTTCTGTGGGAAGAATGCTATCGCGCCCCTTTTTCAGGGGCTTGAATTCTGTCTGAGCAGTGGGTGAAGAAAATGGCTGGATTACGAGTCGAACTCATTAATGTTCATGATATGCAAACGTCTCACCTCTAAATGGCTAACAGCAACGTGTCTCTTATGCTGCCTTTGAACAAATAGCTAGCTTAGCGTTATACTACGCTGGTGGTGTTCCAAAGACAAATTCTAACAGTTTTTTTCTCAGCTCTTCTTTCTTGAGTAAAAAATGCAACGTTGATGTGTTATCTCCCCAAATAACACAAGCACGAACGTGTTCCGCCATGTTGTGGAGTTGCTAATGGTTAGCCTCTGCTCTCTCCTGGCCTCAAAATCAATACAGCCTCTCGTGGGCAATCGCAAGCCAAGGTGGGCGAGGCCATGAATACATCTATTTCCTTTCTGCAGCTAATACAGGCAATGGGGGCTGCAGAAAATGTTCATGTGTAGCATGCATATGCAACTCAGTGACTGATAGTACTACACGGTTTCTCTGTGAACAAGACCTTTAAAGAAAAATCTGACTTGGTATTCTGCAGGTCAGAGCTTTAGAAAACGGGTGATCAGAAATCAGTCACAACATCTGTAATCTGTACATGTCAAAAAACAAAGTATTTGCTTTTATCAAACCAAAAATTAATTTAAACTGAAGTAAATTGTGACACAGCTTTCCTGAGTACTTGGATGTAAGACATTTGGCTCACCTCCAGTCAATTGCTAATCCATTTGGCCAACCGAGAGTAGTGTTTACAATAGACATAGCATGTGACCCGTCACCCCAGGCCCTCATAATCTTTGCAGGACGGTACCAATCAGTCCAAAAAATATACCTGTTGAAAGAAAATGAATAAAATCTACCTGTGTTATTTATTTAAAGTTTGTTTTCAAAATGCATGTATTGTGAAGCTTTTCCATGTAAGCTAGCATCTTAGTGTTAACTATAATACTGGCCTTCATACTGAGCTAATCTCAGCTGTTGAACACAGAGGCCTAATGACTTTAAGACTATAGGAAATAACTGCTTGTTCTAAGTAATATTTTATTTTATTAGCTGGTGGATAAATAGTAGTTAAGTAGTATATTCATTTTATGAATGGGTGAGCAGCTCTTAAGAGTGTGTAATTGGGCATAAAAAGCAGATTTTTTACAGACATCCTTATCCTTAAATTTAAAATAGGCATTATTTATAATGCAACTATAATAGGCTACATGTAGATCACAGCAGACATTGGTTGTAAACTAGCTAAAAAACATTCAAACTCATAGATATCCAAGCAGCAGCATGACTGTGTCAACAGCTTTAAAGAGAAATAAACAAAATGAATCAATACAAATTAATGAAATACAGTTTTTCTTTTGCCTTGTTCTTGAAGTTAACTCAGCGTTACAGCAGTATTACAGATCTGGTAATGATAATAGACATATCCACATATTTTAGGAAATGTTGTAGTGTTCATTTTGTTTTACCCAATCAGAGGATGGACCACAATAGCCCTGGGGTTGTTCAGGTTCTGAATAATGGCCCTCCTGGACTTATCGGCAAGCCTCAAGACAGATATGCTCCTGTATCGAGGGTCTGTCCAGTAGAGGTTTTTCGAAATCCAGTCGTAAGCCAGGTCCTCCACTCCCTCCACTCTGTTGGCTGCCAGTATCTCCCTGCCTGCACAGATCAAAGCAGTCAGAGCACTGTTTTACTCCGAGATTAAAGAGGAACACATCTAAATAAATAGGCTGTCAGCTTGCATTTTCATCAGCGGGGGGGCCAGACAGAAGTAACTAGAGCAACTCTAAAAACAACTGTTGATCAGAGCTGGAGTGTTTCTGTTTCTGTCACCGTGAACACCATGGACATAGTTGTTTCTAAAATTTGCGGAAATCACTTTTTTTTTCCAATATCAAAAGTGCTATAGATTATTCCTTTTCTATCTGGCCTTATCGTGATACTCCCTTATCTGCCAAAACACATCTGAGTAAAGAGCATGGTACAGCAGAATGGTAGCAAAATTATTGTACATGCAGGACATTTTATGCTCTATGCTATTATGATTTTGGCTTAATGAAGCCAAAAAGATATTCACCTGTTCCATCCACCTTCTGTTTGTAAATAATATCTTTTGCTGTGTCAGAGAAAAAGATGGCATCATCCTCAGCACTAAAATCCACTCCAACAAAGTAGGAGGGTGATCCGGTGACGGGCAGGATGATGTCCTCCTGGGAGGAGAGGTTAAAGGGGATTCCTCTCACAGCCAGCTGGCTGGAGAACAGCAGAAACTGCCTCACAGCTGTAAGAAAGACAACAGAAGAATGGATGAGCCAAAACAGATATTTATGCCAAAGAGAGTGAGTTTTGTAAAAGAAAAAACAAACAAGTTTAAAAAGAAAGAATTAAGAGAACAATCTTGACTTACCCAAACATCGTTTGCCATCAGCATGCAGATCATAACCAATGCGACATTTGCAGCGATAACCAAGTCCTCCATTGTCGCTCCTGTGACTCAGAACACAGATCTGCTCACATCCACCTCTGTCCAAACTGCAAGGGTTTGACACTAGAGAAACAGGGGGGGAAATCCAAGATACTAGACAAATACTTATTTAAAAATATATTCCTTAACAATATTTGCTGGTTGTAAAATTTCCCACTAAAATTTAAATGGCGCTTATAAGAGCTGTTACAGAACTAGAGATGTGTTGATAAATCTGCCGGTGATCGGAATTAGACATTTTTCTGGCCCTGACCAGAGTCGTTTGGGTCACCAACTCAAAAAAGCAATCTTTTTCCAGTCAGTGAATGTATCATATGTAATCACTTCTAAGCCATGCTGACACAAACACTCTCTTTAGTAGGGAGGCTGTTACTAAGTGAAGGAGATTCAAAGTTTCAGTATCACTGAGGTGTTTAAAACTAAGAGAAAAGTTAAGAGGTATTTGTATTGTATAGAAGCATTCAGGCTGCTATAACACAGAGATAGACTTCAAGAGGTGCTGTTCTTTTCCCTTTTTGCTGTTTCATGCTTTTGCAGTTTTAGTCATGTCGTGCCAAACTTTTTTGACAAATAAATAGAGCTGTCTTCCCCAGGACAACAATTTGTATCCCTTTGGGAACGTTTTGTTGAATTTATAAAGGGGCCGATCTAGAGATGCAACAAGCTTTTAAAAAGAAACAAGTATTTCCAGTTTATTTAGACTTTAAGAAAGGGACTGAAAGAGCAAGACTATAAGCAGATAACAAGAAGGCTGAATCTATTACAGCACTGTTTTACCCTTTTGAGCATTAAACCTCTGTCTGTCATTTAACTTGCTGGATTTAGAAAGGAGGGCAAAGGTTTTGAAATCTCAGAGTTACATGGTTTACCTTCAACAGCAAACAGATGTGAAGACAGCTGTTTACAACTAGTAAAGCAAACCTCACTAACCATGCTAATCGCTAATAAAAGATGCTAAAGATAGCTTAAAAATGAATATTCCAATTTATTTTGTCTTCATTATAATGGCTTGCATTTATATAGCGCTTTTCAAGACTCTCAAAGCGCTCCATTATGCATTCACTCTCACATACTGGTGGAAGCAAGCTATGATTATAGCCACCGCTGCCCTGGGGCAGACTGACAGAAGCAAGGCTGCCATATTGCGCCATCGGCCCTTCTGGCCAAAACCAGTAGGCAAGGTAGGTGAAGTGTCTTGCCCAAGGACACAACGACATGTAGCAGGTGGAAGCTGGAATCAAACCCACAATTTCTGGGTTGCAGGCTGACAACTCTACCACTGAGCTACAGCCACCCTTCAAAGTAAAGCTGACCACTCACAGGAAGGCTAGAGACACATATTTTTTAAACCTTTTAATTAGAGTTTTTAGATATCAGGAAAACATGCAATTGCAATAAGATTGTCCAACACACTGCAGTGACTTTATTGATTGGGTTCAACCCACATTCTCTTCCATTTTCTATATTTTTTCTATGATCATGGTATCACATCACTCGTGAAGCTTAGCATCACTAAACTCTTTATTAACAATGGACAACATGGAAAGGGAGAGTCCACACAATTGGCATACATCCATTCATCCATCCATCCATCCATCCCTTCTACATATTTGAGATCCGATCAGGGAGGTAACAGGATCAGTAAGAAACTGCAAAGAACCTTCTGCTCAGTAATCTAACTCATTCTAGGGGTCAGAGGAGGATATATAGCCTTTCCAACAAGTTGTGAGTCTTCCCAGTGGTACATACCCAGAAAACCTCCAAAGGAAAGCCAAGAGGAATCATGATCAGATGCCAGAACCACCTCAACTGACTCCTTTCGATGTAGAAGAGCAGTTTTTGTACTTTGAGCTCAGCCCAGATGATGGAGCCCCTCACCCTATGTCTAAGGCTGTATTCGGTCACCCTATGGAGGAAGCTTCTTTTTTTTGCACTTGTTCTGTCTCTCATGATCAATATCAAATAGCCATAGGGGAGAGTTCAAACGTAGACAGATGAGTACATTGAGAGCTTTCTTTTTTGGTTCAGTTTTTTCTTCACACAGCAGACCAGCGCAACATCCGTATTACTGTAGACAAAGCCCTGAACCTTCAGTCCATCACAAACTCAATCTAACCATCACAATCCTCACCTAGATACTTAAACTCCCCCAGCCAACACAACCATATCATTGCAGAAAGAAAAGATGAGGTTCCCTAAACCAGACACACTGCTCTCCAAGACAAGAGTCCAGAAAGCTGGAATTTTGGAATGTTGGACACAAATTCAAATTCAATTAGAATTCAAAATGACTTTATTTCCATCCCAACATTTAATCCCAAAGGGAAATTAAATGTTGTAACTCATTATCCAAGTTTCTTCATAGATTTGTTGTAGGTGCTGCTGGCTGTGGGTAGGGATGATCTCCTGTAGCGCTCTGCAGACCTGAAGAGACCTCTGATTGAAGATGCTCTGTAGTTGTATGATAGTCTGATGTAGAGGATGCTCAGGGTTGTCCATAATGTTTATTTTATGAAGAATCCTTTTTTGCACACTATTCTCCACAGAGGGTCCTCAGCATCCAACCTGTTTGCCAACGATCTCACACTTGCCCATTATGAATGACGGAGATGGTTTGAAATTCCTCCTTTTCACTCTCCTCGTCGCCTGCGCTCTGAATCCATGGCATCTCCTTTTCAAGTCATCAGGGTTTTGTGGCTGCAGTGGTGGTATTATTTGAGCTTTTGTGATGTTGATCAGCTTCTCCCAGTTGTAAACCACCTTGTTGCCATGGTTATGCATCATAACAAATGTCCATAAAATAAAAAAAAAGTAGCAAAAGTCTTTCCAGCTGCATAGCATTCAAAACCAGAGAGAACAATTGTCCACAAAAATAATGTTTCTACCAGAAATGGAGGAATAAATGTTTTTAAAAAGAAAAAAAATCAGAATGAAAGTATCAAAGCTACTCCAACATGCTGCCACCTTGAGCAGCGCAATTCTGGAATTAAACACGACTCTTGTTTTGGGAATACGAGGAACGAATAGACCTTAAAAGCCACCCAGATACCCCTACAGCATCTCCCACAAAATACCTCAAGGGACACAGTCCTAACCCATTACCAGATCTGCAAAACACATGAATACTCATGATGCATACTCCCTCGAACAGCTCAGCAATTTTGTGGGGGTAAAAAGAGCTGGTTCACTGTTCCAAGGCCGGGAAAAGGCTACATTGCTCCTCCTGAAGATAAGGTTCAACAATCAGTATAAGTCTCCTCTCCAACACCCCATAGTAAGCTTTCCCAGTGAGGCTGAGAAGTGTGATCCTTCTATTGACATGCACTGCCCCTCATATAAAAGAGCTTCCAGGTGTAGCATACAAGCAGTTCTTTGATTGTGATTTCATATGTTGTGCAGCTCTACTGTTAATTATAATTCTTAAAGAAATATTGGAATCATCTAAACCTTTATCAAAAGATTAGAGCTTTACTAAAACCAGAGATCAGAAACCAGCCACAAATATCTGATATATGAGGGAATCTCTTTCAAGAACTGTAAGGTAATCATGTTTACGTTTTCTGCCAGGCTTACCTTGTGGTTGCTTTAGCTGATGTATCACTGCTACTCCATGTGGGGTGTGAGATGTAGTGTAAATCACATGTGGGTTGCTGTCAGTAAACTTGTTTGCTTTTACCACGGCCATCCTGGTCCAGTCCGTGAAATAAACATTGTGCTCAAACAAACTGATACCAAAGGGATGTGGGACCACAGCCCCCCCATGAACAACAGTTTTTCTGTTAGAAGAAAAAAATCCAAAGTCGGTTGCAATTTGAGCATTCATCTAAATACTTTAAGGATGCAAGGTTAAAGAAGTATAAAACATAAACTACCTATGCAGGCCGTCATAGGTTGCAGTCTCAATATAATCGTAGCGACTGTCAACCCAGTAGATGCGCTTGGCTTCTATGTCGAGAGTGATACCAGCAGGCCAACCTAGTTTGCTCCCAATAATCCCATAGCGATTGGTACCATCCATGAAGGCCCGCTCTAAGCCTGGCTGTCCGTTTGCTGCCTCCCAGTCTGAGAAGAACATATACCTGTAAAATGAGAGAAGTTTATTAAGGTCTCAGTTCACAATCCCATGCACAGCCTACTTCGCAAACATCTGCATGACTTAAAGAGGTACTATCTGAGAACATCACTTTTTTAATTAGGCATCCACAGAAGAAAAATATGTCTCTAAGTGGGTGGCATTGCATCCACCAAAGAGTTGTGCAATAATTTGAGATAAGCAGTTCCTCTGGAGCCACCTGGCTGTCTCTCTCCCTTCAACTACACTATAGGATTACAATGAGGGTCATCACTTACATTGCTTCTCACTAATCTCCCTATGGCAGTCTGTTAATCTCAAACAACCCACCGCTGTCATTCCATGCCAATGGAGCACAGCAGACTGTGGGGAGTGAGGATGGTGGGATTAATTAAATGATTAAGAAAGGGACATACACTTACCCGACAGTGGGGTCCACCGCCAGTCCTCTAGGGTTTCCGAGGTTTTCGGTGATGAGCGTAACCCGGTTACTACCATCCAAGTCCACCATGTCAATCCTGTTGACGCTGGCCTCCACGACATACAGTTTATTGTTCACCCAGTCCACTGCCAGATTCTCAGGGTAGTCAACTGATACATTTAAAACCACCTGCATGTTGGACCCATCCATATGCACGGAAAACACCTGTACATGAAAGATGCCATTGTGGTAGCCTTATTAGTATAGAACAGATATCTTATTAAGAAACTTCCATGTTCAGGTTTACATTTGACCAGTTTTCATTTCTGACAAAAGCATACAACTTTATTTATCTAAAATATTGCAACTTTTAACTATAGCTGAATGCTGTTTATAATTTCTTTCTCTACATGCAAACTAGGCACGGGTCAGTTGCAATTTATCAAGACATAAAGAAGTTTCAAAAAGTGGCTGGGGGAGTTTGAGAAGTTGAAAGGAGTTACTGTTGTTTTCTGTGACTGAGCATTGCCCCTCGTCCCAGCCATTGCTGCATGTCAGCTGGCTGAAACAGGGTTTCTATACTAGAGAGAAATTTAGCAATTTGGTTATTTAGCTGAATGGTTAAAACCATACTATTCTGCAACATTTCCTATGAAATGTAGCAGGTGATCATTCAGTTTTTTTATTTAGTATATAGCCTACCTATAAAAATCTATACAAATCATAAGTAAATGCTACAGTTTTTGTTCTTGAGGGCTACACAGTGGCACAGTTGGTAGCATTGTTGCTTTGATTTTGGCAGCAGTACAATTTATTGTTACTTTTCCATCTTTAAAATGTCATTAAGATTTTTTAAACAACTATAGTTTGAGTTTTGTTTTGGACTTTTTACGAAGATACTGTAAAACTATGATGTTTTTACTCAAGCTTATCATACTGTTGAGATCTCTCGACAGCCTGGGCCTAATTCAAATTGGAACGTCTGAGTAAAATGCTTAAAGCTACATATTAAATAAGGATAGGGAAACTGGCTTATATATAATGACATGTAAACTGTAGCTTGTAATATGTACCTTTAAGAGAAAACTCAGAAATGCTGATTACAGGTTTGAAAATGACAAAACCCTCACTAGGACTAGCATTAACACTAAGGTCATCAACTCATGCACCTGCTACTCTACTACAGTGATGGAATCATTTGCTCAGTCTGCAAGCCTTGGCACTGTGCTGCTGGCTGAGAGCGAGTGCTTTTAGCAGCTCTGCTTTTTTTGAAACCAGATCCAGACATCTAAAAAGCAGGATTTTCGACTGACCTGTTTAAAAAGAAACCAAAGACTTGGAAATAGCCTGGTAGTTTAACCTTTCCGGTTGCATTTGCATGCCCTGTTTGTGCGCTTCGTACTTTTAATCTGGCATGCTGCCATTGGCGTGGCAATTATGCAGAGATGCCCAGTCACAGGTATGTACCAGCCTTTTAGCCAAGCCATAGTGGCTTGAAGAAGCCCAGACTTGACCAGAACAAAGCCCTTTTAGCTTGCAAAAGAATGCTTATAAATGGACAGCTCCAATGAAAATGAATACAGCATGATTAGTTCGGACAAGATCGAGTTACAAAAATTAGGCCTTGGTATGTGAACATCATACGAGCCTATCAGTCAGGTTTCAAGATTAAGCCACTTGGATTCTATTACATATCTGTTTCCCTTCATTATGAGGCAGCCGCCAAAGGGCCACTAGCTATTCCATTATTATAGTATCAACATTGCTGATATTTTAAAAGATAACTAAAAGAATTTGGCTACTGGCTGGCTAACACAAGAATTTACAAAAACAAAAATCTGGCCTATACTTACTACAATATATTAAACAGGTAAGGAAGTCAAATGACGGATTTAGCAGGAAAAAGTTGAGAAGACTGACAAGAAAAAGCACCTTATTTTGGATGGTATCTGTCCAGAAGAGCATACTGAGATTATAGTGGAAGTCCACTCCTACAGCAATCCCTCTGTTCTGTGAATTAACCAAAGTGTGCAGGCTGTTGCCGTGGATGTCGCCTATTACCAGATCTCTGCCATTAGAGAAAACTAAGGAAGGAACTCCAGCTGCAATGGGAAAAGAATGTGCAGAAAGACAAAACTCAGCATGGATAAATTAAGATTCATTCAAACACTGTTCTGTTTCAAATTTACAGACTTCATGCTGAATCATTAGAATATTACCCATAAATCAAACTCCTGACTCAAACTAAAAAAGGCAGGAACATTTTGCCCACTACCATTACAAACTTCTCTTACCAATGCTAAATTTAGAGGTCGCTGTTTTAGTAAATACTCTTTCTATGTGTGACAAAGTCAAGAGACCTACTAAAGCTACATTTAACATGCAACAATGCACCAGAAAGAAAAACAGGCCCTCCACTTAGAGGAAGCCAAAAAAGTAGAGTAGCCTACAGACTTTGCCAAAGCACTTCATTTGGATGGATAGTTAACACACTCCCAAACTGAACATAACATTTATAAAACTACTCATGAAAGTCCCACTCACTTGATATGTTTGCTCGACAGTATCGATGTTGCTCCAAAATGTAGCCCCCTCGGCAGCTGCAGCGATGAGAGCCTACTCGGTCCTCACACAGCTGATCACAAGCACCCCACATGGAGCAGTCATCAAAGTCTTCAGCGTGATGAAATAAAAAAAAACTGGATTAAAAACAAGGACAGTGCAACAGGCACACAGACAACAACAAATTTACGGAGAATCGTATTTAACCTAACAATGGTGTGCAAAAGTATCTGTATATATATATATATATATATATATATATATATAATTCCCATAATTTATTTCAAATACTTTGTAGAACCACAGTTTTAAACTGCCTCAGCTTTATTTTGGTCTGGTTTGACTGATCCATTCTAACAGATGAATGTGTTATGGGCTAAAACATTCTAATATAGCTCTGACAGCATGTTTATGCTTGTTGTCCTGTTCTCCACCCCAGTGTAAAGTCTCTTGTTGCATCTAATAGGTGATGTGTAGTTTTAGTTTGCTTTCCCATATAGCATTTTACATGGCGGACAGAAAGTTAGATTTTGATCTCATTTGAGCACAGAGCAAGCAGAGTAAAAGAGGCAGAATACTAATCCATGCCACACTTTTAGGCTTTTCATTCAATAAAAATTTAGAAATGCATATAATAATCTCCTTCCCCTTCCCAGTTGGGCACCACTTTATATTGGTGTATCATATAAAAGTGAAGCCAGTGGAAGCAACATGACACAACATGACTTGAATAGGAAAAAGTTTAAAGGGTGTGAATACTTTTGTAAGAGACTGTAACTGTGTCTCTGATGTAAGCAATTTTATTTCGTCCTTCAGACAATAATGTGTGACGCTACGAGGCAACCTACAATATGCAGCTGTTGCTTCTGCTTATTAGCTTTAGAAGTAAAAATGGGGTGAATACCTCGACAGGAACGACTATCATTGCTGCTGACAATGTAACCAGAAGGACAGGAACAAGTTCCTCCATCTGGGGACGTTTGGCAGTGATGCTCACAGCTCAAAGAAGCACACCTCCAGATGCCTGAACAGTGGAGAAATCAGACTATGGATAGCTATTCTACCTTAGCACGTTCTCAGAGACTACATGACCAATTTGGAGAAAATAGCAATAGCTGTGAAGATACTAACTGCAGTTGTGTCCAGCAGTAATGTTAGTTTCATCCTCTCCATCAGGACAGTCAGCCTTCCCATCACACAGCTTATCCATGGAGATGCACAGCCCAGACGAAGGACAGGGCCACTCCCCTGGGTAACACTCCCGTGGCACATTATCTACAAAGAAAATTACACAATCTGCTTTTATTCTCAATACAACAATCAATCAACACCGAAAGAATTTTTGGATCATGTTTCGTAAAAACAATTGTAGTGCAAAGAGCTTTGCACAAGATTAAGACAGACAGACCAAATTAAAAGACACATTAGAAATGACAAAAATAAATACACACTTACATGTCAATAAAAATCTAATTAAATAAATACATTTTAATTACGATGAACTGAGGGAATACAATCTTATGGTTTAGTTGGAATCTAATAGATATAAATAAATTTTAAAAACGAAGAACACTAGAATTCTAAAAACCTAAAAAGTAAATAACAAGAATAAAAATAAATAAAATAGAAAATATTATGCTTTAATACATTAAAATGGTTAATTGCTAAAATATCTCACATTCTTGATAACTGTAAAAGATATAAAACATTATTTGATAATATTATAATTGCTTAAAATGTTTAAAACTAAAATAGAAATAAACATAATTAGATAATATAATACTTGCTAAAATTATTAAGAGCAGAAATAGAAATAAATTAATGAATATAATCTGCAAATACAATACAAAATTCTTATATTATTTGAAACAAACATAAGATAGTTAAATAATTCTTAAAATAATGAAGAAAATAAAATATAGTTTGAAGAAATAAAAGCAGAAAGTTTTAGATTTGCAGTGTAGCACATATTGAGAGCATGCTAAATTGTCTCCACGGGAATCCTGATCTAAAGAAAATTGTGGCTCAGACATTGTTACTTTAAACTGGTGCAGGGGTACTGGAGCTGTGGAGGCTAAGGGGGCTCCTGCAGCCCTTCCTTTAAAAACACACACTCTTCACAACTATGTGGGGGGATTCAAAAGCCCCTTTGGGGGGCTGCGCAATCTTGTGCTACAAAGAAGCATTTGAATAACACACTTAAAGGAGCGCAGGCATTGCGTCTTGACAAACCAAACCAACCATGGAGACCAAAGATGAATCAGGTTTCCGTGGCTTCAGTTCCTGCCTGTTTAGAGCTATTTAACCTGCTTAATGTCCCGGCCTTCTGACTCAGAAATCACAAAGTAACTTAATATATCAGGACTGAATTGCTGCTACTGTATACATACCACAGCCTTTCTCATCAGCATTGTCCTCACAGTCGTCCTCTCCATCACAAAGCCAGACTTGGTGGATACAGCGGCCGCTGGGACAAGTGAAGTAATTTCCTCTGCAAGCAGGATAGGCTGCAGAAAGAAAAGCCCCACTGAAGTGTAATCGTGCAGGCCAAAAGTGTAGAATTTGAGAAGACAGGCTCTACATACTGCAGTTTATCTCGTCACTCCGGTCTCCACAGTCATCGTCATGATCACAGACATAGCGTTGAGGAACACATAGCCCATTATGGCATTGGTGGAAGCCTGTATTGCAGTGCTGTGCTAAGAAAAACAAAACATAGTAATAATAAAAGTACTTTCCCTGCTGATGCTTTGGCCAAATTCTACTCCATGCATTTATTAGTAAAATGCATCACTTACTGCAGTTTGCCTCATCAGAGCCATCACGGCAGTCCAGAAAATGGTCACATCTTTGGGTCCGGTTGTAGCAGGCCCCATTGGCACACCTCATCTCTGCACACCGAGGGTAATCTGCAAGATTAAATTATCATCAGGCCAGCATTATGCACTGAAATGAACCTTACAAATGTGCCCTTCATAGCTCTTAACACGTGAAAAGCCTTGTGAATGGAAAGGATAATGGACTAAAAATCAAAAGCAGTACCATAACAGCACCAGTTGCCACAGCATTCTTTATGCAATTAACACAGTTCATTTTGCTGTGAGACTAGCATGCCGGCACAATAATGGCATAGCAGCCGAACTTCAGCTTGACTAATCCACCAAGGAATCTGCAATCAAACTCTGACAACAAGAAGCATATTGTGGCCCGTTGTGTCAGTCAGCGAGCCTCTTAATCTTAACAAATTGATTAAAATGCCACAGGAGCCCAAGATAAAACAAAGAAGAAGAAGAAGAAGAAGAAGAAGAAGAAGAAGAAGAAGAAGAAGAAGAAGAAGAAGAAGAAGAAGAAGAAGAAGAAGAAGAAGAAGAAGAAGAAGAAGAAGAAGAAGAAGAAGAAGAAGAAGAAAATATCTTGGAGAAAACTTACTGCAGTTTCTCTCATCAGACCCATCTAAGCAGTCTGCCAGGTGGTCACAACGGTATTCTCCTGGGATGCACGCTCCGTTGCTGCAGCTGAACTGCCCACTGGTGCATGTCCTGCCAGCTGAGAACCAATCAAAGATTTATACAGCAACCCAACAGGTTAATCACATACAATAAATAGCAAAACGTTCCTCTTTGAAGTTGTTCATATTTCGTCACGTTACAACCATAAAGGTTTGCTTTTTATTGGGATTTTATGTGATGGACCAAAACAAAGTAGTGTAACTGTAAAGTGGAAGAAAATGATTTTTTCTTTTCAAACAAAATCTAAAAAGTGTGGTATGTATTTATAGTCATTCCCTTGAGTAAAACCACATTTCACTCACAGTGTGGTGTCTTTTACTCGCTTTGTCAGTTCCTAAGTCCTTGATTGTCCCCAGCTGCCCCGAGTTTTCCTAACTGTCTCCCTTATTGCCTTTCCTGTGTATTTATACCCCTGTGTTTCCATGTCTTTGTCGGATCGTTGTCGTGTGCTTGTCATCGTGTCCCATCTGTGCTCCCTGAGTTCGGTTAAATCATCATTAAAATGATTGTCATAAACTCTAAACCCCTCTCTGCCCCTGGGTCCAATCGCTACCTCATGACGATTTCACTGCTATTACAGCTGGAAGTCTTTTGGGGTAAGTCACTCCCAGTTTCTGTATCTAGAAACTGAAATTTTTGCACCTCCGACTGGATGACTGGACGTCTAGGAACATAATTGTTTTATATATGCCACTGTTTCTTACATGAATTTCGTTCTGGACTTTGACTAGGCTATCTGTCACAGGAATATGCTTTGATCTAACCCATTCTATTGTGACTGTGAACCTCTGCCCTGGTATCAGGTCTTTGTACCCTTTAACAGGTTTCCTCCAGTATTGCTCTGTATTTAGCTCCATCCAATCTCCTGTAGAGTCTGACTAGCCTCCCTGTCTCTGTTGAAAAATAGGGATTCCACATCACGAAGATGATGGAAGGCTTTTTTTTAAACTTTCGTTAAACCATGTATAATTTTTTCCTTCACTGCAAAATTTTGTACTACTTTGTGTTGATCTATTGCCTAAAGTCTTAATAAAATAAGTATGTGGTCTGAATATATACTGTAGCAAATTTTTAAAGGTAAATGAAAAGTCTATAAAGAAATGTGGCTGGCGATCTAAAGTGTACTCACGGCAGTGTCTCTCATCTGAGCTATCCTCACAGTCTTCCTCGTTATCGCACACCCATACGTCTGGGATGCACTCGCCGTCACTCAGACACTGGAAATGACTGTCATCACATGTTACCTGAGCTGTCAGAATACACACAGACATGTCATTACTTACCCCGCCTGAGTGAGACACATTAGAAGATATCCAGATAAAACACTTTAACCAATGAAATAGCTAAATATTTTAATACTGCCTATATATATTGAAGTGATACATTTTAACTTACGGCAGTCGTGTTCATCAGTGTCATCGATGCAGTCTGATGTCCCATCACAGTGCCAGTCACCAGGTATACATCGACCTGTCCCACAGCGAAACTGTCCCAGTTCACATCCTGCACGCAGTTACAAATTTTTCAATGATTTTTCCTCACAGTAACAAACTTGCTTAATTCAATAAACAGCTAAAAATAATACTAAATATAGTTAATGAACCTAAGAGCATATAGGGGAGGAGGGGAAGCTCTTCCCCTCACGAAGCATGGTGTTAACAGCATTCACAAGCCTCGGAGACAAGCGTGCCAGCCATCCCTCAGAAATTTCTACAACCCACACTTCACTCTTCTTGAGCCTTCTTTTGATGTTTCCAGAAAGTGGCACCTGTTGAGATAAGGTACCACCGCTCTACCTTCCCTGACGTTTTCCAGGAGAGATTGATTCAGGCAGCACAGCTCTGAGGCAGAGTACTCCATCAGGCCCAATCAAAGAGGAATGTGCAATTCTGACGGTCTCTTTGACAGGCTGATTTATGGCGCGTGCTGCCCCTGTCAGCTCTGAGATGTAATTGGAATAAATAGTGGTACTGGATGGTACCAGAGCCATTTCAACATGCCTTCTCCGAAGAAAGAATATAGTTGTGTACACTTGGAGTCCATTGTCTATTACCTGTATCTTCCAATTCATTGAAAAACATCACTTTTATGTTAAAACTGATTATAAAGTTTGCAATATGTTGGGATTACTAATTTTTACTGAATTATTGAAGATGGGAAAGTGTTTTCTGTACATAGAGGTGCATTTACCTAAATAATAAGTAAAAACTTTAAAAAACTGTTTTCAGAAAAAATGTTGTGCAAGGGAAGAGTAAGGGGTCCCTTCCACAGCCCTCAAATGCCCATTTACATTCATGTCAGCTCATATTAACTAGCTCAGCACCTAACTGATCTAATAAAAAGTCTCAGCAAAACACGCTGCATATTTAGCCCATTTGGTTGCTGCAGATTACCCCAGGGCTCCATCCTGGGGCACCTCCTATTGAATATCTACATGCTCCCACTAACCCAGATTATAACAACCAATAAGATAAGTTACCATAACTATGCAGATGATACTCAGCTTTACATTACAATATCTTCAGGTGACTTTGAACCCATCCAAACCCTAAGCAAATGCATTAAGCAAATCAATGCATGGATGTGCCATCATTAGCTCCAGCTGAACAGAAACAAAACTGAAGTAATTATTTTTGGACGATCAATAGTCAGCACACAGCTTCAGTTAATACAGCAAGAAACTACTGATCTAGGTGTAGTCTAGGTGTAGTAATGGACTCAGACCTGAACCTCCAGGGTCAAATAAAGGCAATAACAAGGTCAGCCTTCTATCACCTGAAGAACATTTCTAGGATTAAAGGACTGATGTTGCCTCGAAAAACTAATCCATCCGTTTATCTTTAGTTGGATTGATTTTTGAAACAGCGTCCTCACAGGTCTGCCTAAAAAGTCAATCACTTCTACTCGTGTCCTCACTAGAACCAGGAAAGTAGAGCACATCACCCCAGTCTTTACACTGGCTCCCTGTAGCTCAGAGAATAGACTTCAAAATACGTTTACTGGTTTATAAAGCATTGAATGGCTTAGCACCAAAGTATGTTGAAGACTTGTCACCATACCAAGCCCCAGACCACTCAGGTCTTCCAACTCTAGTCTACTAATCATCCCTAGAATTAGAACCAAAGATGAAGAAGAAGCTTTCCGTTTCTATGCTCCCCTTATCCGGAAAAAAAACTTCCAGACCACTGCAAAGCTGCTGAAACCATGAGTTTCTTTAAATCAAGGCTAAAAACCCATCTCTTTAGAGACGCCTTTGAGTAACTGATTAATAACAGTTGGAATGTCAAATGTTTTAATGTGTCATTTGTTATGTGTCTCTAATGTTGTCTTTTATGCTTTTATTGCTGATTTTATTTTATCCCCTGATTATGTAAAGCACCTTGAGTTGCCTTGTTGTTGAACGTGTCCTATACAAATTAAGTTGCCTTGACTTGCAGTCTCAGTTTAATAATGATAAAACTGCTCAGAATGCTCTCAAAGGAAGGCTTGTCTTGAAGCAGCGATCCCTGAAGCTTTGGCGTCATCAAAAGCATCAAAGCAGCTAAAATGGGCAAAAAGATGCACTCAGTTTAGAAATCTGATATTTACCCTGGCACCCACCAAACTCTGAACATCCATGAACATCTTTTTTTATGACAATTTAAGGTCATTTTTCTTAGGCCCAAATGTCCCATCAAAATTTAGCGTAGGTAAAGAAAATGAACTGAAAGACTTTGCTGGCGATCAAACTGAACCGCCTTTCAACCACATTTATACATCTATAGGCTCCTTTATGTGATTTTGTTTTTTACGTTTCATCCTCAATTTCCCATATAGTTTAAACTAAAGTCTGCTTAATGAAATTTTGTTCAGAGCAGCAGTAGAAGTTGGATCAGTATTATATTGGGGAAAAAAACTACATTTAGGGGCAAATAAAAGAAAATTTGATCTTAAAAAAATACAAGACCAAACAATAAAAAAACGAGTAATCAAAATCAACGCTTGCAGGGGTGAAGAAGTATGTGGACGCTGTATATGCAGACCTAGGCTGACAGCTTTCACCCTGTATGCCAGGGGGAAAACAATCTGCTAGAAGAGATTAAATGCAGACAGTGTTCCCTGACACCATTACCTCTGGGAAAGGTGACAGATCCAGCACACTGAAGCTGAAACTTTAAAAGGCAGTATTTAATGTGACGGCTTTACATGATCCCATCAGACTTTTTTCTGGCTCATACCACTATTCTTTGAAATCTGATCTGCAGATTCTGATTTTGAATAATTCCAGTTTTCTTTTTCAAAGTAGTTTCAGACATAAAGAAAACATATACTTAAGCAAAGTTAAAGAATTACATGTTTATTCCAATGTATGCATTAAAGCATGTGTTCCTTACCTTTATCTTGTTTTGTTTAGACTTAAATCTGTGAGAGTTCTTAGTTTTAACAGAATTAATTAAAGATAAATAATGTTTGACGTAGCAATCAATGACAAATTTGTAAAATTCCGATCTCTACATGATTGATTGATGCGTTTCTACTCTAACTTTTCTGTAATCCTCAGATGTCTGCCTTTGACCTGAAACAGTCTCAGCTTGATTATGTCAATAAATATTAGTGAAGCCAACAGCAAAGGTGATTGATGCAAATCTGGAAATGTTCAGCCTGAAAATTAATGTTAATGATTTCAAGAAAAGTCTTTGGTGTAATTTTATGTTTTCCTGGACCTTAATTAGCAACTTAAACCCACAGCAGGAGAGATCTCTGCTCTATCTGTAAGTGAAGATAAAAACTTCCTACTAGCGGCCAACAATGACATGCATTAGAAAGAAGCACCCCAAACTCTCTTTAACCCCAACGGGGATATTACAATAAGGCAGAAAATGGGTCAGATGAGAAGCAAATGGAATTGAATGGAAATCCCATCCAGCAAAAAAAACAAAAAAACAACAAAAAACTATTTTGTAGGTGAATAGCAAATATTTGAGTTCACAAACAATCATCATTTAATTTAGTTACACTTTTTCTGAATTGCTAAAACACTAAACTCCATTCTCTAAACCAAATTCTCAGTGACCAAAACTAATTTTTCGAATCATAGACTATTTTGGCCAAATCTTAAACACTGTTCAGGTACTTAGACACAATTTACCAGACTCTTCCACTCTTTTTATCAAAGCATTAAGGTTTTAAGAAATGTGTTTTTAGCAATTCAGAAAACTGTAAAACTAAAGCTTAGCATAAGATCGATGGCCGGGAAGTGCAAAACAAAGTTACATTAACCCGAAACACATTTATAGATTTACCGAAACACTTTTACAAGTTTAAAAAATCACTTTTACAAATATAACAAAACACTTTTACAAATTTAACAGAACACTTTTACAAATTTACCGAAACACATTTACAAGTTTAACAAAACACTTTTACAAAGACTTGACCCGGAAGTGATACTGCAGGGATGAGGTTAGGGTCGGGACAAGACCAAAGTGGTAACGGTAATGGAATCGATCCTGCCAGCAGCTCAATCTGCAGAGATGTTTTGCCCGTTTGGCGGAATCTATTTTCAAGTTTTAGGGACATTTTGTGGTGATTGTGGACATAGTTGGACTTTCTCACTGATGCAGAGGGAGAAGAGGTTGGTTTTATGGACTTTGTTAAACTTGTAAAAGTGTTTATTTATTTATTGTAAAAGTGTTTCGGGTAACTTGTAAAAGTGTTTTGTTAAATTTGTAAAAGTGTTTTGTTAAACTTGTAAATGTGTTTCGCTAAAATCTAAGTGTTTCAGGTTAATGTAATTTTGTTTTGCACTTGACGGCCACCGTACATAAGTCTGGTGTTCAAGAAAGCCTTTCTAGGCATGTATACGGGTACTAAAAGATGTTTTGAAGCTTTCATGAATGTCGTCTTGTTTAGGCACAGCCGTCACCTTGGACTGAGTGTGTGCAGTGAAAAGTTAAGAGAACAGCTACTGGCAGCGTGAGACGCAGGACCCGTCCATGCTGTCAGAGCGAAGTGCTGCTGCCTGTTTCATATGGAAATCAATGAAGCAGAATGCCATCAATTGCCAAACAAGTGACTTTGACTCTCGGTAGTACACTCAAAAGCTGCTAAAAAAACCTAGGGGATTGGAAGCAAAAAGGGAGGAGACAAAAATAGAAGAATAGAGCCATGGCTTGGTTCAGACTGAGGAATGCTCAACAATTTGGTGCATGGATTAACAGAAGAATGAGTGGAGGGGGGAAAAACATTAATTTAATGTCAGAATGTAATACTAAGGATACTGTACAACTTATTTTGCTCCAGGACAGTGATTCACAGCTTACCAGAAGTGAGTTAGAAGCTGAACTAATATGGATGGGGGTTGGTGTGGGGAGATGTTGGGAGGGTTACAAAAGGATTTGCTCACAAATTGAGTCAAAAGTATTTCAGTTTCTAGTGAAATGTTACTGTTGCACAAGGATTTAGGCCTCCAGACCGGAAAAAAGCCGCCATTTGCAGGATCTTATTTATGCATGTCTAGAAAACGTTTAAATGTAAAGAAAAACATTCAGTAGTAGAAGACAAACTTTAACCTGCAGCTTTCTAACAAACGAGCACAAAACACTGACCAAAATGTTGCTTGGTTCGTTTTTCCACATGAATGCATAAAAATGCTCTAACTATGTATTTTGGTGGGGCTATTAAGATCCTCCTGGCTAATGATTACCAGAGAAAGCAAGCTCATTTACTAACTAAACATGTCAAGAGCAGCAGAACCATCAGAGAATGATTAAAAAACCAGCACCGTGAAATCTCCTTTAGGACTGTCACATTAGCCATTAGGGCCACTGTAAGCACTCAGTAACAGCATCAATCTCACCGCCTGCATAATGGGCTCCAGAAGGTGCAAGGAAGGAACAATTATCAAACTAAAGGATTTCAGAGGAGGATCAAGCAGAGATTAGAGAAAGTACCCTGCCCCCCACGTAGTAAAATAGCATAAGGGAGCACCCTGTTTTTTAAAAATCTGACTTATATTACATAGCCAAACCAGATATTTACATATACTTTATAAAAAGACATATAACCATTATTTTCTCACTATCTGACATCAAATCAGACTAAACCTTTTCTGTTTTAGGTGAATCGGGATTACCCCAACTATTTCTATTTTGATAAAATCAGGGAATTTTTTTAACAGAATTTTTATAGGATTCTTTATATATATACACAAAAAGATTATTATGCCTTTAAACACCCAGGTGATGATGTCATGGCAATGGGAAGCTTCTGTTAGGGTATTTCTAGTGGTGCACGATATATTGGATCCCAATTATCATTGCAGTATCAATGTTTCAAATACTGTGGATTGCTTGGATACAATTTTTGTTGGGATGAGATATTGTGCAGGTTATGCATTGATGGAGAATTAGGAAAAACATCAAGAAATGGTGATTTAGTTTTAATGTTTAACACAATATACAGCATTGGTATTACAAAAACCTAATTTTAGTTATTGTAAACTCGTAGTTCATTTGCAGCATTTGATTTCATCGCCTGTAGGGATGTATTTTAAGTCAACTCCTAAAACTCACTGCTTTCTTTAGCGACCAAATAAAAAAAAACTAAAGAAATCCCTCAAGATACTGGGTAAAGAACAGAGGGATCTCTATAAATCTGGATAATCCTTGGGTACAATTTCTAGATGCCGGAGGTTGCCACAATCATCTGTTGAAACAATCATATCCTAGTAGAAACAAAATGGGATTGTCCAGCCCGAATGAACGGAAGTAACTGAGTGCCATTATCCACAGGGAAACTAGTCCTGTACCAACATGGCCACTCTGCAAGGAAGAAGCCATAATTTACGCAGAGCTGAAGATGTGTGTCTTAACAATGTGACCGACAAACGTGGCTCAGTTACACCATTTCTGTCAGGAGGTATGGGCCGGATTTCAAGCAAACTATTGTGAAAGACTTGTAGAGGGATAACGTTTGATCCCATTCAGTTTCAACTAAGTTCAGTTTATCTATATAGAGATTATTCAAACAGATCCAGGTAATAACAGAATATATAGTCAACTGAATCTAATCATATAGACCGATTTAAAGTCAGTGAGTTACCTACATTCCAATTTCATCTTAGACATAGAACAAGTTACGTTTACCATGCCAATTCATAGAAGGTTTTCTATCTAAGGAAACACGGCAAATTCATCAAGTGACTGATTGTGTTGCAGTCCCTTCACCTGAACAACCATATTCACAACAACTGATCGCATCGAGTCATAAAGCTTGCAGCAATCTCTCATGCTGAGCATGCATGTGGTGACAGTGAAAAGGTAAACCCCTTTCCATAACAATCAAAGTCATGTAGTTTTAAGTAAATGCGTCCAAATGTTAAAGATATGTAAGTACACTTTTAAAAAGAAATCTCTCTATTAACATTCTCTCATTTAGCAAACAGAAATAATTTTGATAATTTCACCTGACCTGAAACAGGAAAGGTTTAGTCAGAATTCATGTCTGACAGTGAAAAATAAATGATTGTGTCTTTTTTATATAGTGTAAGTTAATATCTAGTTTCGACTGTATTTACTGCAATACCTAATTTAACATGATATTCAGAATCGAGCTCCAAGATGAATATGAGGTAAAGCACCATACAGGGCACACTCCAGTTCATAATTTACCATAAATATCAAGTTAATGATCAATGTGAATCTGCTGACAAAGCTAGATGATATTCAGTTATTTTTACTTCAGTCATCACTTTGTAAACTTCAGCTGCCATCAGCAAAAGTTGCCCACTGCCCACTTTCAAAGGAAATGCCAAGGGAAGTAAGTACCAACACAGATTTCCCTTTACATTTGGCATATTTTCTATCAGGAAATACATATGGTATTTCATTAAAACAAGCAATAACAGTGACCCTTTTCAACTCTGAGCTGTTCCCTTGGTAGAAATGATTCCAGTTTGCAGCAGCTGCAGAGTAATTAGTTGCTTGATTCACACTAAGGAGCTTACATACTAAGGGTTGAGCAAAAAGAAAGCAGATTACCATCTGAGAAGCAGGATCTAGCTGTGCTGCAAACACAACATGCAAAAGAGTGAGACTGTCACATTTAAAGAGTGGCTTGTAAGCGTTTTCTCACTTTTACATGTGACAAGATCCAGAAATTTTTCGACGAAGTTTAGGTGAGAAGTGTGAAAATCTGCTCCACAGAATAAGATTTGCACCAACAGCCTCTCGGTCGTCACAGATTGTCTGTAAGTCACATGCTCTTTTCTGCTACCTAGCAACAGTAAAGCTCTGGCAAAAGTTCCCCAATCTGCCTGAGAGAGGCTTTGTGCTCAACCTTTAAACTACAACAAGGAGGCAAAACTTAGTAGTAGTTGTAAATCTATATATATAGACTATATGTAGTTGTAAATATATACAAATATATATAGGCCTATAGTCTATATGTAGTCATTTATTTATTTATATATATATATATATATATGTGTGTGTGTGTGTGTGTGTGTGTGTGTGTGTGTGTGTGTGTGTGTGTGTGTGTGTGTGTGTGTGTGTGTGTGTGTATGTTTTTAGTTGGGCAGCTGCTCAGCTTTAATTCCTCTATACTGATGAGCAACAAGTGCACAGGGTGAGTCACATGTAACTCTGCAGCTCCTCAATGAATCATTCAGCTCTCACATGAGAAATTGAAAGTAGTAGTAATACCAGATTCAGGAAACTTACCTTCAGCATGGCACCATCTAACAGAGCACAAGAAAAGGAAAAAGAGTTGAGGCAGCGGTGCTCTCCACATTCTGGTTGGCCCGTCCAGCTCCGCGCTGCAGATGGAGGAGCTGTAAGGACTGAGGTCGGGATGCTGTAGCTTTCCTCTGTCCCTCTTGGCCCGCTAGTTGTTGAAAAGGGGGCGTGCTCAAAGGCCAGGACCGCTGTCCCCTCCTCCTCCTCCCAGCTCCAGCCCAGCCCTCGGCCCGCTGGATAAATCCACTGTGGGCCCTGGAAGCTGAATAATGCCATGCAGGTCCGAGCTTCCCTGAGAGCCAGTGATTTTACACTCTCAGCGTGTCGTCGTTGTTATAATTTTGCCCCACGCTTGGGAACTAACAGAAGGTTTGTATATTCATGCTTGGGAAAACAAACTGGGAGATCTAGAATGAACACATAAATAAAAGAGGAGATAAAACAAAACCAACCACTAAGTCTTTTTACATTTAAATCCCTGTCAACTCTCACAATTAAAGACGAAAATAAATAAATCATTATGATGTAACTTGAACTCGATTGGACTAAACCCAAGAAGAAGAAAGTTTATGTTAAATCGGGCCTTTGGTGTTTCTAGGTGATTTGTAAGAAGCTAAACAGTGCCATCGTGCGGCCGAATGGTAAGGCCAACAAACCATCCCCTATTCCAATTGGTTGCTTTTACTGTAAAGCCCAAAATTGATCAAAACTGTGGCAGATTTAGATTAAAAATTATTCCAGTTTAGCCAAGAAGTGATGAAAAGACATGCATGTTCTACAACATGATAAACCACTGCAAAAGAGGTCAAATTTTAGGAAAAAACTAACCAAAAACATTCAAATACAACAATGTACCCTGATAATAACATAAAAATGTCTAGTTAAAAATCCTTTCTACCCTTCTCAATAACCGGACAGAAAATGACATTGAAATCAAAGCAATATAAGGAAATCAAAGCAATATAATATATACTACTTTGTCCCAGTACCCAAAGAGAACTCACCCATCAGTCATCAATGACTACAGACCTGTTACCCTGACATCCCACATCATGAAGGTCCCGGAGAGACTCCTGTTGCCCCCCTGAGTAAGCAAACAAGAAAATTTCAGGACCCGCTGCAGTTTGCTTATCGTCTCGGAGTTGGAGATGCCATCATCCAACCCACTGTCATCTGGACCAAGCAGGCAGCTCTGTGAGGATCATGTTCTTTGATTTCTCCACTGCATTTAATAAAATTTAGCCTGATTTACTTTGTCAAAAACTGAAGACACAGGTGGAGCCCTCGACAATCGCCTGGATTAATGACTACCTGACAACAGTTTGTGAGACTGAAGGACTGTGTGTCAAACCAGTTGGTCAGCAGCACAGGAGCACCACAGGGGACCGTACTCTCACCATTTTATTTTCACTCTCTACACCTCAGACTTCCAGTAGCATTTGCAGAAATTCTCAGAAGACTTTGCAGTCGTTTGTATTAGAGATGGACAAGAAACTGAGTACAGAGAGCTGGTGGAACGCTGTGTGGCATGGTGTGAAAACAATCATCTAACCTTGAATGTGAACAAAACAAAAGAAATGATTGTAGATTTCAGAAGAAACAGAGTTAAGTCAAACACTGTTTGCATCATAAAAGAAGAAGTGGAGGTGACTGAGGAGTATACTGTATGTAGGGCTGATTCACAACAGCTGCAATCTCAAGGCACTTTACAAGAAAAGTAATTTCAATACAATCATACAAAGATTCCAATTAGTTTAAAGTTTTAGTTAGTTTCCTATTAAAGGAATTCCA
Source organism: Valencia hispanica (assembly GCA_963556495.2). Lineage (NCBI taxonomy): Eukaryota > Metazoa > Chordata > Actinopteri > Cyprinodontiformes > Valenciidae > Valencia > Valencia hispanica. The sequence continues at coordinate 28,578,115 of OY747707.1, read as the reverse complement.
ACACATTGCATCAAGTCATTGACTTGAGGTTGTGCCCATTGATGCAGACTCCAACCACAGTGATCCCTTATACTGAGTAAGCATGAAGCGACAGTGGAGAGGAAAAACTCTCCTTTAACAGGGAGAAACCTCCAGCAGAACCAGAACCTGGTTCAGTACGAGCGGCCATCTGCCACAACAGTCTGGGGGTTCGAGAAGACAGAGCAGAGACACAGAATGAACAAAAAGAAATGTTGTAAGAGTACTTCCTGTATTACGTGATGTTACTGGGAGCATCATCCCAGTCGATGACCCCCGTCCAAAAGGGCATTGCAGCTAAAGAGGATACCAGACCAGGTGTAGCTTCTATGGAGAGAAAAACATGGAGAGAAAACAAAGTTAACAGTAATGACAGCAAAAAATACAGCTGGAGAGTAGCCTAGTAGAAAAGAAAAGTATGGAGCGAAGAAAGCTAGCTCAGATAGCTTAAAAGTAATTTGTGTGGAAAAATAATTAGTGGTTCTTTTAAATTTGACAACCATAAATATGATCAGAGAAATTGTTTTACATGTTGGAATTAAAGGTAATGAAGAAGTGCTGACTCGAAAGAGACTTAAGAAAGAAAGAAAGAAAGAAAGAAAGAAAGAAAGAAAGAAAGAAAGAAAGAAAGAAAGAAAGAAAGAAAGAAAGAAAGAAAGAAAGAAAGAAAGAAAGAAAGAAAGAAAGAAAGAAAGAAAGAAAGAAAGAAAGAAAGAAAGAAAGAAAGAAAGATCCAAACTATTAGGACTGTTTTGAGTTATTTTCACGGGGTAATACCGCCATCTGCTGACAGTTTTGGTTGTGGAGTCTTTTACGTTGGTAGTAAATAAAGGAACCGTTTTCATGTGCAGTCCATCTCCTGCTACTATTTTTTATTTGTCCACCAAACTATATATCACAAACAAACATGAACACCCAGTTAATACATCGGTTTTCAACCAATTGTCTACACAAAATGAGTAGGAATGGGAAAAACGTTGGAACTGAGGATCGTTGAATGTTTAGATATGTGCAATTTTGAACTGTGATTTGTTCTCACTGGGATTGTGAGAAATTTATTGCGAGGTAATGCAATAAGAAAAAAAATCATCTGTGTCCCTTAGAGGGCTCCGTATTAAAGAAATACAATGTGTGATTTAGTTTCGGTTATTTTTTTTTTTTTTTCACATTTTGTAGGATGGATAGTGTGGTTTTTAAAATGACGTGGTGTTAGATTCTGTCCTACATACTCCTGCTCGATAGGTTGCAGTATAATTGACCTTGAGCTGTTTTGTAATCTGCCATTAAAACAACATGCAGTGGTTGCTAATAGCAACCGATAAACTAAAAAAGTAACTGCGGTCAAGCTAAGGGAAAACACAGCCGAAAATCTGACTTTTTTTCTTGGATTATCATGACGAGCCCGCAGAGAAATACTAATTGCATGTTTCAGGAGGAAGAAATCAAGATGAAGGTTCGTATAAAAGGTTAATTCAAAACAATAAAACTGTTACATTCCTAGAATTGCACCGCTCATTGTCGCAGCATGCTGGAGTTACTCTGTTAAATTCTGATTTGTTTTATAATTTTTCTGGGTTGAGGCATTGCGTGTTTGGAAAATTATTCCCTCTGCTTTTGGATGCTGAGGAGCTGGAAGGCTTTTTTTTTTAAATTAAATTTCGGGCAGTTATTATGATTAGTAACCTAGGTGGCAACGAGGTATTGTATCTACAACTGGGAGCATCTCGAAAGCTCAAATAATAAATAGGCTACCTGAAACTGATGGTGTCATGCAGAACATGTTCCAGTGGACAGGGGGAGTTGTTCAATTCAAATACCTGGGAGTCCTGCCCATGGATCTTGTGTCTGAGATATGGAAATATTGCATATATCGGAATATAACATTGTATTCACATTTGGAAGTGTTTTAAAAGTCATCTGTGAGGAGATCGAAGTGTAAAACCTGCAAAAAACCAGTAGAAATAGCAAATAAGAGTCGCTGCTGTTCCAGTTTCGGTCTGAGCACAGGAGTAAACAAATGTTTGCTGTGTTACAATATGGAAACATTTTTGATCAAATGTCAAAAAGAATAGGATAACTGAAAAAAATAACACCAAAAGAAACTCTCAGTATTCCTCAGCAGCTTGCTTTGTTTTTTAATGTCACAATCAGCCAATAAAACAAACCTTAGTACTGGTTCAGCTTATTAAATTTTTTTGCTACAGTTCTTTAAATGTAAACTTGACATTTAAAACAATAAGTAGGCTACCTGATTCTAATAGCCAAAAAATGCATTTAGTATGCGGCTTTACTGAAGACTGGTGAATGTTTGGGAAAATATTTTCTCCTTTAGGAGAATTTAACAAGTAAGAAGTTGTACCTTTTCAGACACAGCCTACAATTCACATTCAAAATCCGTCTGAGTGCGGAAAATTAGAGAAGAACATTTGTTAACATGTTTTTAATGTGTTTTCCCAGCATGAAGACAGTATTCAGCCATCAAATACAAATCCACAAATCCCTGCTGTCGAAGACTCTGCAGAGCAACACATGCTGCGTTCCAGGATAGATGAACAGTCTACTTTGATCTGCATACTGAAGAAAAGAGCAGATGAAATGCTGCTACGATATCAAGCCCTGCAAAAAATTAACTCTGAACTTGAAGACCAAGCAGCCCAGCGCCAGAGAGAAATGGACGATGAAAGAGGAAGAACAGAGATGTTAAAAAATAGATTCTCAGATCTGGCTGCCAACAATCAAGCGATCATTTCTTTCATGGATGAGCACAAAAACCAGAACGCCCAGCTGAAGCTGGAAAACAGGCGGCTGCAGCTGGAAAACGATTCACACTTTTCACAGAAGCTACACGATAAAGAAGCGTTGGTTGAAAAGCTGTTGCAAGAAAACAAGCTGCTGAGAGAGAAATGTACAACTCATGAAAAGAAATTCAGGTGATTTTTTTACCCTGTTTCTCAAGAAATTGATCAGTTTCAAAAGATGTTCCAATTCTTCACTATTTCATCCTCCTAAAACATCATGTGCTTTATTTCTATGTCATTATAAAATATACATTTGTTGTCTGGAATACAGGAGGCCCTTGGCTTACTTCATTATAGTCTTTAGATTTTTAACATTTACTAGACTACTGCTAAACTAACTCTAAAAGTAGAGTATTTAGATTTTCTTGGGAAGAAAATAATGACTTAAGCTTTAATCATCAATTTAAAGTGAGAAAATAGCTGGAAGCGAGTCAAAACTAAGAGAACAAGAAGCCCAGCATGGAGCCAAGGAGGTGTCCCTACTGAAGGAGTTGGTTGATGCTCAGCAGCAGCTCAAAGAAGCTGTGGAAAGCTGTGAAGGTAGATAACTGTGTTCATTTTTAAATTAGAAGCAATGCAACTGTAAACGTATTGGCTTTGTTTTTCCACTTTCAGATTTGAAGCTAAAACTTGCAAAAGCTAAAGAAGAACACAAGTTGAAGGAAATCAGCATGAAAGACACCATAGCGACTCTGACCACAGAAAAAAAGAAATTATTGGACATTTCTATTGAAAGAGGCAAAGCAATCCAGGTAAATAAACATAATTTATCTTTAATAAAATAGACTGCTTGCAAAAATTCAGAAATTGTTGACTTCACATACAAACTCATCTACAATACAGGAGAAACAGGAAAAAATCCAGGAGCTGAAGACAAAATGGAAAGAGGAGGAAAAAGCCAAAATTAAAGCACAGGACAGGTAATATATAAACCAATGTCTCTACTGTTTTAAACTACTCAGGTTAATCACTAGATCACTTTAATAGGTGAGTTAATGACATGTTTATACCAAACAGTGCCTTGCAAAAGTATTTATACAAGCAGAACTTTTGAACGTTTTGTTACAATCCAATCACAACTTTCAATTAATTGTAATAAATAATTTTATTTTTTATCAATTTTATTGGGATTTTATGTGATAGACTGAAACAAAGGGCATAACTGTGAAGTGAAAGAAAAAAAGGTTATATAGGGTCCACAGCTTAGGGGGAGGGCGAATCTGTCTACGCAACAACCATTGTTGATGTACTCAAAAAAGTACTGCCTTTAAGGAAGAATATTAGGAAAGCCACTACTGAACGAAAGTCCCACTAGTCTGCCAGAAAACAAACATCACCCTGAACAGAATATTCCTACAGAGGAACATGACTGCCTCATCGTCATGTTCCGAGGAGGCTATGTTTCTAACAGGAACAGTGAAGGTGGCCGGTGTTGATGAGGAGATGGATGAAGCTAAATACAGGGCAATACTGGAAAAATACCAGATGGAAATTACTTGAGACTGGAGGCGGGGTTTACCATCCAGCAGGAACACAAGCCTTAATGTAAAGCCAGAACTACAATAGAATGGTTTAGATTGAAGTGTATTTAGGTCTAAAATAGCCTAGTCAAAGCCGAGAAAACTAAAATTGACAATCTGTGGCAAGATTTAAACAGATTTTTATAGATTATATTCATCAGATCTGATTGAGAATGAAGTATCTCTCTGAGGAGAATGAGTAAACTTTTCAGTCTGTAGACGTGCAAAGCAGCTACACTTGCACTGAACAGTGGTTCCTCAAAATATTGAGGGAATGGCTGAATTCAAAAGCATGCCACACTTATTAGATTATAAAAAAAACTAAAAACTTTGAAACCTATCAGTCATGAAACAAACTTTGTGTTGCTCTTTCACACAAAATCACATTAAAATACTTTGAAGTTTGTGGTTTTTGCATGACGTAACATTAAAGTTACTTTTGTGAGGCCCTTTACATTCATGGTCCCAGAATCAGGATGTGTACAATGTGAAACGGCTGAAGTTTTTTTATATGAAATAAGCAAAAAAACTGCAAAATAGTGAATTTAGACCTAAAGTTTTAAAGACTGTACAAGTTGAACTCTGAGTATTTATCATTTTAGGTTTCTTAGTAGAATCCAAATTAAGCAGAGTTTTGCATCTTCACAGAATTTCCCAATACTTCCTTTTCATGTGAATGCTCTGATGCTGCCTTGCTATCAAAAATACTACTTTATGATTTTAGAGACCTCGCGTTATTATAGTTGTAGCTTTACACTCCTTTTCATCACCAGTGTCAGAGGTTTGTTTTCTGTTGCTTACCAGAGAGTTATTAATGAGATCTTTACTTTCCGCAGATTTACATCAGAGGCAGAAGCAGTAAATGTAGACCCACATGTGAAGTCCCTCCAGGCTGCTCTGGACAGATCCATGTCAGAGCTGCAGAAGCTTAACAAGGTTTGTTTTACCACACATCTTCAACCTGAGTCTAACAAAATGCTTAACATGTGGTATTTCTACAGGATTTTGATGCTTTCAAGGATCACAGCGCCAACCTGCTCGCACAGGAGAAAGACTTAAATCAAAAACTTCGCCATATTATAGGCTAAAGCTCGGCACTATGTATATGACAGTTTTTTTTAACCAATTCCTAATAAAAACAAATACCTTCAGCAATATTGCTATTTCACAATTTGTATATCACAATATATTTTTACTTCATTTCTACCTATCAGTAAAAATGGAACTACAACACGCATACTTAGCATGACTCGCAAGAAGTCCCTGAAGCAGAAATACTGTAAAAAGCCCCATCTCTAAAAGTCCCAGTCTTGCCGGAAAAACACACTTATGAATGTTCCTCTGCCAGCTTGTCAGTGTTTTGGACCACTTCTTCAATGGGGCCCATTCATTTGTGGTTTGACATGAACATAAAACAGGACATCAATTGGTTTGGAGACTTCAATTAATGGAAACTGAATGGATTTAAGAATAGAAAATACCCATGGAAGGAATGAAGAAAAAAACATAAATAGGGAAAAAATATGCAACAAACATAATTGTTTTGTAATCGAATCATGATCAAATTGAAATTGTGACAAATTACTTTGTATTTTCAATACAAAACTGACTAGAGATCTGGACTGACCTCAAATGAATGAACACATTGGTGGGGAAGATGTGGCCTGAGCCACTGAGAATGCACATCTGAATCAAAGGCAATGATAAAATAAACACACAATACACAATACTGTTTCTAACTAACTAGAATAAAGAGCTGCATGTCTCCCACTGAATGTCCTTAGCGAGGTGAAGCCAGGCTTTAATGCCTGCAGAGCTCCGCTCCTGCACCGTCCCACAGCACCCAACATAGCTAACATGGTTGTGGGTGAGAGTCCGCCCTGCTGAGACAACCAGTCTGAGCATGCTCCCTCAATCACATTCAGTCATACTCTCACCTACCACACGAGGATGGTAAAACAAAAAACGTTTTAACCATTTTTTATCCTTTCAAACAGGCAAATTACTGTTGCAGCACAATTGCTTTCAGCGGAACAACAACAAAAACGTATCATCATCCCTTATGAATAAAAAACAGGATTGCTCAAGTAGTAAAATATGAAAACAAAACAACTAAAGCAATGCAAGTTATTTTTCAATTTACTTTACCATGCTAATCAAAAAGCACAAGATAAAAAAGTTCTTTCTGTCAAAGGTTTTTTTCTTTTCCTCATTAATAAAATCTTGCTCAAAGGGAGTTATTCTGTTTTCCATTATGATAGCACTACATCTAAAATTTAGATTAATTTACGTTATAGTATATAGGTTTATCTTTTTTTAATTTCCCCAAAATTATTATTCTTAACATAAGATACTGTATGCTCTACAACAGAAAACAGTATCAAGCAAAAGCTTTCTTTGAATTGACGAGGTGTTTTGTAGAACAGGGGGCACTCCTTAAGAACTTTTCTCTCTGTAGCGTCATAAGCCATCTCCTATGGTGTTGTCTGTCAGAGCAACAACTTTTCTATGGCTAAGAGAAAGTGATGAGATAAGCTCATCAGGAAGGCCAGCTCCATCCCAGGATGCCCCCGACACAGTGGAGGTTGTAGGAGGCAGAAATGACTCCCACACCAAGCATGAAGCTGTTTCAGAACCGGAGAGCTCCTTTAATGACAGACTGCTGCATCGCAGGTCCCTTCTCTATATTTGATTACAGACTCTAACCATCACTGCTCAATAAGTTGTTTACCTTTCTGTCATTATTTGGACAGTTTTTTTAAACAAACTTCATAAGTTGTTTATACCCTGATGTTTTTTTTGGGCATTATTTCCTTTTTATCTTAGTACTCTGTTATGTTTTCATAAATATTTATAACCCAGTTTGAACCTTTTTTCATTATCTTACACAGTTACACATTTTTTAGAGCAGGAATAGTTTTTAAATATGTTGCATATAAGATCTTACTGTACAGATTCTTATTTTTGTAATTATTGGTATCTTTATGTGTATTTGCCAACTTTCATCTGCCTATCACTTTGTTGCTGATACACCTGAATTTCCCCACTGGGGGACAATAAAGCATATTTCTACTTTATGCTATTCAAAAATATAAAAGGCAATCAAAGTATTTTAGAAAAGTTGCTCAAGAAAGATCTTGACCATGAAATAAAATGTCTGTCTGCATTCTGTTATAACCTTATTTCCAAAGATGTCAAAAATCTAGGCATATTTAAAATCATATAATATACTGAATTCAACTAAACTTATTACGAAGATAAATCATCTAGTCCTAAAAGGATATTTATCTTTTTTTGTTTTCATAAAATCTATTATCTACTATAACTAAAATATCATCAGCAGCATTAATTTTGAAACAGAAACCATCCTTCTTGCTCAACATTGTTCTTCCAAACAGAATTTCATTTAGACTTTAAACAAATCCTCATTGAACAGTGATAGACAAAATAACATTTGAAAGTTACATTGTTGTTTCATCAACCTAAAAAGCTAATAAAAACTAAATAAAAACTTGATAGATCTTGTTAAAATATGCGTCCACCAATAGTTATACAGTAATTATATGTTTAATACAAATACAATTTTGCAAGTAATCCACGACTTCCTGTTCCCATGTTCGGAAGTAATTTTTTTCTTAGTCAATCTTCAAAATCGGAAAGACAAAAGAACATACTTTTCAAGTGAGGCAGGGGTGTTTTGATTTTCATAAGTCAGTAAATGGTTGCAAATAGATTTACTGTTCATGACCCACAGTCAGAGCAGCATTAAAAAATGCATGAGGATGAGGATGGTAAGAGAAGTGCAACAATAACACTTAATCTATTCATGATGCCTACATATTCAGAGGAATATCACTTAGAATAATCTTTCTAAAATTACCTAAATGTACTTTTTTGATGGCTGTCAGTGGAACAAAGATATAGAGGGATTTTTTCTCTCCCTGAACTGTCATTAAGTGCAACATTCCTTTGTGTCAGAATGTCTCCTCTAATTACTTGTCGCCTGGGGCTCTGCAGCACAAAGCCTCTTCACGGTGAGCACCATAGGAAGTAGAAGCCTCCCTGAATTTTCTGCCAGTCTCCACAGGACCCAGATTATCTTTAAACACACCAAGAGGAGATCACTTAAAGGTCAGCTGGACCACTGAATGGTCAGGTGGTCATTCTTCAGGGTCAGGAGGGTGGAGAGTTGCCTGCAGGTTGCAGTGATTTATCTACTGAAAATATTTTGCATACCACTCACCTGCTGGTGCAAACTCCCTTTAAAATAAATGCTGATTAAAAACACTAAAATATCACATGCTTTCATTGATTATTTTTTCAAGAGGTCATTAATTTAATGGGTGTATCATAATCCAAAGAAAACAGAATGAAAAAGCTCTTTATTTTCTTTGATGTTATGTTTAGAGTTTGAGGTTGAAAATATTCTGTTCGTTGTTTTTATTTAAATAGGGAACTAATTGTCCCTTTGATGCACTCTGTTGGCCATAGTTTACTATTTAAAACAATGTTAAATTCTTTGACCTTGGATGAATCCCATTTCCTTGGGCAGAGCTGTTGTGGTCGCTCCAAAGTCCTGGGTGGAAAACACAAGTTCTCTGAAACTCAAACCCCTCCGAAATGTGAAATTTATACTGTTTTGTACAGTGGGGAAAAAGTATTTGGCAGCCACTGATTATATGAGTTGTCCCACTTAAAAAGATGAGAGAGGTCGGTAATTTTCATCATAGATACATTTCAACTGTGAGAAATAGAAAGTAAAACAAAATCCAGGAATTTACATTGTATTTTAAACATAGTATTTGTATAATTGCGCAGAAAATAAGAATTTGGTCAATAACAAAAGTTCACCTCAATACTTTGTAATGTAAACTTGGTTGGCAATAACAGAGATCTGACTGTAGGTCTTCACCAGGTTTGCACACACTGTAGCTGGTATTTTGGCTCATTCTTCCATTCAGATTTTCTCTAGAGCTGTGATGTTTTGGGATTGTCGCTAGGCAACACGGACTTTCAACTCTCTCCACAGATTCTCTATTGGATTGTGGTCTGGAGACTTGTTAGGCCACTCCAGAATCTTGGAATACTTTTTACATAGAGACGCTTTCGTTGCCCGGGCGATGTGTTTGGGTTCATTGTCATGCTGGAAGATCCAGCCATGTTTCATCTTCAATGCTCTCACCGATGGAAGGAGGTTTTTGCCCAACATCTTACGATACTTGGTCGTTTGAAGCGTTTGTTTGCCCTTGGGTTCGTCAACCAGCCCACGTGCACGCGCACTCAAATACACGATGTTAAATTTCTGGCCGACTTGACGTCAAGTCGGCGCAGGATATACCATATATGGACATCGCAGACCTACCTATGCTGCAGGAAGCGGGCCTGGACATGTGCTGGCTTAAGCAGGGGAACCTTTGGAGCGCTGCCGGACTTTAATCCATGACAACGTAGTGTGTTACTAATACTAACCTTTGTTACTGTGGCCCCAGCTCTCTTGAGGTCATTGACCAGTTCCCCCTTGTATAGCTCTGGGTTGATTCCTCACCGTCCTCAAGATCATGTGTACCTCATGAGGTGAGATCTTGCATTGAGGCCCAGATCAAGGAAGATTGTCAGTGATCATGTATGTATTTTCCAATAATTGCTCCAACAGTTGATCTCTTCTCACCAAGCTGTTTTCCTATAGTAGATTGGCTCATCCCAATGTTGTGCAGGTCTACAATCTTGTCCCTGTTGTCCTTGGACATCTCTCTGGTCTTGGCCATGGTAGAGGTTGGAGTCTGACTGTTTGAAGGTGTGGACAGGTGTCTTTTATACCGATAACGATTTCAAACAGGTGCCAATAATACAGGTAACGAGTGGAGGATAGAAGAGCGTCTTTAAGAATAAGTAACAGGCCTGTGGGGGCCATAATTCTTGGTTATTTGTCTATGCTAAATACCTATTTTCTGCACCATTATACAAATAAATTCTTTAAAAAATCACAAAATTGAATTTTCTGGAATTTTCTTTTACATTCTGTCTTTCACAGTTGAAGTGTACCTATGATGAAATTATAGACCTCTCTTGTCTTTTAAAGTGGGACAACTTGCACAACTAGTGACTGACAAATACTTTTTTGCCCCTCTGTATATCAACTCTAAAAATCTGTTCAGTTCAGTTTTCTCCTAACAAACCCACCAATCACAGAGGTGATGTTCATTTGTGTGCCAGTGGTAAGAGTTCAAACAAGCTCTGTAACTTAAAGGTGTCAAAAACACCAACTTCTAATTAAACAATGTAATAACTGTAATTTTCTAATATTTCAAAAAAAATGAAGTGTTTTTTCCCCTTGTAAAGGTGTACATCTGCACCCAGCTTCACTGGAAGTTTTTAAAAACACCCCTCTCAGCAAACACGTACATTGTTTTGTTAGTCTTAACTACCAGTACTCATCCCGACAGCGTTCCCCTGCCCTGGGGCAACAGCAGGAGTGTTAGCACAACTCCACTAGATCTTTCTCCTTATAAAGGAGGAGGGATCATCTTGAGTTCTTTCACTCTCCTCCCCCTGAGTGACTGCTGCTGTTAGGGTTGCCCCACAGTCTGTGTTGGTCCCTTGCTGCATCTCTCAAGCTTACATTTTGGCCTAAATTAAGAAACAGAAACACGGGAAAACGTAACGTCTTAGAAAGAGTGAGTATCTGTGATGACTATTTCTATGTTATTTTCAGAATGTACTTAGCTCCCTCTCAACTCTATGGTTTGATGTACCTGGGTTTGTAAGGCTGATGGATTTTAGATTGTGTTTTCCTTTTTCCTCAGGGGTCAGGATGCTGCCCTATTTTATGTCAATGCTGCTGGTCACATCAATGTCCAGCATTTGGGCTCAAGACTTTAACGAGGAAAGAAAAATATACAAGAAATCCAGAGGCAGGCCGATAGCTGCAAGTATTCATGATGGACAGGGTGAGAATTTGTCCATCCACTATAGACTATCCATTGTCCAGAAATGCTTCTGAAAACAGTTTCAGTATTATGTTAGTGCTCACAAACGCTTCAGATTTACCTTTCATCTGCTTTTATCAAGGTAAATTTAAAATGTCCCAGCTGGACTTTAAGGTATTTAGCTATTTGTTGAATATTTGTTGAATTACAATAATTAAAAATCTTAATCACCTTAGAGTGTTCCCATAATAATGTGTTAAACCTTAAATGTGATTAACCTGTCTGTTTCTTTACCGAAATGGTTATATGTTTTAAGAAAAAAGTGGTGAATTTCTATATTTTCTGGTCTCTGTCAGGCAAAAGTATTCAATTTAAAAAATTGAATTCTTTTGAATCCATTATTTTATATGCTCTCTAACATGACATATCTCCAATGTTACCCCAGCTCCGCCACTGATTGATTAATCAGTCCCTAATGACGACTCCTCCCCTGGAACCGTCCAAGCACATTCAGTTCGACAGAATTACAGAACCTTTCAGGAAGCCCTGACCAACCCAGTCAGTCAGGACAACCACTTTATTCCATAGTATTAAATGGTTTTGTTTGCATCATTGGCTGTGTTTATTTATTTTTGTGTGAAGCCATTCAAATATTCAATATCCCCTCTATCCACCATTGATGTGAGGCTGGCACCACTTAGTAACTTTATTTAGGAGCATTTTCCTAGTCGATGACTAGCTAGAACTCCAAAAAGATCTTAGTTAGGAACCAACAGCTAGTAAGAAGAACCTTCCAGCTGAAACAAAATATGTTTCTCCATCTCCCAAGCCAAAGAAGTTAATGTGTGGTAATCCCTCCTGTAGCCCAATTCTTGATCACAGTGAGGTGATGGCTCTGGTGTTGAAAGCTATTTCTGAGACTTTGACTTCAACTTTTCCTTTTCTTTCTCCTCTCAAGTTAAAATTAGTCTCAAAATTAAGTGTAAAACCACTTGCCTTAGATGTGCAAGAGACCAAAAAAGTCTTGATAAATATTAGATCTTTACTGACTTTAGTTAACATTTTGAGTTAAGTTGGGGTATCTAGAGTTAGTGTTGTATCTGTGTACTTTAGGTCTTTATATGCCTGTCTTTCCCTAACTCTATTACATCAATAGAAAGTAGATATTAGTGTAATTAATAAAATGTAGACCTTAATCCGGTAGATTAACAATAAATGGTTATGGCCAAGATCAATGGATACTCAGGTTTCACTGTTCAACAAGGAGGCCAAAAAATCATCCTGATGACTGATTTTTAAAATATTATACACGCAAGGGCTCTCCGATGGCCAAACAAGGATGCACAGAGTACAGCCTTATTTTGTAACTATCTGTCGAACGCAAGGGAGAGCCCACGTCTTTAATTGGTCAGCCCAAGATCATTTCACCAGAACAGTGCTCTATAGTCTATGTAATTAGTAGTCAATGCAGGTTTTGGGGACTAGATGCTTCATGTTGCAACGCCAATTTATCTAATATATATATTTTGAACACCAGGATGTGTAGAACAACAAAACAGACCAGACAGTGTTTGTTTGTTTACATGTGTTTTTAGAGTATTATATGAGCTGCACTTCTAGTAAAAAGCTTTCCAGCTGAATCAAAACTCGCTCTCTGTCAGCCATTGCTCCTTAAGTGGATGTGCACTGAATTAAATAAACTGTCATTGACCAGAAATGTCACTGCAATGGTAGGCAGACCCACCAGAAAATGTCTGCACCCTCTGCTGTCCTGGTGGGGAATTGCATGCAACACTGACACACCAATGGAGAAGTATAAAAGGAAAATGTCTCCGTCAATACATGTGCGTGAGTGCAAACCTGCTGATGGAGAAGTATAAACTAGGCGTAAGACCGATTGGTTTATTGTCCAAAAATAATTAAAAATCTCAATCACCTTAGAGTGTTTTCATAATAAATGTGTTTCAACACTCTAGTATCTACATGGCTTTAAAACCCTGTGATTATTCTAGACCTCTGTTACATAACATTTTGGACTTGCTGGTCACTATTTAGTGAATCTGCAAAAACATTAAGGAATACAACAGGTCTGGTTCTTTATCCTCACAGCCATCCTGGATGAAGACTGCAGCCTGGAGCTTTCCTTCCTGTTGGACAGTTCTGAAAGCGCGAAAGACAATCTTGAGCAGGAAAAGCGTTTTGCGATGGACATGGTGGACAGGCTCCAAGGTGCAAGGCTGCCGACTGGCCGCAGCTTAAGTTCCAGGGTGGCCTTGCTGCAGTACAGCAGTCATGTTATCAAGGAGCAAACCTTCAGAGACTGGAGGGGATCGGAAAACTTCAAGAACCGGATCACCACTATAGTCTACATTGGACATGGCACCTACACCACCTATGCAATCACCAACATGACACAGATCTACGAGGAGGAATCCAGACCAGGCAGCATCAAAGTGGTGGTGTTGCTCACAGATGGCGTTTCCCACCCAAGGAACCCAGACATTTTTTCTGCTGTTGCTGATGCGAAGAACCAGGGCATCAAGTACTTCACTCTGGGCATCACCCGAATTGCCAACGAGCCGGCCAACGTGGCGGAACTCCGCCTGCTTGCCAGCTCCCCGGCCTCCCGCTTCCTCCACAATCTGCAGGACGAAGACATAGTAGAGAAAATATTCACTGAAGTGGTGAGTATGAGCTCTTGTCTTTCAACCAACAACACACACAAAGGAAAAGGGTTGTATTGAGTTTAGACAAGCGTCTCTCCAGAATGTACACATGGACAGGCATGTTCAGGTATTTGACAATGCTTAGTAGAAACAACTGAAAGAATGCAACGACCTCGATTTAAGCTGATCTCTTCACTTACACCAAATCTGTTTGACTTATCTAGCCAAACGCTTGAGAGACAGATTTGAAATATTCTTGGACTGTTTTGTATGAACAAGTATTATTTAACTGACTTTTATTCCTTTATGATGGCATGGCTTGTATAAACTTGTGCCTTCTAATATAAAGCTTTGTCTCTTGCTAAATTCTCCTTTTGTGAACAACTATCTATACATGCAATTCACTTCATTCCCTTTTCTTTTCAGACTAGCCTAGCTGATGAAGGAGTAAGTACATTATCTTGTTGAATCAAAAACATTTGACATTTCATATGGTGTAATTAGGTCTGACAAACATGTCTCCTGTTTTTCAAGTGTCCTTTGGCTCAGAGATGTGCTTGTGAAAAAGGAGAACGGGGACCCAGTGGGCCTGCGGTGAGCCTTTACCATTTAATGTTTCTTTGAAGTGTTACTGACACATGTCAAATCTTTAAGTTGAAATTGAAAACTACCTTCAGTCTGGAAAGACTATGTTCCACATTTGTTTGCTGTCCACACCAGTGTGTGAGCAATTACACAAGTATGCTGTCTCTTGTAAAAGGCACCTTTTCTCACATTTCACTTTTTCACTTTACAATCCTGCATGTTGGTGTATTTTAATAGGATTGTATGTGATAGAAAAAGTGGTGCACTTCTCTTCAGAGTCCCCCTGAGACGATATGTTTTAGAAATGCCGTTTGCTGCCATTTCAGCCTCAATTATTTTTTAGGGGAATGTCTCTCCCAGTTTTGTCCATATATGTCTGCAAAAAAGTCAAGCTCAGTGTGATTATATGTCACCATTGTGTTTTGAATGTTATAGGGTTAGGGTTAAAAAATGTAATGTGTATTGTATGTTCTAACGTAGTTTGTAACTAGTTACAGTTACTCAGGTACATTTACATTAGTAACTTTTTAAGAAAAAAATCCCTTTTTGGAGTAGTTTTACAACATCATACTTTTACTTGAGTAATATTATTATGAAGTATTGCTGTTCTTACTTATTATTTCTGGATATTCTACCCACAAATATGTTTTAACCAAAAATGCATAAGACGCAGAGACACACCAACAGTTTTATTTGTTTTTGTTGTAATTATGTTATTTATTTGTAGTTATTTTTTCATTTTAGTCTTAAAAGAACAAGAGTGTGCACATAACTTTATATTTCTGTCCGTCTTATTACATATTTTTAAAATACTAAATAAGATATTCTGATCAGTTACTCAATTCTCAGGTTGCCTTTTTACAAAATACCTTTTTAATCTCACTTGAGTAATTTTCTTGGAGGGCTACTTTGTACTTTTATTTGAGATACAAGTGGGACTTGTTGTTGCTTTTTTTACGGGCTCTCTGCTAGTCTTTTTTCCATAAAGTCCAGCTTTCTGGAGTGCACAACTAATAGTTGTTCTGTTAATTAATTCCTCAACCTGAACTGTGGATATCTGTGTTGATTTATCTCATAAAATCCTAATAAAATAAATAAGTTTCTGGTTGTAATGTGACAAAATGTGGAAAATTTTGAAATACTTCTTCTGTGAGGCTTTGTAATGTTTTAAAATGCTCTTTAACAGAGGTGGGGGAAGTGTACCCAATAATTGTACTCAAGCTGGAGTAGCACTATTTTAACATAATTTTACTTAAGTAAAAGTAAAAAGTAGTTGTCCAAACAATTACTCGAGTAAGAGTAAAAAATGATTTGGTAAAAAGGCCACCTGAGTACTGGGTAATATCTGATCTAATATTTTTTTTATTATTATGTCATCAGACAAAAATATAAAGTTATGGGCACATTCTGGTATTTTAAAGACTAAGATGAAAAAAACGATACAAATTAATAACATAATAAAAAATTTTAAGCAGAAGAAATATTTTTCTAAGCCATTTTTTTTTTATATGTTACCAATACCTACAGTAGGTAATGAATAAATATATGTTAGAACAAGGTAAACACTATTTTCAGTGACAATTTATAGTGTTTACTGTACATTCACTCAACCTCAAAATGCATCAACAAGCTCAGCAGACAGAAGATTACATTAGAAAACCAAAGCTTGGTGGAGGGTCCAAAGATTTTACCCAAGTAAGAGTAGCAATACTATATATATATATATTACTCAAGCAAAAGTATAAAGTAAGGAATAGCAAAACTACTGTTAAAAGTCACTTTTTCGAAAAGGTTACTCAAGTAAATGTAACTGATTAAATGTAACTAGTTACTACCCACCTCTGCTCTTTAACCAATAGGTATCGTATTTTCTTTACACAACCTCAACTGTATCTGATTGAGATACACATAGCTTTTGGAGTAAGGAAACTAAAATGAACATTTCAATTCTGCAAGAGCAGTTTTACAAATTTTTCCTGTTTAGTATATCTTTTGAGTAATTGCACACATAAACAGAAAGGTGATATCAACCCATAGTCAAATCTAAGGATCCAAAAATTTCACACAAAAAACTGATCAATTATTCCCAGAGCAATGTATTTGTTATAGTTCTCCATTTACCAGTTGTGCATTTCCATGCAACAATGTGTCAGTTACATAAGCCTGGACCTTTATCCAACATAAATCTCTCATACTGCTCTAATTACCAGGACTGCTTATTTTCACTTTTAACCAAATTCAAATTCAGTCCCATCCAATTCTCAAACAACAAACAGCTCAGTTATGGTCAAGCTCTTAGATTGACTATGCAAACTGACAACTGTTTGTCCAGGTGCGCTCACCTCAGAGAAATTCTTCAAATTCTTACACCCACACAATAGGGGCTTGCATAATTGCTCTCATTAGTTTAATGGCCACCAGTGGCGTCTGGCTGATAGCAACAGATGCATTTGTGGGCCAGGTGCAGCTCAGATCAAAAACTGCTGGCTGTTTGGACGAGATACCTCATGTCTTGTAACAGTCACAGAGTGCCGTCTGCTTGCATCTGCAACAATACCTATCTAGAGTAAGTTGAACTTTCACTTGGCAACCCTTGTTCATGACAAGCTTTAATTTATGGGTTCTTGGGTCATGGTGTCAATTGTTAAAGCCATTTGAGCTCCTATCAACAAGAGATCAAAATGTCAAACACAGAAAATCACCTAATTTTGACCTGGATTTTGTTCCTCTCCTCAGGGTAAGAAAGGTCGTCCCGGTGATGATGGAGCTCCAGGGCAGAAAGGGCAAAAGGTGCGTTTCTTTGTGAAGGGAAATTCCCCAACGGGCAGAAAATATGAGTTGTGGAATGTGGAATCTGTCAAGCGGTTGTTGTTAACGTCATGTAATAATTATGATTATATACCTGGAAAATGTAGCATGTAAGGAAATTGCTTTGCACGATGTCAATCAAATATTTGTTTTACTTGTCAGTCAAAGCAACTGTTGATTTATAATATGTATGTATGTATGGATGGATGGATGGATGGATAAATGGATGGATGGATGGATGGATGGATGGATGGATGGATGGATGGATGGATGGATGGATGGATGGATGGATGGATGGATGGATGGATGGATGGAAGGATGGATGGATGGATGAATGGATGGATGGAATTTTTTAATGAGGTTGTGCTAAAAGATTATGAATATTAAATATCTTACCTGTAAAAACCTTTCCTGAACTTATATTTTATTCTGTATAAATCCAGATTAGTTGGCTAACAGCTATTCTAAGAGAACCCAATACCGAAGCAGACTTTTACTCTCTTTTCTAAACTAAATCCCAACTATAATCATTGTGGTTTAGCCAATTGCTTTTAAAATGACTTTTAAACCATCATCAAATGGGAATTTAGCCATTATTTTTAGATAAGCAGCTGATTATTTTCACCCCAAATGGAGGCAGTAGCTGGTGCAACGGTAAAGGAGATTGGAGCACCAGACTACTGGTGGATTTTGATAAAAAAATAAAGAGCTATTTGAACATCAGTTCTATTGTTTTGAAAAACTGACTGGGGAGGGATGTAAAAGGTTGGCCAGGTTACCATAATGCAAGAACATCTAGTGCTTTGGTCTTTAACAGAACTTCACTTACACGACAATCCCTTTAAGACTTATACATATATCATTTTTCAACATAAGCTTTTCAGCTGTGTTTTATAGAACCTTGAATAGTCTTTACAAATGTTTTATTACATCTCACGAGTCTCAGATTCTTTCATAGCCTCCTCGAAAACATGTACAAATTGAAATTACGAATGAGACTGAAAAGTTTTGATTGTCAGCCCTTTAGACTATACTATGACTAGGGTGGCTAAACCTCCTTATTTCCACCGACAGATCCACTTTTTGGCTGCAGTCGCACAGTTGGTAGCACTGTAGCACCCGGGCCTTCTTGCACCCGAGCCATAGAAGGCTCAGTTTCAAATCCCACCCTAGGGTCATTCTAGGTCAGTTTGCATGTTCTCCCTGTGCATGCATGGGTTCTCTCCGGGTACTCTGGCTTCCACCCACAGTCTAAAAACATGACTATTAGGTGAATTGGTCTCTCTAAATTGCCTTTAGTTATGTGTGCGTGTGGTTGTTTGTCCTGTGTGTCTCTCTGTGATGGACTGCCGACCTGTCCAGGGTGTACCCCACCTCTCTCCCTGTGACACTGATGGAGATACAGTAGCCCCCCTGCAACCCTGCATAGGATGGATGGGTACAGATAATGGATGGATATCAACTTTTCACAACCAAGGGTCACTGATTTCCAACCACACAGAGAAGGAACACTTTAGACATGTTAAAATCAAAAGTCCTATTTAAGTAAGCAGAGTATTATAATTGAAGTGTTTCAAGACTGGGTCAAGTGTCCTCTTTTTTTTTTTCTTGGAAGTCAAAATATGATCACCCTAATTATGACATTAATCAGCTATTAAATTATGATGTTCCGAAGTAATTCAGTGAAATTTAAAACCCCAGGATTTTAGTTTTCTGAAACCACGTCACAAGACCGAGAACTTTCCTAAATCATCCAGTCCTTTGCGATATCAACTATCAGCCAAACAGTAGGTCCCCCTGAAATAACACACCACATTACTACCTGTTTTCCTCTCTTGGGGCCCATGTTTCCAAAATCAAGGAAGAAACAATAATTCAGAACATTTCTCATTGGTAAAATGTTTACCAAGACATTTTATCAAGGAAGATCAAGTCAAATCACACCAACTTCCAAACGATTCGAACTTTGCAACCCTCGAAGTCGGCCTCCTTCAGTCATTACAAATAATGCAAGTTTAAGGTACTTCAAAATTGTCTCCCTCGACCTGTTAATAAAAGTGTCAAAAAGTTGAGTGATTTTTACTACATTTTGACAAGGATCTTCAGTTCTGTTTCCGTTCATTTTTGGTTCTGCTCTGTATTATAGGTTATGTACATTGTTACTCTGAAAATGAGAAAATAAGTTAAAAATCTCAAATAATACACACTTAAAAGAGATAGAAAACCTAAAAAGCAAGAGACATATTTGCCGAAAAAAAGTTTCATGAATAAATGGGGTTTTTACCCAAAACGTTTTCTAAAATACCAGGTAGCTTAGTTGTTCATTAATAAAGTTTTCACCATTTTCATTCATTGATAGATTATTTTATATTTACATAAATTAGATTTGATCAAATTAACTTGTCCTGCTTTCTCCCTTTGCATTACACCTGCCACTTTAACTCTATAAGTGCACTTTGAATAAATATTAAATGGATGTTGAAGGAAAAAGCATTTTACTTTGCAGTGTGAAAAATCTTGTAAATTTATTAAATGAATCAAGATAGAAACCCACCTGATGTATTTCAGGTTTGGAAAATTTAAATTTTCTTTTTTTAGGTATTTTTATTAAAAATATTCATACTTTCCAGCTTTACTTTATTTCAAAAATCAATTATTACTAAATGTAATATCTCTTTTGCATCAGGGGGAAGCGGGATTTGGTGGAATACCTGGGCGAGAGGGAGCTGAGGTAAATACAGTAACTTTTGTTGATACCCAACATCCTGTCTTTTAAATAAATAATTATTTTTATCTGCAGGGAAAGCCTGGTTACAAAGGAGAGAAGGTATTCAGATTAATGCAAAAAGTTTTTAATGCTTTTTCCCCACATGTATATATACACATGTTTAATATTTGTAATTTCTGCACAGGGTGAGAGGGGTGAATGTGGCACTCCAGGAATCAAAGGAGACAGGGTATGACAGTTATTGATGACACATGCTAAAAATTACAACTACAATTTGCTGATTGTTTTTTCTCTGTCCTAACATTTGGATTTATTATCTATTATTTTCTACATTTGATGTGCTTAAGGGTCCAGAAGGTTCGATTGGAACAACAGGACCAAGAGGTCTGCAGGTTTGTAGAGTTTTAATGTTACTAAGATTTATATACATTTATATACACTACTCACAATAAGTTAGGGATATTGTTATTTACATTAGTGCTATTCCTATTTGGTCTGAATTTTAATTAAATAAGAAAAAAGTATCCTTTGATATTATATCGTTGTGGTCTGTCACTCGTGGGGCTCCACTCCTGTGTCTGTCACGAACACTGCCAGTAGTTCTGTGTCTCGATGCAATTCTGCTGATGACACTTTGAGACACACCAAGTTCACGTGCAACATCTGACTGCCTGCCACCGACCCGAAGGCGCGCTATGGCCAGGTGGCGCTGCTCGTCCGTTAAGTGACGTCGTGTGTTCATGGCTGTTTGAAGGATGAAGTTGGAATAACTTACTGACAATACCAGTTTTTTAAACCCACAGAATGTTGAAATTGATGCCACGTTGAAAAAGATTGTCTTTATTTTTTGGTGTTGACCCCAATATGTAAGGTACACTGTACACAGTGAGACCATTACGTGGTAAACACAAAATGAGGTGTGTCTATCACCCCAACACAATTGCCTCCCTATCCCAAATATCTCTGAAGTGAAACAAACACCATATGTATGACATCCACTGAGTCTCTCACAATATCCCTAACTTATTGTGAGTAGTGTATGTGCATTTACAAATAAATGTCACTTTTAATGATTAAGATGAATTATCATTAAGTGATTTGAATTACCAACTGGATTCCTGCTTGATATGAGTAAAACTAAAAAGAATTGCCTATGCTTTGAAAAGATTTCAAGCATTCTATACATTTCTGTATGACTTTTCTGCCCAGGGGTTACCAGGACCACAGGGAGACGTTGGACCAGAGGGGCTTCAGGGGAAGCAGGTCAGTCCTTCTTTTTACAAACTCATACCACATATCTGCTGCAACGTTTACATTTCCTTTCATGATATGTTTCAGCAAGAGGATGGAGCTGTGACACTTTGGTATAAACCCAAAGCGAAACACTTGTACACTGTTCCCCCTTACCCCCATTATGACTCACTACAATCATCATAATGAATCCTGGATCTTTCATGGCCTTTTTCCTGGAACTAAATGCAGATTAAGAAGTCCTGCAGCAATGCCAGTCTCTCAAACATGGCTTGCATTTATTGCCATGTACAGAAAGTCTGTGTGCCCTGTCTGGCCATGCAAAGAGCTGTAAGCTGTATTTACAAGAGTTAAATATAGGAACTTGAGTGGTCCCTTAGTAGCATAATTTATGTTCCCCATTGAAAGACCTATTGTATGATTAAATGCACCTCATAAATAAATATAACTAGGCTATAAAAGAATCATAATCATTGCAACACTCAGTCAGCTTTTTTTCTTTAATAAATTAAATGGAAAAATAAAGAAAAAAACACATTTTGTCTTAAATATATTCTATTAAAAATCAGATTAATTTGAATCCAAATTGAATCTAAAAAGCAGTTCAGATTATTTATCAATATTATAGAAGGTAGTTGTTCATGTTCAGTGTATAATCATAAAAGTGATTCAAAGGGTAAAATAATTTGCCTATTTATTTAAAGTCTGATATACAACAGATTTGTGAATTAATTTAATTAAATTCAGTTTATTTATATAGTGCCGATTCACAACAGATGTAAGATGTAATCTCAAGGCATTTTACAAGAAAAGTCATTTCATTACAATCATACAAACATTCCAATTAGTTTAAAGTTTTAGTTAGTTTCCTATTAAAGGAATCCCAGCAGATTGCATCGAGTTATTGACTTGAGGTTGCGTCCCGTTGATGCAGACTCCAAGCACAGCAATCCCTTATACTGAGCAAGCATGTAGCAACAGCGGAGAGAAAAAACTCTCCTTTAACAGGAAGAAACCTCCAGCAGAACCTGGCTCAGTGCAAGCGGCCATCTGCCACGACCGTTTGGGGATTCATGAAGACAGATCAGAGACACAGAAAGAACAGAAGATCTGATATAAGAATACTTTCTATATTAAGTAAAGTAAAAAGTTGACAACAGGACACAGGGGATGTTCAGCCACTGAGACCATCATCCTAGTCTACGCCCCCGTCCAACAGGGCATTGCAGGCAAGCAGGATACCAGACCAGGTATATCTTCTATGGAGAGAAATACACTGAGAGAAAACAAAATTAACAGTTGAAATCACAGCAAATAATGCAACAGGAGAGCAGTAGAAGAGAAAAGTAGCAGAGTGAGGAAAAGTGATCAGTTTGTCCTCCAGCAGTCTAAGCCTACAGCAGCATAACTACAGAGATAGCTCAGGATGACCTAAGCCACTCTAGCTATAAGCTTTATCAAAAAGGAACGTTTTAAGCCTGGCCTTAAAAGTAAACAGAGTGTCTGCCTCATGGACTAAAACTGGGAGCTGGTTCCACAGGAGAGGAGCCTGATAACTAAAAGATCTGCCTCCCATTCTACTTTTAGAAATCCTAGGAATTACAAGTAAACCTGCCTTCTGAGAGCGAAGTGCTCTGTTGGGAACATATGAAACAATTAGATCTCTGATGTATGATGGAGCTTGATTATTAAGGGCTTTGTATGTAAGAAGAAGAATTTTCAATTCTATTCTGGATTCAACAGGGAGCCAAAGAAGGGAAGCTAAAGCAGGAGAAATGTGATCTCTGTGTTTAATATTTATCACAACTCTTGCTGCAGTATTTTGGATCAACTGAAGGCTTTTAATGGCATTTTGTGGATTTCCTGATAGTAAAGAATTACAGTAGTCCAGCCTTAAGGTACCAAATGCATGGACTAGTTTCTCAGCATCACTCCTGGACAGGATGTTTCTAATTTTAGAAATGTTCAGGAGGTGAAAGAAGGAAATCCTAGAAACCTGTTTAATAGGGGATTTGAAAGTCATGTCTTGGTTAAATTAAAACATTAGGACACGACAGATCCACAAAAATACTGTTTTGAACTTAAGAAACAGCATTCTTAAAATTTTCTTGTTTTGTTTTGTTTTTTATCCCAGGGAGAACGAGGCCTACCGGGCCCTCCAGGAATTCAAGGAGAAATTGGTGTTGGACTTCCTGGACCAAAAGTAAGTCACCTAATAGTCTTTTAAAATGTTTTTTGTGTTTTATAAGTATGTGTGATTCTATTTTTTCCGTGAGGGTCACAAAATAAGTTATTTATTACTCCGTAGGGTGATATGGGATTCCAGGGCCGACCAGGTCCTCCTGGTCCTCATGGAGTGGGTGAACCTGGCCCTCCTGTAAGATATAAAGCTCCTTAATCTGAAACTCTGTAGTAGATTGACATTGTGCATCATCCTGATACTGTCTGGGTGACATGTACGCTTTGATTTTATTTCCAGGGACCTCAAGGACAGCAAGGTGTTCAGGGGGAAAAAGGGCCTCAAGGAGAAGGGTTTCCTGGACCAAAGGTTATTTTAAATGCTGTATTTTGTCAGAAAACTAGTGAAAATAAATATATATTTTTTTGCAAACATATATTTAAGAACTGACTTAAGGAATAGCTCTTTCCTAGAACTTTAACAGTTTCAAACAGAGTCTTGGAAAAACATTTTTAGTTGAAGCTAAAACACGAATAATTTTTTTCATCAAGCATTAAACTAAACTGCAGACTGTAAACCACATGGGAAATAAATTTATCATAAAGCCAAATGTGAAAAATGGTAATAAAAGCTGCAAAGGAGAGGCAAAAAAAGCACAAAAGAGAAAGAATAAAACTCTCAAACATGGAATCAAAAATGAACACCAAAGACCTTGGTGCCATACAGTATTCTGACAGAGGACGTTAATATCAATGATTCATAACATTAGATTTGGTCCTATGTTCAGGTTACCTTAACATCTATTCTTACTGGTACACAAACCACTCCTAACATTTACAAAACAAATGCATGATTTAGATGAATTGTATCTTAACAGAGCTATTCTCCAGTCTATGAAGATTAGCCCCTGCGTCAGCTCACTGACTCACAGTTCATATGTTCATTCTCTCTCTGATGTTTCTATTTCCAAGGGCTTTGATCCATGCAAGCCACAGCATGCTGGCCCCTAAAACACAGAGAAGACAATCCGTTCAACATTTGGCACACAAAAGCACTGCTGGTAGTAATGGTGTTTACTTTAATACTAGAGATTGCTGGTTTTACTTTAAAAACAGTCAAATGAAGTATATTTAACTAAAGTCAAAATTGGATAAAAGGCTAACGTCAGTTTAAATGCTAATGTTGGCTTTGCTAGTTCTGGTCAATGTAAAAAAATATCTGTCAATCTATAAAAAAAAGCAAGGTTGCAGTACTTGATGCAGTCTACACTCATCTGGAAGTTTTAGGTTGCTTTTCAACTTTAAAGTAACTTACATGGTATTGTTTGTGGTACTTTCTTTAAACTTACAGGGTACTTTCAGGAACCAGGCTGTAATATGAGCGAAGCTTTGGAAACATTCAAAGAACATTCATGAAACTTAGCATAAAAGTTCCATAAAAGTTCTATTAAAATACCTGGTAAGTTCTTGAAAGCACCAAGTAAGGTCAGTTAATGTACCTGGTAAATTCCATGAAAGTACCTGGTGGGTTCCATGTAAGTAATTTGTACGGTTTAAGAACGTTCCTGGGACGTTCCCTTGAAATTATTTTAAAATGTCAGAAAGTATCTAGTAATTCCAATAAGAGTTCCTTGAGAGTCACATGTAATGTTCCAAAACGTACCTGGTAAGTTCTTGGAAAGGAAACTCGGGAAACTTGGAAAGTTCTTGAAATTAGGGGGGAGTATTATACATTGCTATGAAATTATATGATCTCACTGCTGCAGCTTGTGGTAATTAACAGTTGTAAGCATGTATGTGGTTGTTGAACATTTTCCATTAAGAAATATAAGGTTTTGTT
Organism: Valencia hispanica; assembly: GCA_963556495.2. Classification (NCBI taxonomy): domain Eukaryota; kingdom Metazoa; phylum Chordata; class Actinopteri; order Cyprinodontiformes; family Valenciidae; genus Valencia; species Valencia hispanica. Next base: position 28,552,797 of record OY747707.1, on the reverse strand, counting down.
TCATTCTAAAGTAATCAAATGTCCTCGCCATGTGCGCGTGGACTCCACATAAATTGCCCAGGCTGGATTGGTACTTAGTAAGCCTGGACTCACAATGGGCTTCTGTAATGAGCCCCACTAGGACTGACTGACTATTAGCCATATTTGGGTACCCCAGACGTCTTACATAGTTAAAAGGGTATAAGAAAATTTGTTCTTGGACACATGTAGGTCCCTATTTTCATCCAGACCGCATGAATCTAAGAACTATAGGCAATTAATACAGAGTCATTATGTAACCAGCTGACAATGCCATTTAGGGCTCACTTTTACCCCATTTCCTTCCCTTTAGTAAATGTTAGTTGGGCGTCAATAATTAAAATGTCAAAATGTATAGGTGTCTCATTTAGTATGTTTACCAAATTAAATAGTAAACATACCAAGGGTGCATTCACACCAGCCATGCTTAGTCAGCTTTATTTGAACTCTAGTTCGTTTGTCCTGAAAGTCCGGTTCATTTGGGGAGCTGTGAATGTGCAATCGAACTCTGCCTAAAAAACTAAGTCTTGGTTCATTTGAAATGAAACCTGGTGCGGTTTGCATATGTGAATGTCAAGCAAGTCAGTGGATGCAACATTGTACTTTTGGTCCCCAATCGAAGCGAGTCTACCGGACTATCAGGTTTGAACGAACCCTAAATGTGGCCGGACCGTGGTCAAACAGATCAGCCCAGATCCTTTCACCATCAATTCAAGCACAGTAACATAAATTGATGGAATTAACCTAGTTTGTTGTTTTCCAGGGGGATAGAGGGCTCTCAGGACCGAGGGGGCCAAGGGGACAGCAGGGTGTAGGCATCAAAGGAGAAAAGGTGGGTTGTAAATGTATTTAATAATTAGAGCTAACTGTAACAGTACACTTAAATTAACAGTAATCCCAAGAGATCCCCCGGGCTACAGGTTGTTCTACTATAACATTAAAGCCAGGCGGGATGGATGTTTACCACCTTAAACATCTGGTTGCTGTGGGAGAGTTGCAGCAAGTAAAACTTGTTGGAGACTGTTCTGTGAGGCGTTGTAATTATAAACTATATGTACAGTAATTTACACAGATTTTAAAGTGACTGGTTATTATCCAATAAAGCAAAGGTTTCTGTAGAAGCTGTACAAATATCCGGAGCTTGGAGCATGCTCTGTTCCTAAATGAATAATTTTTTGAGTAAAGCCTGTCAAGTGTGACAGTCTCTGCATAAGAAGCTCCCTTTTAGGCAAAACAGCAGGATGATAAAGCTGATAAAACAGGTTCACATGAAAATGTGCCCCTCACCTTGGGTTGCAAGGGGAAATGATATAAAGGTCTGTTTTGTTTGCATGCTTAGTTTCAAGGTCTGCAAACAACTTCAGGTACTGAGGTTTGACATGGGGTTCTGACTTGAAATGTACACAATTTGGTTTAATATTTACCAGTTTGTTAATAGGTACCAGCTGATTGGCTGTTACAGTTTTAGACTATATAATTGTTAATAATACATCAAAATAGGGGCGTCGTGTGTCGCAGTGGTTAGCGCAGGCACCCCATGTGCAGAGGCTTCAGTCCTCGACACAGCCGTCCCCGGTTCGAGTCCCGTCCCGGGCGACCTTTGCCGCATGTCTTCCCCCACCTCTTTCCCCCTTCATAAACTCTGTCCACTGTCAATAAAGGCCACTCAGGCCCAAAAAAACCTTTAAAAAAAAAAAAAAAAAAAAAAAAAAAATATATATATATATATATATATATATATATATATATATATATATATATATATATAATACATCAAAATGGACGCTTCATTTAGTCAGTTGTTGAACGTAAGGCAACAGCAATGAGACAGACACAAAGTTAAGAAGTGAAACCTACCTTGCTAAACATTTTTTCCTATATATTTAGAATATTCATTTTTTAAATTTTTTATTTAAAGGCGCTGTAACAATATTGAAATTTGAGAGCTGAAAAGTGTCAAATCTTGAAATGAAAACTTTGTGCCCTGTTCAGATCAATGATTATGTCCACCCATAGCCCAACCTTTTAATCTCCGTAACGATTGGGCTTTGTTTGTTGTTGCTAATCAGTGTTCTTCTTTGTAATACGGTAAAAGTCCCAGTTTAGAGCTATAGATTGGTGGTGGCCTACATTCTTCTCCTAGAAAGGTAATCCCATAGTGTAAGCACCAAGGGACAGAAATATATATGAAAACAAGTAAATCATACACCATTGATCAGGATTGTATTGACCATGGTGTTTTACTTCTAGGGTGAACTGGGACCACCAGGTTTTCCAGGGCCAGCTGGACCAACAGGGGTGGGCATTCAGGGAGAAAAGGTAAGCTAAATAAGATTTGATAAATCTAGCTAAGATTGCCTCATTTCTAAAAAAGAAACAACAACACCCAATCATAGCAAGTACTTTTTCAAGTAGGTGTTCAATCAATGTTAATGTGCAGGGAGTCGAGGGACCAAGGGGCCCACCAGGAGTCAGAGGAATTCCAGGAGAAGGCTTATCTGGGCCTAAGGTTTGTTCAAATGGAAACTAGCTTTGAGCAACAAATAAGAAAAGAGTTTAAATTAATCTTGATATGAAGTAATCCCACAATGTAATGTTGGTATCTTGTTTGCTTATGTTATATGAGGGCAGAACCTGAAAACCTATCATAGATATACAATATTTACAGGTGGACAAAAAAGTATTTGGCAGTCACCGATTTTGCAAGTTGTTCCACTTAGATGAGAGAGGTCTGTAATCTTCATCAAAGGTACACTTGAACTGAGAGACAGAAAGTTCAAAAAAACCTGTTACTTCTTTATATATATATGCTGTTCTATCCTCCACTTGTTACCTGTATTAATCGCACCAGTTCGAACTCATTATCTGTATAAAAGACACATGGCTACACCTTCAAACAGTCATTCCAACCTCCGCCATGGCCAAGACCAGAGAGCTGTCCGAGGACACCAAGGACAAGATTGTACACCTGCTGCACAATACTGAGATGAGCCAATCAACAAAAGGCAAGCAGCTTGGTTAGAAGAGATCAATTGTTGGAGCAATTATTAGAAAATGGAATAGATACAATATCACTGACAATCTCCCTTGACCTGGGGCTCCAAGTAAGATCTCACCTTATGGGGAACACATGATCTTGAAAACACTGAGGAAACAGCCCAAAACTGCACAGGGGGAAACTGGTCAATGACCTGAAGAAAGCTGGGAGCACAGTAACAAAGCTTGATATTAGTAACACACTACGTTGTCACGGATTAAAATCCTGCTTAAGTCAGCACATGTACAGGACTGTTTAAAGTTGGCCAGAGACCATCTGGATGATCCAGAGGAGGATTGGGAGAATGTCATGTGGTCAAAGGAGACCAAAGTAGAACTCTTTGGTAAAAACGCCACTCGCTGTGATTGGAGGGTGGTGATGTGTCGGTCGTGAACGAACCGGCTCTAACATGTGTAACAGCAACTGTGTGTCCACACACAGAGCAGGGCGGGGAACAGGGAGGGTCAGACACACAGCAGTGAGCACATGCACACGGAGGGAGACAAGAGAGGGAAAGAGGAGGAAAAAAGCGAGCGAGTGAGAAAGAGAGAGAGAGAGTGTGACGAACAAACGGTGAGAAAATGCACAGCAGCAGGAAAAGTAACAAAATTTGGACCCCCTTCAATGTTTAAATGATAAATATTTGATATATTGCATTTTTTTTACATTAGTAAATCATTTTACAGATAGTTTTGCAATATTTTTGGTGATAAATATACTTTAAGCAACAGAAAATCTGAGGAGCCACTTGGGAGCCGAAAGAGCTGGCTCTTTTTAGTGAGCCGAGCCAAAAGGACTGGCTTTCCAAAAAGAGCCGGGATTTCCATCACTATTGGAGGGGAAAGAATGCTGAGTTGGATCCCAAGAACACTATACCCACTGGGAAGCATGGGGGTGGAAACATTATGCTTTGGGGATGCTTTTCTGCACAGAGGACAGGACGACTGATCCGTATTAAGGAAAGGATGAGTGGGGCCATGTATCGTGAGATTTTGGGCAAAAACCTCCTCCTTCACTGAGAGCATTGAAGATGAATCATGGGTGGATCTTCCAGCATGACAATGATCCCAAACACATCGCATGGGCAACGAAGGAGGGGCTACGTAATAAGCATTTCAAGCTTCTGGAGTGGCCTAGCCAGTCTCCTTACCTCAATCCAACAGAGAATCCGTGGAAGGATTTGAAAGTCCGTGTTGCCCAGCGACAGCCCCAAAATATCATAGCTCTAGAGAAGATCTGCATGTAAGAATGGGCCAAAATACCAGCTACCGTCTGTACAAACTTGGTGAAGACCTACAGGAAACGTTTGACCTCTATCATTGCCAACCAAGGTTTCATTACAAAGAAGTGATGTGAACTTTTGTTATTGACCAAATACTTATTTTCTGCACCATTATACAAATTAATTCTTTAAAAATCCTACAAGGTGATTTCCTGAATTCTTTATACATTCTTATTCTCACAGTTGAAGTGTAAATATGAAAATTACAGACCTCTATCCTCTTTTTACGTGGGACAACTTGCAAAATACTTTTTTGCCCCACTGTATAGGTAAAGTAAACCGTACTTGTGTTATTATGGCCAGAAAATTTGCTGTCTGATTTGATTTCCACACATCATAATATAACAAAAATGTTGTATTTTTAATTGAATGTTTCTGCAAACCAAACATAGCTCCATATTCTGTGTTTGCGGTCATGGAAAGTTGTCATTTAAGTCAAAATCAATCACTGTTTATGTCTTCGATTGAGCCTGAAACCTACAAGCAAACTTCATAAGTATGTTGACTAAAAGATTAATACTTTTGATTAGTAGGCCTTGTAGACGTCCCCAATTAGATTTTTTGTTCCTCATATTCGTCTTTTAAGAACAGCTATTTGATGATACTGTCTCGCGGTTCCATAACTTATTGAAAGCAAATTGATGTACTGTATATGCTTGAATTCTCACTTTAAAGTAATTTAAAGTGCAGTAAAACTGCAGACTACATTTTAACATGTAGTTAAACACATAAAACAAACACATAAAACACAAAAACTCAAAGTATAAACACCTGGCAGCAAAGCAGGAAAAAACATAGAAGGGAAATATAAACACTAAACAGAAACTAAAATAACAGAACAATAATCCTAATGAGAGAAATAAAGTAAAACAGAACTAACACAGAGGAAAATAACAAGATGACAAGATCAAAACAACCCAAAAACAATGAGGCAAAAGTATAAACATCAAAGGATCATAACAAAGTGTGATCGACCGCAAACAACACCTAATCTTCCCATTTGTAGCAGTAAGTGTGGATATTTCCCATTGACCCCCAAAAGCATAAAATCAATAAAACTTGAGGGTACAAAGTTATTTTAAAAAGCTATTCTCCATGTGTGCTCCTATTTTTAGTACCATCCTGGGTAACTGCCCATATGGCCCATAGCAAAAACCACCACTGTGTATTAACCTTTTCTCTTCAGGGTGACCAAGGCTTACCAGGAGAGCAGGGAGCCCCTGGAGAAAGAGGCATCGGTGAACCTGGTCCAAAGGTAGGAGAAATCAGTTCTTGTGTCTACAGTTTTCATCACCATGAAATCTGCTAATATGCAACTAATTTAAAAGATAAAATCTGAACCATATCTGACTGAAATTACAGGGAGACCCTGGAGCCTCAGGACCAGGTGGTCTGCCTGGTCTTCCAGGAGAAGATGGAGCTCCAGGGGAGAAGGTAAAATGTCCTGCAGTCATTAACCATGGCCATCAGTTTAGAAGGAAAAAGCATAAAAAATATTAAAAGAGCGAATTGTTTTCTCATTTAAGGGGGAGCCTGGTTTACCTGGCACAAGAGGTCCAGAGGGGGCACAAGGAATTGGCATTCAAGGAGAAAAGGTATGTTCAAATAATTTCTTCTTGTCAGATAATAATAATAATTTCAGTCAGATCATGTCTGGTATTCTCTGTTTTAGGGCGACCAGGGTCTGAGAGGGATTCGTGGGCTACATGGTCCTCCTGGGATTCCAGGACCGTCTGGACCAAAAGTAAGAAACCTAATGGAACATTACAAAAAATATTATGTTGTTGTTTATAGCAACATTTGACTACACTGGGGCTCCAGCCTTTCCCTTTGCTTGTCATCCCTTAAGAATATCATAAATTCGCTTTTGGTGAAGATTTATGCAACACTAACCAAGCAGAGCCAAAAATCTAGTCTTTAATGATGTTGGCAGGACAAATGTTTCTTTACTCATGCATAATAAAATCAAAGCTTTCTTGCCAATTTTCTTCATTTAGGGTGAACGTGGAATTCCAGGTCCACAGGGCATGTCAGGGCAGCCAGGACGGTCCATATCTGGTCCAAAGGTAAAATAGGGTTCTGAACAAGAATCTTGGCAGCAAACAGCAAAACTGTCAAATAAAACCTGATTAAAAAAGATTGAATGGAAATTAAAAAACTGGTACATGTCATCAGTTTGGCATTTCTGTTTTATTAGGGTGAAGTTGGTCCCGCTGGTCCTCCTGGTCCTATTGGAGAAACAGGTCTTGGTCTACCTGGTCGAAAAGTAAATGCCATCATTCACGATTGTATATGCTTTTTTACATCACATATCTATCAAGACAATTGGACTGTCAAGTTTTATTAGTGATTTTTCTCTTATCAGGGTGATCAAGGTCTTACAGGTCTACCGGGTCCAGTTGGTCCAAAGGGTGACGGCATCCCTGGCCCTGTGGTATTGTCATGGAAAACATTTAACTGTGCACATCTTAAATAAAACAAACAAACACAACTTTTAGAAAACGCTCTGTTCTGTGTCCAGGGTACTCCAGGCATTCCAGGTTTACCAGGTGAGCCCGGACCAGAGGGAGTGGGAATTCCTGGGCCAAAGGTTTGCACCTTTGACATTTTGTGATTTTAACATTTCCTTCCCCTATTTGTGTTTCTTCTGCCCTTATAAGAATGGTCATCTCTGTTACAGGGTGACATTGGCTTTAGAGGCCTACCAGGTTTGCCCGGCCCACCAGGCGAAGGCATACTGGGACCACCAGTAAGAAAGATCTCATATCTTGCAGTTGCACCAACAACTCTTAAAGAGCAACTCACCCCAAATCAACATGTTTTTGTTGATAAACTGTATAAATGAGTGTCTAATAGTGCTGTCTACATATTATTTCTGGTATTTTAGAACATTTTAGCGAAAATATAAATTTTTCTACCAGAAACCATCAGTGTGGCGCCCTCTTGCACAGTGTGTAGTTTCTCCACATCAGTAAGGTGCGTTTCCACTATCAGGACTTCAGGGTAATTTTATCGGACCGTCACTGCTAGCACATGTCTCCATTACACCGGTCCATTACACAGGGAAATGATATCAGCAGACGTCGCCAAACAACCGGCTTTGTAAAATTGGAAGAGTTGCTGGCAAAGTGGATAACAACATAGCAACCGGAATGGAGGCAAGGGTAGCAAATAGAAAAACACCAACAATCCCTTCTTTCATTGTCAGTCTCTTTATTTTCTGCTACTGTGGCCGCCTTTTGGGTCTGATCAGTGACGCTACTCACTGTCAAGGCAGTTGCGAAATAATGATGTCTTAGCAAATTCCTTAAAGGGACGACGGCTAAGAGGCCTGGCGGACTGATTTATCCCACCAGAAAAAGGTCCAGTTAAATTATGCTAAAGTTCCGATAGTGGAAACCCGGCTATAGTGATCAAATTTTTGCCACAGGGGCCAACATCGTAAATCTAAAACTACTATCTGGACACAAATTGAAATTTTATTTTTAAGTTAAAGCATAAAAATAATCTTATCCTCAATCTTTGGGGTGATTTTGACTGGATATGAGTCACTCTTTCCTAGAAAATGCTTACAAGTATTACAGTAAGGCAGGCTTAATTAATGGGCGCGTCTGCTGTTGAGTAAAAATCACAGGATGTTTGTAGTCCCATCTAATAAGAAATTTAGATAAAATACCCCCAAATTATTATTAAAATAAATACTTTGTATCATAACTAACATTTTCAGTTTTACGAATATGATTTTTCTGTAAAAATCTCACCCTAAAAATTAAATGAAAAGTGTCCATTTGCATCAGTTGTCTAAACCTTTGGGCCAAATTTCTGCCATTTTTAAACCGCCGTTTCAGCCACACAAAATTATTGTAAGGGCTGCACCTTGGACTCCCCTGCTCTACACATTACTCAGAGACATACTGTATATCCAAATATTATTTGAGACATATGTAAATGTTTATATAATTTTAACCCTTTGTAGATTAGAGGAAATCAACATTCATTTAAAACATATTTTTTCAGTTCTTGATTTTAAATCCTTGAAGTTGTATTTTGATTGATCAGATTATCAAATACAGGTGCAACAATAAGATCATATTGGTAAACTCTTTAGATAATAACACCGAAAACCACCACATCTGCATCTTTTGCTATATCTGTATTTCAGTTTTGTTTTTTGTTTTTCAAACATGGAATTCAGTAATTGAGAAATTTATGTATTTTACCAGTTTGGTAAAGCGTTCATACAGTTTGTGAATAAATCAAAGTAAATTAGGCACAAAATATTTATTTATAAACATTAGCTCTACTGTGCCAAGATTTTCAAATTAGCGTCGCTTTTAGTGGTTTTCCTTGTATTTCTGAGTGTTCAATTTTTTTATTGTAAAAATGAGTACTGTGTCTAAATGTTGTAGTTCATTTACTTTATGCAGGTTCATAAATTTGATCTTTTCTTAAAATCAGGGTAATGTTGGGAGGAGAGGACCTCCTGGTCCAGCTGGACCTCCAGGAGAAGGTATTCAAGGCCCAAAGGTAAAATAATAATTTAATTTAATGTAACTTACTATGAACAGATGTTATATTATTGACTGGTAATTCATGATAACACTGGTTTTATTATAGGATTTCAGTGCTTTGGAGGTCTTTAGTTAAATTCAGTTAATTTACTAAATCAAATCTTAGGGCGACCCAGGATCTCAAGGCATGACTGGGCCTAGAGGGCCTCAAGGAGAAGGATTTCCTGGACCTAAAGTAATGGATTACTATTTAACCTTTAAACAGTTCATAAATGCCAGATTTATCTGCCTCCTACCAAGAAATACTGTTTTCTTTGGGACAGGGGGACCGTGGTTTACAAGGCGAGAGGGGAACGAAAGGCGCAAGAGGAGACATGGGTGATCCTGGAGTCCCTGGAGAAATGGTAAAATATAACTGAATAATTAATAGTTTTTTAGAAGTGCGTGTATAAAAGCGAACATTCCTCACACACTCGTTATATGTGAAAATAAAACAGTTTATCCGGGGAATTTAAAACCAACACGGAGATTGTTTTTAACTTTGTTTTTAAATAACAGGGGAGAACAGGGACCACGGGTGAACCAGGCCTTACAGTAAGTCAACTAAATCAACCAAATACTTTTATTTTCTATTAAAAACATGTTTAACTAATATAAGTTTACTTCATTTTACAGAGAGAGGATGTTATTAGGCTGATCAAAGAAATTTGCGGTAAGAAGGCCACCCAAATATAATCTCATGTGTGCTGAAAATACAGTCCTGGTAAAAGACTTTAAGACTGAGAACAGAATGAGAAAAATATTAAACATTTCAGTTTAAATGGGAGCATCTGCAATAGTGTCAAGATTTTTGTTTTTGCAAAATAGTGTGACAAATGATGATCTACTGTATCAGCCAATCACAGTAGATTGTAAACAGGGTATCTGAAACTGATGCAAGGAGTGTCAGCATGGTCTCCAGTTTGAATTTGGATTTACAAAGAGAAGATTTATGTGACAGTTTATCCAGAGAGGAGGAGGACGCCAGAACAAATGTTGGACAACAGTAGTTTGGAGACTTCACAAACTGGAGGGATTTAAAAGGGCTCTGCTGAGAGCCCAGTCTACGTTTCATTTACCACAGAGCTTAAGACAAAATTAAAGCACAAATTATGGCAGCATTCAAATAGATGTTTTCTTTTCTGCTGTGGTTCTCAACAGCATTGTTACTGCATCAATATTTTTCTCCCAACAATTGTATCACTAGAACAGACTACATCATATTCGCAAGCCAAGCAGTGGAGGACACTGCATCACACCATTTAAGCTTTATCTCTGTATGTGGTTAGTTTTCTCACAGAAACATGTTGTTTTGCCCTAAAAAGAAACTTCCAACTAATGCTATAAATGCGGTTGCATGTAGAGTTAAAAAACTGAAATTCAGTCGAACTGCAGCTGCAGTAAACACTCACTTCTTCACTTTGCTTAGAAACTGACAAAGACCAAGTCGCAGCTGAAGCTAATCATGTGGCAGACCACACAGTAGAAAGGTTATGAGAAGGGGTTATCGATTTAACACATTCTGCAGACAGCAGCAGACCTTTGGTATTGACAGCCAATGCGCGAAAAGTAAATACTGCTGTGAAAGAAAAGATTTTCTTGACTCTTAAACTTTAAGTTAACAAAAAACAACTGTATTCACCTGGTTGCTCCCTACTTGAGCAATCTATAGTGGCTTTAGAGCATTAGATATCTTAATGCCACATCATTGTCCATGTAAAAAAAGGCTCTTTTTTATGTAACAAAAGTTAGTTTTGATAAGCTTAACTCTTTTGAAACAAAAGAAAATAAGTCTGTGATGTATTTATGTTTCATACTTTCAAAAATACGATAATATACTGTATGCCAGAGGTATCCAACTTCAGTCATCAAGGGCCGGTGTTCTGTAAGTTTTAGAGTAGATTCATCCCTGCTGCAACAGAGCTGATAAGTTACTTTTCAAGGTATACTAATGACCCGTTCAATTGATTTAGGTATTTTGAACCAGGAAAATATCTGAAACAAGCAGGACACATGCATTTGAGGACTGATTTTGGACAGTGATATATTAATTTCAAGAAAAAGGGTTATATGTGTTTTGATGCTCTTTAAGGTCCACCCAAAGTTGTAGGGCCTTACTTTGGACCCATTAAAACAACAGGACGCAGGTTTAGAGCAGAAAATTAAGATAAGTAACACAGGGAGTTTTTCCTCTCCACCGTCGCTACATGCTTGCTCAGTATGAGGGATTGCTGAAGGATTGCTGTGGTTGGAAAGTCTGCATCAACGGGGCCCAACCTCACGCCAATGACTGACGCAATCTGCTGGGATTCCTTAAATAGGAAACTTTTTAACTGATTGGAATGTTTGTATAAATGTAATAAAATGACTTCTTGTTAAGTGCCTTGAGATGACATCTGTTGTGAATTGCCGCTATATAAATAAACTGAATTGAATTGAATTGAATGATAAAATTCCAGCTAGACAACATTTCTTTAAAAACTGCTGGCTTTAACAGCAAAGACAGTGTTTGTCTCCTTCTACCAATTCAGAAAGGGTAGCTCGAGACTGGCTGTTGTTTTACTATCATGTGAAAACCTCTTGCTCTCATAGACTTGTGCTTAGATGATCATTGGCATGTTTTGTTGCACATCAGCAGTCATAGTCTTATTCATAACAGTACGCTGTTGTTGTTGTTGTTTTTTTATCAAGCAACTACTTTGATCGAACAATACAAAAGCATTCGAGTTTATTTGTCTTTTCTAAATGTATTTTCTTATTTTCAGGATGTGGCATCAAGTGTAAAGAAAGACCGATGGAACTGGTGTTTGTCATTGACAGCTCAGAGAGTGTTGGTCCAGAGAACTTTGAGATCATCAAAGACTTTGTCACTAGATTGGTGGACAGAACCACTGTTGGACGCAATGCCACCAGGATTGGACTGGTTCTCTACAGTCTGGATGTCCATTTAGAGTTCAACCTGGCTCGTTATTTGACCAAGGAGGATGTAAAGGAAGCAATCCGAAAAATGCCTTACATGGGCGAGGGCACCTACACAGGGACTGCTATAAGGAAGGCGACTCAGGAGGCTTTCTTCAGCGCCCGGTTCGGAGTCCAAAAAGTAGCCATCGTCATCACTGACGGTCAGACAGACAAACGAGAACCTGTCAAACTTGATATAGCGGTGCGGGAGGCTCATGCAGCAAACATTGAAATGTATGCTCTGGGAATCGTTAATTCATCTGATCCCACACAGGCTGAGTTCCTGCGAGAACTTAATCTCATAGCCTCTGACCCAGACACTGAGCACATGTACCTCATCGATGACTTCAATACTCTCCCAGGTGATGGTTTGAGTCAAATAGGTTTTCTTTTCTACCGGACGTTTGTTGCAAACAATCCAAATTAACATATTTCTTGTCTTTTCTTAGCACTGGAGTCCAAACTTGTCAGCAAGTTCTGTGAAGATGAAAATGGCGCCCTTATTTACAATCACCTCCCACATGGAGCATGGGACAGCAACAATGGACTTGCTCTTCATGGAATCAATGGAGGGTATATTAATGGATACAAAGGTTTTGACAATAGCGGCTATGGAAACAATGGAAGTGGGAACAGGTATGAAAAGGAAACTAAAAATCAAAGAGAAACCAGCAGCGGAGGCCGTGGTGACACATTCACTCGGCCCATCAGCGCTGATCCGGTTCCTCTACAGGTACCACTCCTCTGAATTTCTTACTCACAAAATATTTTCAATTTAAAAACTAACTTTGTACAAGAAGCATATTTTATTATATAATTTGATTTTAGGTAGTGGAAGATGATGATGGCGAAGATTTAGACTTGAGGGCCCGTGTACAGACTGGTAGCACCACTTCTGCAGTCAATGAAACCAAAATGTCATCAGCTGTAAGAGAAAGTTCTTTCTCCAGGGAGGAGGTCTTATCATTATCAGCAGCAGCACCAGTATCCTCATCATCTTTGTCAACACTTGGGTCTGACACGTCTCCAAAATCTAAGCAGCTGGAGCCTGTAGTGACTCCAGACTTACCTAAAGGTGAGTTCTGCACTTCTACTCAAAAAGCTCATACCAAGAAAAGCACATCTTACTTCACACAGTCAGGGTTTATTCTGTGTTTTTACTGTGCCTTTTAGCTCACTGCTACATTGTCCTGACTTCGATGATTACTTATAGATAAATAGAGAAGAGCTTTAAGAACACGCAAGATTATTCTTATTATTATTGATTACATTGAAAGCTATATTATCAAACTATTGCATATCTACCTACGGTCATTGAGACTACAGCATTCCAGCATCGTCTTTCAACACATCCAAGCTGCCATGGATTTTTTTGTAAGGAATTTAAACTTCTCTGCACATGGAGACCATGCAAACATCATGCAATAAGACGTCAGGCTGGTATTAAAAGCCAGGACCTTCTTGTTGCAAGGCAACAGTGCGACCGATATGCCACCGTACAACCCCAGTCACTATAACAAAAAACAAACAAAAAGAAAAAAAACAATTTAACGCCACAGCTAAATTAACTTAATCTGTTTTTGCACAGGAGTAAATTATATCTTTTACACACTTTATCTAAGTGTACACAAAATGGCAAGTCATTAATGGTACGTGTGCTTCATGTACTTTGCAGGAATTAGTGTTTCATGAAAATTAATTAATTTCTCTTTTTTTCCACTCTTGTAAGAAGTATTCTTAGATGCATGAGCAGACATGCTAAGATCAGAAACCATGTGACAGCAGCTTTTTCCTGAGGGAACATAACCTGCACCAGAATTGCTTAACATAAAATTTCATTTAAACTTTAGATAACAAAATACAATTTAGACTTGTGTCAAAGGGTTTAAAACGTGACCGTAGCGAGTGAGAACACTGCCTTAATTTCTGTATTTGATATAAAATCAAAGAATTAAGCTCTACAAAGACAACCAAGTGTGAATGTTTTAGGGGATTGAACTTTTTCTTTGTGCGTTGCTTTGTTATAAATAATACCCCAAACCCCTGCTTTTAAGAATCTTTTTTGTTGGGTTGTTTATTTTGGATGTCTTAACTAAACATAAATCTGTTAGTTTAGTTTGGTGGGGAAATCTTTTGAAAACTCAACCCTTTATTCTTCAGAGGTCCCTGCTCTTGATCCTCGGTGCAGTCTCATTTTGGACCAAGGTACCTGCAGAAACTATGTAATTCGCTGGTATTACGACAAACAGGCAAACGCCTGTGCACAGTTCTGGTATGGAGGTTGTGGTGGGAATAAAAACCGCTATGAAACTGAAGACGAATGCAAGAAGACTTGTGTTCTTTTGAGAACAGGTGAGCCTTGTCAGTCTTTTAAAATCAAACAAGCATCTATTGCTTTTACTTCTTTCTTTCTTTTTGTCCAAAACCAAACACTTTTTTCTGTTTCAGCTGGATAAAAAGACAAGTTGGAAAGCGGACGTGATTATTCTGGAGTGTTTACTTACTTGGGTTCACCAGTTTTCTTGCGCTTTTCCAAAAATTCTGTCCTCAGATACATAAGCATGTGTTCTTCAGTATGAAATATATTTCAGAAATTACAAATTTCCCTGATAAATAAATCTTATTCTGCTTATAAAACTGACTTTATTACCTCAGGACTGAACTTGTACTGATAATGCTTTAAATAGCAGGCTGTATTGTTTATTTAGGGTTTAGTTGTCATGCATTTAAAGGGACAGTCACAAAATATCCAGAGTCAGACCCTTATTCAAGCCATGTGCTTAAGCCAGTTACATATTTCAAGTAGGCAGCCATAGTGAGATTTTTTTCTGTAATATATTTTTAAATACACATCTGTTTGTTTTTTATTTTATTGTGTGTTGTTTTGGGTTATTAAAGGCAGCTGTGGTTATTGAATGCTGCTTTAAGGGGTACACTGCACATTTCAGGGAAATGAAGATGAAAGCAGTAGTGTTCGTATATCTGAAAAAAACGTTTTTAGGATGATTTTAAACTAATGAAATGGAAATGGCGGTTTCTCTTTTTGTACAGTTTTTTGATAAATAATTTTAATTAAAGCCATTGTCATGTGTTTTTATTCATTCTTTCTATTTTTTGAATCAAAAGACACATCCTTGCAATTCATTAACCATTTTTTAAATGTGTTTTGAAGCTGATATTTTTTTGAAGGTTTTGTGGACAACTGTCATGTCTTTTGCTAAAGTTCAAACATAAGCCTTAAAATGTCAGTGGAACGTTACAGAAAGATAATTGTGAAAACCTATAAAAATAACTTTTCAGAACTAAGACAACACTAAAGTCAAGCTTTAAAATAAGATTTCAGTGTAACGCTGTCTTTCCTTTATGACGACTTTTGTTCTAAATGAAGCAGCCGTTTACCCATTTGTACATGTCTACATTTTGCTCTGGGAATAAGAGCTTAAATCATTTTTAAAATACAACCAAACTGATTACAGGAACAAAGTGAGCACAAGGTATAGGAGGTGGAAGACAACATGGATACTAGAATTAATTATTGACACCATTGGGAGGCTTCCCCTTTATGTCCCTTTACCAACAGCACATAAACTTGTTACATCAAGATTTAAAGCACTTTTAATGTTCCCCACATTCCATTTAGAAACATCAAAATCTGAGAACATTTTAGAGTCTACTTCAGACGTATGAGGAATTTCAGACAATTTTAGTACTTTTTAAATATTTTATAGTCTAAATTGTACTCTTCCTGGTATTTTATGAGTACAGATTAAGAAACAGGTTACATTTACAATTTAAAAATACATAGCTGAAGTAAGAATTAAGCACAGCACAGCAATAAGTATGAAGGTATGAAAATCCTTTCATTGATAAAGTGGATTTTACAGGCCTTTCTGAAGGGGAATTCATATCAACTTATTCCATCATTTGTTTCTTGTTCTTATATTGGCACTCCCTATTGGATGTTTATCTTTATAGCAACAAGCTAAAATAAGTTTATCAGGTTCTGTAAAACATCAACGAATATCATTAGAACCAAAGTTTCCACAATTCTTTCAAGCCAAAATGTATTATACTTATACTTCTGTGTCAAATCAAAAGGCTGGATTACCTGCTTGGCATGTCAGCAAGTTTGGGAAATGCTTGGTTATTACCTCTTCAGTTAATTCAGGTGTGATGGCGCAGGGATGCATTCAAAAGTTAAGTCTAAGTCTAAATTGCAAGACAGTGGCATTGGAGGACCAGAGCTGCAGATCCCTGGTATGTTGTTAAAAATGATCAGTTGATGCTTTGAAATAACCCCCCCCCCATCCCCCCTCCCCCCCCCCTTATTTCAAATTCAATTCAATTCAAAAATGCTTTATTGATCCCAGAGGGAAATTAAGTGATGTTGTAGCTCATACAATTAATTCTTTAAGGAGTTGTTGTAGATCATGATGGCTGTGGGCAAGAAGGATTTGAATTTATATGGTGTATTTGAGACTTTGTTTTTCTGCTTCTAACCTTTGTAAAACACGTGTTACGCCTGTCCATAAGAAAAGTGCTCAAGAATTAAAGTTTGATTGATAGATTTAATAAGAATATCTACCACCCAATGCAGCTGTTTTTAGAAATGCGCGTAGAAAGGAAATGGTCCCTTACGCTTTCCGTCTGTTGTCATGGAGACTATGACGCTAGGCAGGATTATTCAGACTAGCTTTCGTTTATGCTCTAGCGGCGTTTGTGCGTTAAAGTCAGTCCACCAAACCGTGAGAGTTGTGGCATAAAAGTCATGGCGGCGGCTTTAGATGCTCTCTGGGAAGACAGAGATGTTAGATTCGACATTACTGCGCAGTACGTTATTAATAATTTGGGGATATTACCCGTAGCATAGCTAGCAAGCTCACTCAACTTGATAACGTGGCTAGGTGGCTAATCCAACGCTACAAAACAGCCTTCATAATTGAATTGCCCTCTAACAACTGTTCGTTTATTATTTTTTTTATGCTAGTTTTATATCAGGGCTTGAGCACTAATCTGCTACACACACAAAAATAACCAGTAAAGAAATCCTCTCTGTCCACAGACAGATGAAAACCCGTCCAGGAGAGGTGTTGATCGATTGTCTGGACTCAATTGAAGACACGAAAGGAAATAACGGAGATCGAGGTGATTTTGCCATTCAGGTGTAACATTAGTGCATGGCTGGTGTGATTTGGGTCATAGAATAAAAATGTCTCCCTTTTTCAGGACGACTCTTGGTGACAAACCTGAGAATCATTTGGCACTCTTTGGCTCTGCCTAGAGTCAACTTGTGTGAGTAAAATGAAATGCCCAAGTAGTAAATGATATTGTGTGGGTTATAACGTTCTGATTTGACGCAAGACATACACATTAATAAGTACTTGCTTGCAAAAGCAGCTTTTCATGAAACCTTCTAGTTACAGTATTTCTATTAGCTACTCAAATGTAAAATGTGATAATTTGTTTGTTTTCTTTATGCTCAGCTGTGGGTTACAACACCATTATCAACATCACAACAAGGACAGCACACTCTGTGAGTAATTTGGGTCAATGTAGATTAAATATAAAAGTTGGCCACTGAGGAGTAGCCTACATTTCCACCAAAAACTTAAATTCTTTAGATTAATTTCATTTACTTACACAAACAAAATTGGATATTATCTGATGTTGACAAGTCATAAATTTGCAAAAAATAACAATTTTCCATGTACTGTATGTATCTTAAGCCTTTTATTCAAGGAAAATTGTACATTTCTTCCTGCAAATGTAAGAGTGTGACTCCAGAGAATATCCAAGTGTGTTTTTGTGGGGTTTTGTTTTTTGTATATTTGTGAAATTAATCCGAAAAAGATTTTTGGGTGGAAATGTATTCATCCATAGCCACTTTTATCTTTCTTTTATCTTCAATGGCCATAATGCTCCATCTCAAGTAACCCTATATTTCACTTCATAAAAGTTTAATTCATACCTTCCAATGGATTGTCATTTGATTTTTTTTTTATTGTTATCATATGCCACATTTTCTATGGTTTTCTAGAAACTGAGGGGCCATACTGAAGCTCTCTACATCTTAACAAAGTCTAACAACACAAGATTTGAGTTCATCTTTACCAATCTAGTTCTCGGAAGTCCACGGCTCTTTACTTCTGTCATTGCTGTACACAGGTAAATACCACTAAGCTTGTGTTATATTTTAAATGTATAGGTGGCTTATTATGAGTTTGAATTGCTATGTTTTGGTACAGGGCCTATGAGACGTCTAAGATGTACCGGGACCTGAAACTGCGAGCTGCTCTCATTCAAAATAAGCAGCTCCGGCTCTTGCCCCAGGAGCAAGTGTATGATAAAATCAACGGGGTGTGGAATCTATCCAGTGATCAGGTACTGGTGTTGTTCGGAAAGAGAGTATAACAGATTTTTTTAATTTAGTTTTTTATTATTTGACAAATCTTCTGAATGTTGGCTTGCATGGACAAAATAAAATTCAACTGGATCTCCATCCTGCAAAAAGATTAAGTCAAATGTTTATGTATCCAAACATCTACAAATGTCATTATTTGTAGTAGAATAATTTTGTGTCACATGATGGTTTTCTTTTGCAGGGTAACCTGGGAACCTTCTTTATCACCAATGTCCGGATTGTGTGGCATGCCAATATGAACGAGAGCTTCAATGTCAGCATTCCTTACCTACAGATTGTAAGTTTAGTCCTCTGGCGTCTTTATGCCACTTAGACCCAGCAGTTAATTTCATGCTAAAAAACACCAGCACATTTTAAATGTACTCTGCAGTGGACATCAGGACATGTTTCATGAAAGAGACTGAAAGATTTCTTAAAGGAATAACTGAGTGAGAGTCTGACATATTTTGGCCGATCCGGCACCCCTCTCATGTATAAAATATTATTTAAAAAATATATATATTTTTTTAATTTATTAAATAAAATAATATGCGTATGCATTCATAGACCAAATCCTGAGATTGTAACGCTGTGGAATGTGTGTGGAATGTGTTATGCCATGATTATGCGTTAGTGTTGCACTGTTCAGGTTGGTGGGGCACTGTTCTGCAGGGGAGTGCGCAGTTGAGTGCCGGGGAACTGGTGTGTGTCTGTAAATGGAGCTAGACAGACAACCGGTTTATGTGAGAGTTATTTTGATTACTGTTTTGTACGGCGTGATTGCGGCCAACAACAGTCAGCATTAAAGCTTTCGATTACAACCATTGTCTGCATCTATCGGAGAACATTACAATATTTAAAACATTCAGGCCTGTAAGGCCCACATCAAGGCTACCATTTACTGCGTTCCGGGACCTGTGCGTGTCTTTGGTCATGCCTGTGCTGTCATGTACTTTGCGTTCCGGCACCTAATGATTTACAAATTAAGCACTGAAGCTACAGAACGTTGAATAACGTGGACGTTCTTCGATCTCCCTGTAGACTGTTAAAGCAATATCACACCAGAGGCGGCGCTGTTGTAGCCTACTCTAACATCAGCACCGATCAGCTCTCATGGATTGTCTCTTGTCCAATCAAATTTTAAAAATTTACATGGCATAAAATCGACCAATCAGAATTTTGGTCGACTCAGAACGCATCGACCAATAAGTCGACCAGTCGACTAGGACTTTACAGCCCTACATAAATCTATGACAGGATGAGAGTCTAGGGGAAAAGGATGACCCGGATAGATCAGTGATAGCTTAGGAGAAGAGTTGGGTGAAGTGTAACGTAGTCCTTTAGGTACCAGAATTACTTTGTATAATTTCAAGTTTTGGTTTGCAATAATAATTGCTCACAGGAATCGACATCCAATCGTCCATTTTCTCAACCCCCTTATTCCTCATGAGGCTTTTGAAAGGGCTGGTATATATCCCTCCCATGGAGAGGCAGGGGTAAACCCTGGACGATTTGGCCAGCACAAAACAACCTTGCACATTCATGCTCACACCTAAGGGTAATTCAGAGAGGCCATTTAACCTAATGTACGTTTTTGTTTTTTGGGGGAGGAAGCTAGAGTACCAGGATAAAATCTCATTGTAAGGAGTCCATCACATCCATGTGTACTAGTGGTCTCCATTGTCCGTCCTCAAGGGTTAGTGTCCTGCAAGTTTTAGCTGTTTCCCTGGTTCAGCACACCTGAATTTGAGTGATTACTTCATTAAAAGGTTTCTGCGGCATACAGCACAACATATCTTCCTATAAATAACAGCAACGTCTTGCGCACTACAGTGAACATGTCACAAAATGTAAAAGAAAATTAGATTATTTTTTTTCTAACCCAGCACTTAATCTATGGCAGAAAATTCAAAATTAAAAAGCATTTGCTTTTTCTTGAATATGCTTTGCTGACAGTATATATTCACTTGGTCATGTCCACACTATAGCCATACACTTCACCTGATACTTCTTTTATCACAGCGTTTTTAAAGTGTTTATGTTAATCTATGTCATGTTTCAAGCAATTTACATTGTTGTGGTCAGTTTATTTTGTTAATTAATCATTTTCTGTCCTCTCTAAGTGGTCGATCAGAATAAGAGACTCAAAGTTCGGCCTGGCTCTGGTGATTGAAAGTTCACGACAGGTGACTTATTTGGACTTTCTCATTATAAAGGTCTTCCTCTTCATGCTTTGTGATATACTGATAACAGTGACCTTGTTGTTGTTTTAGAGTGGAGGATATGTGCTTGGGTTTAAAATTGATCCGGTGGAGAAGCTTCAAGATGCTCTCAAAGAAATCAACTCTTTGCATAAAGTTTACTCTGCAAACCCAATCTTTGGAGTGGATTATGAAATGGAGGAAAAGGTAGGCGAACTTGAATAGTTTGACATCACTTGTAGTGACATCTGCCGCTCAAGGATAACACCAAAACCTGATCTAAGCCAATGATTAAAAAGAACTACAAACTGCTATCGTTCCCATGAATTTCTCTGTAATCTTTCACATAAAGTGCTTTGCAAATGTATTCATATCCACAGCACTTTCCAGCTGCTATCTTTAATGCATTTTAACTAGATTTTATGTGGTAGACCAGGGAGAAGCACATAGTTGGAAAGTGAATGGAAAAGGATGGATGGTTGTTAAAATGTTTTGTAAATTAAAATTTCTGTGTGACGGGAATTTGTATTCAGTTCCCTTTACTCTGATACCCCTAAATAAGTTCGAGTGCAACCAGCAGTTTTCTAAGTATTTGACTGTGGCTTTGTGTGATATAATCTCACAAAAAATGTAGTTTTCTATGAAGGCCTCCGAAGTTTGTTAGATAAAATTAGTAAACAAACAGCATCATGAAGACAAAGGAACACAGCAGAGCGGTCAGATACAATTTAGGAGAAGTTTATACCAATCTTTGAATGCCTCACAGAGCACTGTTTTATCCACCTAAGCTGGCAGGTCAAGTACAATATTAATCATAGAAGTAGCCAAGAGGCCTCTGCTTACTCTGGAGGAACTGCAGAGCTCCACAGCTTAGTTGACACTGTTGAAAGGATAGCTATTAATTATGCACTCCACAAATACATCTTTTTATGGAAGAGTGTCAAAAAGAAAGCCATAGTAGGTTGTCACTGATCATATCTGGCAGATGAGACCACAATGTATCCTTTTGTCCTACATAAAAAACTGGTACTGCACATCGCCCTGAAAACACCCATTACAACAACAAAATGTGGTGGTGGCATCATTATGCTGTGGGGATGTTTTTTTTCAGCAGCTCTCTACTTAGAGTCAAAAATACCTAGATCCAGATATGAAACATGTTGGGGGCTGCAAAAGACAAAAACCGGGGTGACGGTTCATCTGCCATTGCAAGACATCAACCCTAAACATACGGCTACAGCAACAAAGAAATGGTTTAGATCAAAACATGTTCATGTGTTGGAATGCCCCAGTCAAAGTCCAGAAATAAAATCCAAATGAGAAACTGTGACAAGACTTGAAAACTTAAGTTTAACAGGTGCTCTGCATCAAAACAGACAGATTTTGAGATATTTCCCAAAGAAGAATAGAAACATACTTCAAAGAGTTGTAGCTATAATTGCAATGAAGGGTTTCTCTACAAACATTGACTGGACTATACAAATAAGATCTAAAAAGTGTGGCATGCTTTTGTAAAGATTTTTTAAAAATGTGTGTGTAGTTGCCATTGCACTTCACAATTTTACACTCTTTTCTCTTTTGTCAAGTTCCAGTAAGATACACAGAAATTTGTGGTTGTGACAGGACAAAATGTGAAGAGGTTCAAGAGTTTTTCAAGGTACCCTAGATGTCCTGTAACATTTCTCATTGTGGTGTTTTCAGCCTCAGCCGCTGGAAGAACTGACTGTGGATCAGCCTTTTGATGATGTAGAAATTGAGCCGGATGAACAGACCGATGCTTTCACTGTAAGTGAGCCTTCGTTACACTCGTCACTCCTCTGGGAGTCTAAAGCCTGTCAGACTCTCAGAATAACTATATATAACTATGAGCTAATGCTTCCCAGCATGACACACCAACACAAGTTTATGTTACTGCTTCTGTCTGTGTTACTCATCAGCAACAATAATCAACCTTAACAACCAGAATACACTGCTCATTGCAATAATTTCTCTCACTTACACGTCCATGTGTGTTTTTGTTTCCAGGCCTACTTTGCTGATGGCAGTAAGGTAAAAGCATTCATGAAGTAGATTGACATTTTTAGTTCATACTTTTAAAGAAATGTGAAAACATAATATCTTTGTTGTAACACTGCAGCAACAAGACCGTGAAGCCGTTTTCTCTGAGGAGCTTGGCCTCGCCATCGAAAAGCTTAAGGACGGCTTTACACTTCAGGGGCTGTGGGACGTCATAGGCTAAAACAATGTGAAACATCAGTGTACTCTTCAGACAGACAATATTTCATTTATCTATTATTTATTGGCCAAGATTAAACTTGCGCAGATCATTTATAGATGCTTATTTTTAAGGTAAGGTACTAAATTTCATACCTGGTGAAAAATGGTAACTTATATGAATGGTTTTCTTGTAGTTTTTAAATGCTGTAAAAAATAGTGTTTCTATACAGCCTGGAAAAAGTGTGGAATTTCATCCTCATCCCCTCCTTATATTTCTATCCTTGTGTCCTACCTCCTTTTCTACCCTTTCCTTCCTTGTGTCCTACATCCTTCTCTACCCTTTCCTTCCTTGTGTCCTACCTCCTTTTCTACCTATCTTCCCTTCCTTGTGTCCTACCTCCCTGTCTATCCTTCCCTTCCTTAAGGTCGTATTAACATGAAAAATGCTTAGCAACCCTGTAAAAACCTAAGAATAAAATCTATTTAAATAAATTCCGTTTTTTTCTCATTAATCAATAAAACAGCCACAGACTAAATAGGTCTGCATGTTGAGGCATCGTAGGCTGATTATAAAGTTGTTCAAACATTTAAAGAATCAAGGATAAACTGCTACCTCCTGTTGTGGCTGCAGTTCTTCGACACGGCTGACGATTAGAAGACATCGCTTTAAATGTGTCACCGTATAAAAACGGAATCTTACGGACTGAAGAGCTGTCACTGCTATCCATGAACTGTGAGTCAACATATGAATGTTTTCATTGTGCCAAAAACAGACAGTAGATGTCAGCCAGATGAGTTAAGGTAAACAAAGCATATATGTTTTTTTTCTTTTTGTAAACTGTCTACTGTAAAAGAAAGCCACAGACTAAAACAGAAAGATTGTGTTATTTTTAGAGGTGGGTCGTAATTATTTACATTTACTCAGTTATATCCACCTGAGTAACTTTTAGAAGGAAAAAAAGTACTTTTGGAGTAGTTTTACTAGACCACACTTTTTACTTTTATTTGAGTAATATTTTTATGAAGTATCGCTACTTTTACTTGAGTAAAGTTTCTGGCTACTCTACCCACTGCGAGTAACTTTACTGAATGAAACTAAATGGTTGTTTTAACCAAGAATGCATGAGACACAGAGTTTATGTTGAAGTGAGACCTCTTGTTTGTTCACAAGCTTCATCATTTTAACATCATTTTCTGTCCACTGAGCCTTTTGTGCCATTTAGAGGTCAAGTGGGGGGTACCATACCCTGATCTAACATATATACATTACCTACTGTTGGTATTGGTTTCTTTAGTTTTACTTTGAAAAAATTGATTTGGAAAAATGCTTCTTCTTATCAAATTTGTTATTTTACAATTATGTCACATTTCTATTTAATTTAGTCTTTAGAATTTTCACAACTTTATATTTTTATCCAATTACATAATTTCTAAATATTGAATTAGATTTTATGATTTCAAAACAAGTAATCAAGTACTGAATACGTCAGTAGCCTTTTTACCAAATACTTTTTTACTCTTGAGTAATTTTTTTAATGTCTACTTTGTACTTTTACTTGAAAGTATGTTGAAGTAGTGCTACTTTTACTTGAGTACAGTTTTAGGCTACTCTACCCACCTCTAGCTATTTTTGTGTGTCTGCACAACAATGTAGGGGTGACGAGGTTCCACAGTTGTTGGGGCTTTGTGACAGCTGTGTGAGCGCTCCACTTTGGCCAACCTGAATTCTTCATGCCTGGGCTGTTTGGCTATATTTAGGAGGGCACCGTTATATTGAAGCAGCTACAGGCCTGTGTGTCTATAGTTTGCTGTCTTCAGTCTCCAGTTGTCTCCTTACATCTACTTCCTGTCTGAAGAGAATGGATGTCCAAGGGCTGAGAGAGGACCTTCGTCTGTTTCAGAGCACTCTGTTGCAGGATGGACTCAAAGAGCTTCTAAATGAGAATAAGCTTATTGACTGTGTCCTCAAGGTTGGAGACAGAGGCATCCCCAGTCACCGGCTCATTCTGGCAGCATGCAGCCCATATTTCCGGGAGCTCTTCTTCTCTGTGGATGGCAAGGAGATGGACAGAAAGGAGGTTGTTTTGGAGAACCTTGATCCGAATGTTATGGAGATGATTGTGAATTATCTGTACTCGGCTGAGATTGACATCAATGACAACAACGTGCAGGACATCTTTGCTGTTGCAAATCGCTTTCAGATCCCGTCGGTGTTCACAGTATGTGTGAACTATCTACAGAAGAGTCTCACCAAGAAGAGCTGCCTCGCCATCTACAGGCTGGGTCTGATGCTAAACTGTGCCAGGCTGGCCATGGCAGCCAGAGATTACATCGCAGATCGCTTTGAGACCCTAGTCGAGGATGAAGATTTCTTAGAGCTTGCCCCACCTGAGCTCTTTGCCATCATTGGAGCTGATGCATTGAATGTTGAAAAAGAAGAAGCTGTGTTTGAGGCTCTCATGAGGTGGATCAGAAAGGATAAAGAAAAGCGAGCAAAATCCTTGGAGGAGGCCTTTGAGTACATCCGCTTCCGTCTACTTCCAGAGAAGTACTTCAAGGAAAAAGTGGAGAAAGATGAGCTCATCAAGGCTGATCCAGAGCTCCTCAAAAAGATCAAAGTCATAAAGGAAGCATTCGCAGGCAAGCTGCCCGAGGAGAATAAGGGTTCAGGGCATGCTGAGGGAGAGGAGGGTACACTGTCAGGTTACCTGAACAACAAGCGCAGATACGGCATGTATGCCAAAGACGTGATCGTCATGATTAACAACACGGCTACTGTGGCCTACGACGGCCAAGAGAATGAGTGTTTTCTTGCAGCAATGTCTGAGCGAATTCCCAGAAACCACGTCAGCCTCACATCGAAGAAGAACAACCTTTACGTGCTGGGAGGACTGTTTGTTGATGAGGAAGATAAAGAAAATCCACTGCAGTGTTACTTCTACCAGGTAGGGAAGCATTGTTTGATTCAAACAGCAGCAATAAAGTGCTCAGTGTTTAAAACGCATCTTTACTTTTCAGCTGGACAGCCTTGCTGCTGAATGGCTAGCCCTGCCACCAATGCCTTCCCCAAGATGTCTCTTCGCAATGGGTGAATTTGAAAACCTAATATTTGCTGTGGCGGGAAAAGACTTGCAGTCCAACGGATCTCATGACACCGTTATGTGCTACGATACTGAGTAGGTTTTGCAAGTTTAACATTTGAATAGGTTTTAGTGAGAGTAGTGCAGCTCTAAACAAGATCTGTGTCTTTGTTTTTTTAGAAAAATGAAGTGGACAGAAACAAAGAAGCTGCCTGTGAAAATCCACGGCCACTGCGTGGTCTCTGAGAACGGCTTGGTGTATTGCCTGGGAGGAAAAACCGATGACAAGTAGGATCACAATATTGAGGCATTTGTTTTTGGAACTTGACTTTCATTAACCCCAACCTGGGCACTGTTTTACCTTTTTGGCCAAAGTAAAGCTACCAATAAGATGTTTGCATACAACCACAAGCGGGCAGAGTGGAAGGAGGTTGCTTCCATGAAGACGCCTAGATCCATGTTTGGAGCAGTTATCCACAAGGGGAAGCTTGTCGTCGCTGGAGGAGTCAGTGAAGATGGATTGACGGCAGCATGCGAAGCCTATGACTTTGGGACCAACAAGTAAGTGCTGGATTTGTTATTAAAAATGTTTTTTATTTAAAACATTCAAGTAATCACTAATACGGTATTGTGAATAAGTCTTGAGTCATCCTTCGTTTCTTTACAATTTACTCACAAGGAGACAGACCTTCCTGTGATCTTTGTATGTAAAAATGTTTTCTTTCGACTATGGCTGTTTATTTTGTTTTTTTCTTCTAATGTTCAGGTCAGTAATTTTAGTCCAGCATCAGACCATTTATTTAGTTTAAGCCATTTAACTCTTGACATATGAACTATTCAGGCATGTAAAATGCTTCTAAAATCAGTAGAACTGGTGTTGGCTATATTTTTCTATATTGGAATTTAACTGGCTTTTAGGGCACTTTTTAATAGTAGTCTGACACAATTTATATAGTTTAATATATGAAAAGAACAAGAGCCACCTGAATTTAGCAGACATTAAAGTGTTCAGCACCAACAAGGTGATTCTCAAAGACATGTTTGCTGAAAACTTGTCATACATTAGAAATCCACCTGAAAAATGATACATCTCTCAGGTTCTGTCACGTCCTTGTTGGATTTGTCCCATCTCCTGAAGAGGAAACTCTGTTTATCTGTCATGTATATTTTTGAGGCCTGACACTTTGATCGTTCTCCACTTTTTAATGTGTCCAATTTGCAACTGATTTGTAAATATCAGAATTTATGTAAAACTCACATTGAAAGACTCATTGGCAAGTTAAAACTTAGATTTCTTTCAAGGAATCATTTTCTTCAATTAATATGGAAAGGTGGAAAAAAATTCACCTTTGTTGGATTTCAATGTTTTCTGTATGGCTGGTTTTATACTGTAGATGTACATCTGTCTGGGTTGTTACGTTTTATCTGATATGTGCAAATGCAAAACTAGTTGGTCTGTGCTCTCAGAGTTTTCCACAAACACCTGTCACTGGAATCAGAACTGATTTAGGAAACAAAAATATACTTTTAAATATACACCCCGTTTTCTGGAATAGTTTAGAGAAGGAGTTACAGCTGACAGGATGAGATAATATGGGGAAGTTTACCTACGTTTTATTGAAGCAAAATTACGCTAATTGTAAGTATGGATGTTTTTTTGCATTTTTATTTTTTTTACTTTTGTTGTTCAGCTGCTTAATAACTTAAAGATGTATTTGTCATATCAGTATGCATTATATTTCCACTAAATTCACCCCGTCGTGTCCAGGGTCTCTCTTTAAAAATAGTTAGCAAGAGTTCATATAATTTATTTTAGTTAACCAATGTGTTTATAATTAAAGTAAAATAAATACATTATTGTAAAGGAATAATACGATGGTATACTTAGGAATGTGTTAAAAAAAAAAAACAACAAAAGAAAGCAGCCAAAGTTTGAAAGAAAATGTTAGAAAGACCTGGATACATATTGATCAAAAACACTTTAAATGGTTATCACAGCTCAGAATAAATAAAAATGACTGCAAGAATGACTAAAACATGTTTTAAATATTAATTAATAATGTTCAATTAATTAGTAAATTAGTAAATATTTTTCTTTGGTTTTGGATCATAGGGTTCGAATCTATTGGATATGTTCAAAAACCTCATCATGTCTTTAGATGAGCTAGAAATACCACATCTGATTTTATACACTTGTTCTTTGAACGACTTGATCTAGTCTTAAAGAGACTATAAAGTATTTACAACAAGAAAAAGATTGTTTGCAGTCAGATCAACACGCAGTAGCATTTTCTGGTGATTTGAAAAGGACCTTAAAGCTGAATTTTATAAGACAAAATAGATAAAATGCCAGTGTTTAGAACTATGTGCGCTTTGTTGGAGGTGGTCGCCTTTCACAGAGTTTCCCCAGGAGAGAAGTTCAATCAACCTGGTGAGCTGTGGAGGGCTGTTGTACGCTGTGGGAGGCTTTGCCATGGTGGAGAACGAGAGCAAAGAGTGTGTGCCCACTGAAGTCATCGACATTTGGCAGTATGTTTGGGTGTTTCTCCTGCACATCTGTTCGTTCTTTTTAAATAATTAGTAACTTTTTTTAATTGCCTGTATTATCAGGTATGAAGAGGACTCCAAACAGTGGAGCGGCATGATCAGAGAGATGCGTTACGCAGCTGGAGCCTCGTGTGTCTCCATGCGTCTGAATGCAGCCAGAATGCCCAAACTGTAACAAGGGACCTTCATGTTATTGTGTGTTGTGATCTTTTTATTTTCAAGCTCCAAGCAGTAGACTCTTTTTATTATTTTAATTATCAGATACTTTGCCTTCTGTGCTATATTTCAGTTTGATTAAAATGTTTAAATATTTTCTCCTTATGTTATGCAGTTAACGTGTTTTTTATTGTCGTGAAATCTCTCATCAATCTTTAATAATACAATATAGTTTAGATTAAATAAACCTAACACGGTACTTTAGTTTTAAGGCTTTATAATGACATGTATGTATCAGAGACACAAACCTCTGAGTTTCCTGACTGACTTTGAAGTTAGATCTTTTAAGCTGCTTTTATACATAAAAATAGATCAATGTATACTATTGTAAAACCTGAAAACCACCTGTTTATAATACATTTAGGAGTTCTTTTTAAAATACAAAAAACACTATGAAGATAAATTCCTTTAATACACCTTTATTCATTAAATTAAACACTGAGCATCACTTGCCATTTAATTTCTCTAAGGTTATTTAATACAAAAGCACATAATTTGCTGTCACTTAACATGAATGAGGTAGATTCATGTTAGTTGTACATAATATTTATCTAAAAAACAAGGACGGTACGGTATTGTGAATATTGTGTATTATTTCGTAACATTTGTATTTCAGATAATCTGCTCAGATCTTTATCAAAGTTCAGGTGAAGTGTTGAGTTCCCTTATATGCAACATTTCTATCACCGTCCCATAAATAAGGCATAAGGAAGAAATTTATCCCAGGATTTTCTTTCTAAGATATTCTTTCCATGCATGGGGTGTGGAAAGCGCCATGGAGTTCCATTCAAAGTGAGGGATCTGGGAAGGAAAAAGGAATAAATCCAACCAATTCTTCAACTTACTCTTAATAAGATTCATGGCTGTAATACGATAAGTTCAATACCACACTGGCTAAAGTCCTTACCTGAACAACACGGTATCCCAAGATCTCAAGGTGCCTCTTTATCATCATGGCGTCACCTTTCATGTGATGACAGTTTTTGCAGAAATAGTTGGGACCCAGGAACTTGATAGCAATGCTATAAAAAAATAAAAATAAATTAATCAGCAGTCTTATCTTGTTTTTAACAGTTTTTAGGCCGTATTCTGTAGCCAAGTGAATGTTCATTCATTATAATGG
Source organism: Valencia hispanica (assembly GCA_963556495.2). Taxonomy (NCBI): domain Eukaryota; kingdom Metazoa; phylum Chordata; class Actinopteri; order Cyprinodontiformes; family Valenciidae; genus Valencia; species Valencia hispanica. Next base: position 28,523,165 of record OY747707.1, on the reverse strand, counting down.
CTAAATACAGATCCTCGCAAAACTATAAACGCCAATGTATTTTATTGGGATTTTATGGCAGACCTACAGAAAGTAGTACATAATTGTAAAGTGGAAGAAAAATGTATCATTGCTTAAAAAAAAAACGAAGTTTCATGCCAAAAGGGTGGTGTGCCTTTTTTTTTATTTTTATTTAGCCCTGCTTTACTTCGACATCCCCAAATAAAATCTAGATAAGGAGTTGCATTCAGAAGCCACCTAATTAGTCAATGGACTCCACCTGTTTGTAATTTAATCACAGTATAAATGCAGCTGTTCTGTAAAGGCCTCACAGGTTTGTTAGCGAACAAACAGGTTCATGACATCCAAGGAAAACAGCCGACAGGTCAAGGAGAAGATTGTGGAGAAGTTAAAAGCAGGGTTAGGTCAGAAAATAACATTCCATCCATGTGCTAATGTGTTACATCTTCTCAGCATCTCTAACAACGCTAATATATCCACCTACACTGACAGGTGGATCAAGGTGAGCATTAATCAAAGAGCCAACAGACCATGGTTACTCCAGAGGAGCTGCAGAGATCCACAGCTCAGGAGGAATAATCTGGCAACATAGCAACTCTTGGTCATTAAAATCTGGTGTAAAGAAAGCTATGAAAACAACCAGTCCAGGTGACTGTGGCTCAGTAGGTAAAATACTTGGATTGGAATCGAAAGGTTGTGGTTCGATTCCAGCTTCTGCTTGTCACATGTCGATGTGCCCCAAGGCACTTAACCACAAGTAGCCTACCGATCTGCGTATTGGTGCATAAATCTGTGTGCATTTGTGAGTGTGAATGGGTAAATGTGGCTCCAGTGTAAAGCGCTTTGAGTGGTCAGTATGACTAGAAAAGCACTTTATAAATTCAGTCCATTTGACCATTTACAGCAAACATGTAGAAGGTGTTCAGATCAGACCAAAATGTAACTTTTTGTGTAAATATGTATGACAGAAAACCAACACTCTAACCACACATTGCCCAGTATGAAACAAGGTGGTGGCAGCATCATGCTGTGGCAATGCTATTCTTCAGCAGGGACAGATAAGCTAAGCAGAGGTCATGGGGAAATGGAGAAAATCAAAGGGTGAGCCTGGAAGAAAAGTCTTTAGAGGTCAAAGCACGTTCATGTGTTAGAATAAAGTACATTGAGGTAGGTTGGTGGCCCACAAGGTGTAAACACCTTTGCAACCCAATGACCAAGTTGTAGAACCAAAAACTGTATGTAGTGTGATGTACTGACCATATCAGAAGGCTAAAATGATTTTACTAGATATTACCAATGCTTTGCAACTGTTCACTACAAACTCCACTGCATAGTCCTTGACAACTTATTTTTATGCAAGATTACAAGGAAAATAAAAAATATGTACTAAGGTTGCATGTAAAAGCTTCTCGAGTTTGGTGAACATTTTGATGAATAAGTGGCATTTCTCATTTGTCACAAAGAGCTAAAGACAGCAGATTATGTCATCAGACCCTGCTAGAGCACAGATCTGGGGTCTCATTTATAAAGTTTGCTTACGCATAAAACAGGGTCACTTTCTACGCAGTTTGTGATTTATAGAAAGAAAAAAAAGTGACAGAGAAATGTGTGCAACTTTAAGCAAACTAAGGACATTTTGGATAGGACGACACTGGCAGCGCAGCCAGTGAGATGGCAAAATTGAGAATTTAAGCCACATTTTTATCAAGCAGAAATTGCCTGCAGCTGTGCGTACTCAAGGTTTTATAAATCAGAAAATTTCTTTGGATAGGTAAACTGTTTTTGCTGAGCTTAAGTAATGTTTTAGTAAGGATTCCGCGCAAAGTTTTAAAAACTTATAAACCCTGGACAGTTTCCACAACAGTTTATTAGTGTCATTATGTTTATTATAGGAGCCCATAGTATATTCTTAGTTTGTGTTATAAAAAAAAGTTTAAATACACGCAAACAGTGTATCCTGGCAGTTTTGTACAAAAAGCATGTCATTTTATATTTGCGATATTTTGTCACAGCATAATTTATTAAGTTTTGAGAATTTTAAATTGTCCTGTCTTACATAAAAGGTGCTACATGGTCTTGCTCCACCACCCATGTCAGATTATATAAAAAAAACGGGATCATAGCGGTCTCCGGATTGGGGCCTCTTCTAGAGGGGACTGTGAGATCCCATACAGAAAGACAGCTTCTGGATGAAATGCTCTTTCCATACACGCTAGTAAGATCTGGAACAGTCTCCCACTCCCTGTAAGCCGGGAATGCACTACTTTACATGCTTTCAAGAGTAAATTTAAAGATTGGCTGAAACCAAACCAGTAATGTAAGCATTGATATTCGAGCTACTATGTACGTATGAAATGTGTTGTATATGTTTATGATGTGCTTTTCTGTAAACCTTGTCCTGTCTTGTTTTAAAAATTTTTTACCTGCCTAGGAACTGCGGATGTAAATTAACATTTACGCTATAATCTGGCATACTTATGTTAATTGATATCTCAATGGATGTTCATCAGTGTGCATTGTCCCTATTAAATAAATAAACGAATTGAAAATCCTCACCGTTGAGCTCCAGCTGGAAGCTCGTCCCGGGCGTTATCCGGTGAACTTGAGTCCCCGAGAGCTTTTCCTCTCTCTGGGATCTGCAAAGTGCTCAGCTCAGAGTAAGGCAATGGCTGCAAGTCTTTGTCTAGTTTACATTCGAAATCTGAAATTACAAAGTATAAAATTTAAACACCCTGGAGTAAAAACCAACCAACCACTTTAAGAGCCCTTGTCACACAAACAAACTTCCTAACTTCACAAAAAGCTAATTTGCTGCCTTCTGGAATCAGATTCTAATCAGCTATCAGATTGTTTTATTTAATATCCTAGAGTTTGGGTAATTCTATTTAAATTAACATGACAGCACAGCAACATGTCTCTGAAATAAAATCCTGAGATGAAACTAAACTCTTGAGGTAAAAAAACAACATAAAACTCTTTACATCTTTATATCTGTTTGTTGGTAAAGTTTTCCACTTTACCAAACCCAGATCATTTCTTCAAACCTTTTTAAATTTAAATTTTGTCAGATAAACTTTAATGCGGTTTACTGGGATTTTATGAAATAGACCAGTGGTTCTCAATCTTTTTTCCTTGATGACCCCCTTGCCTGTGTCCAAGAGAAGCCAGGACCCCCCAACCCCAACCTGCATTAAAAGTGATTAATTACAGACTTTTATTTGTAAAAGTTAAATAGTAATTGTAGGTTTTTGTTGTTATTCTTCTTAGCAATATAGACACTTTTCTTTTTCTCTGTTGGATTTTATAAATGTAATATTTAAAAATATAACTTTGGTAATCTCACAACCTCAGCACAGAAAAACTCTGCGGACCCCCTACAATCTCTAGGGATGACTGGAACTGCAGTGATAGACCAACACAAAGTAGTATATAATTGTGAAGTGAAAGAAAATGATGCATGGTTTTCAAGAATTTTACAAATAAAATCTGAAAAGTGGCGGTTGCATTTTTATTCAGGCCCCCTTGTATCAAAACTGTCCCTGCTATTTCAGCTCTCTCCAACAGCTTTGCATAAATAGAGACAGAAATATTTTGCCCAGTCTTTGCAAAAGCTCTAAAGCCAAGTCAGACTGGATGGAAAAAGTCCTCTGAACATCCTTCCACAGATTCTTTCATGGATTAAGTTACAAAAAGAGGACTATGTACTAATCTGGTGACATCTGAAGGCATTTGGTTGCACTGGCTGTTATTTAGAGGTATCAAAGTAAAGGCACCTAATTACAGCAGCACAAAACACTTTATTTGTATCTTTTTTCCAAAGCTTCACAATTGTGCATTGGTCTGTGTTGATTTACCACATAAAATCCCACTATATTACACTTTAGTTTGTGATGCAAATGTAAAAAAGTTCAATGGGTGTGAATACTTATTTCGAGGCACTGCATGTGATGCTTTACTATTTATCAACGGGGAAAAAGATAATATATACACTGTTACCTGCAGCACTCACCCACGGTATAAAAATATGGAGTGATAACTGCTGCTTGAACAAAGTTAGTTCCACCAAGAACTTCGCCCAACATTTTGTGGATCTGGTGCTGCACCGGACTGATTGAAGCATTTCCTAAAACACATTTACGCACATTTCAAACACATTTCAAGGACTGCTGGTCCTAAAATAAAATAAAAAAACAGACATAACTTGGATCCCTTACTTTTCCTTTGCTGCTGCTGACAGTAACGTTCGTGAAACCACGGCACCTGAAACTCTGGAGATTCCAGACATACGGCTCGATTGAGTTCCATGAGGCGCAATCGCGTCTTTGTGTTGAAGTTATCGGACAGGCCTGTAAGAATATGAACACTTCCTTTTACCCTGTTGAACAAAGACTTTACCGACTTTTCATATAAGACATGCAGAAGCAGATTTAAAATCATACTTTCCAGCTGGCAGTCAAGTTTTCCAAGAAAATCAATGCTAAAGATTTCTTTGATTAACTCTTCCGGAAAACGGTTAGCTATAGCCAAGGAATATCCCAGGAGGATAAGCATAAAAGGTTCAAAGGTACCTAAAAGAGCATAAGTAAAAGATTACAGGTGTAAATTCACAATCAAAGAGCAGAAACCAGTGCTGGGAATTCTTACTTACTAATGTGAGGAATGAAGCGCTTAATGTAAGCATCATAAAGCTCGCCTTCAGGTTCGTAATTCAGGACAGAAAATGGTAGCAGGGTGTGGTACATGGCTGAGACGTGAATCTCAACAAGAAACAAAAAAAAAACCCTCATTAATATGGATGTTAGTAATCCAGGATAAAATTATAAAATGCTTCCTCAGAAACCTTGGCAATGTGTTCGATGGCCACACTGGCAATTCTGTCCATCAGTGGAGGATGAAAATGATTCATTTTGGTCAGGAAGAAGGCCAAGTCAGAGATGTTGCTCAGGTTTATTTGATCGATCATCCTCTTCAGAGTGGCAATAGTTTCTTCCAGCAGCATCTCCTCGAACCACTCTCCTGAGACAGGCTTGATCTCCTCCAGCAACAGATCCAGCCGGTTGGCCGTCTGCAGCCTCTCGCGGCCGCAGTGGGTCAGCCGCTGCAGCAGGTGGACATACCTGCTGTGGGTGTTGTGGGGGTACGAGGAATCATTCTGTATCCACTTGGCAACGGAGAAAGAGATGGTGTTTAGCTCCTTGAGGTTGCACTCCGCTATCACGTCGTTCAACCGCGAGGCCACGCCCTCATCGAGCCGTGGGCTGGGCAGCATGGAGAGCGCCCTGGTCAGCATGGCCACTTCATAGGGCTGGAAGCTGCGCTGCAAACAGCTGAAACATAAGACATCTATTAGTGTACTTTTGATTAGTTTAGAATGGAATGCATATAAGTAAGTTATTAAACACTCACCTGACCAAAACCTTTCTGAGGGTAGCAAAGAGTTCTCGGTTCTGAATATGCAACAGGAACAGGGCCCGAGTGATCCTGACCACCTCCACCGGTTTGTAGACATGGAGGTTCTTCTGGATCACTGATGCAATTCTGGAAAATAATACAGAAATGATCAAAAACACTCCCATTAATACGGTAAGGAAGAGCATTCATTCATATGTTTCATCTGGCAAAAAGTTACTTATCAACAACTGGTCCGCAGCTTTCATTTTTCCTTCCTAACCACATAAGATTACATTTGTATTTCATTTTATCTCCTGCTGTTTCCAAGTGTGGGGTTAAATTTGTTGGGTCTAAGCTAATTAAATTACCACACAAAATCAGTTTATTGTTTAACAACTATGAAACAGTCAGAACTGTTGAGCCAGCTCAGCAGAGCGGGAGGTTTTATCAGGCCTGCAAAACAAATGCACCAAATAGCCTTGAAGTTGGAGCGAACCAGACAGTCGGGGGACAGAGAAGTTAAACAACTCCCAGAAGGCCAGTGAGCTGTGTGAGTCAGAGACAGTTTAGAGATAGAAAGGGGTTAACCATTCCTTGCAGGGAGCTTTCTGCAAGCAATAGGGAAGAAGAGTTCCTAGAAGAAGCGGTCCAGGGGAGGGACCTTAAGCTGTGAAACAAGGACGCTAAAGGCTGCTAAAAGCTAAAACATGGCATCGCCTCCAACAGTTAGCCAATTAGATCACTGCTCATTCAAGTATATAACATTGTGTACCGTTAAGTTAGGTATGCTTCTGGGGAGGACGAATTGGAGGGTCTGATCTAGAAGCATCCATGCACGTGTCTGTGCCTTATTATAATTAAATTGAGTTAAACTTTAATCATCTCCTCCTTTCTTTTATTGAGAAAAATAACTCCATAGTGAAGTTTAACATTCGTTTTGGGTAAATTACTCCTTAAATTGGAAGGAAAAATACAAACTAATGATTTTAAAAGTTATAAAAACAAATGAAGAGTGAAAATGCATGAAAACTTGAAGAAAAATTTAGCTTTTTTTGCTGTCGAAGCATTGTAGCTGCAGCCTTAAAATCCAGCGACATATCATTTGGGGGACTTCTAAGTTTGACAGGTTAGACTGTAGGACAGTTTATTGACTGAGCTGAGGATGTGACACATGAAGCACGTTTCTTATGCCGAAATAAAAGATGGCTGTGGCAGTATCGATTTCCTGCCTTCTCACTCAGACCATCTTAATTTTACAATGTTCACATAGGAAATGGAACATCAAAATACATATTTAAATTGCTGAACTATTTTCCCAGCATAAATGTTGACAAAATCTGTTCCTACTGATGGTGCAAAGGGAAAAAAGTATTCAAATATTCGGCCTCCAAGCATGGAATCAGCTCTAAAACAAGCTGCATCTGGATAAACTTGTTTCATTAAAGACGTTTTAAAAAATGTTAAACATGTTAAGTACTCAAGCGTCTGAATACAACCATTTTCAGAGATTAATTTATTACTTTGCTAAACCTGACGCTGGACCTGTTTGAGTTTTGCTATTCTTAGTAACATTGTAAAATTTTTTAGATTTTCATCCTTTCATCCTTGTAAATTAGGTGTTAAATTTCAGTGGACGTTTATTGATAAATAAAATCATACAAAGGCCTATAAATATTCTGCACAAACAAAGACATTTGTTGTTTTTTTATTCAAGCTTGCAAGAACATGAAAAAAATGTGATTTTCTTTCATTCAGAAAACCACATGCTTTATAAAAATATGAATAGCAGAACCCTTAGTGCTCCTCCACTGCTGGATAAGTATGCAGTAACCCTGCTCACTTACGGCTTTAAACAATCACACAATAGTTTATGGACTCCACACGGGCAAAAAGATCTACCAGGGCTCTGAGAACAAAATGACTGAACGGCTTGTCTTCAAGCGGAGGAAATAAACTCACTTGTTCAATAAACTGAAGTTTCTGCTCTGAATCTCCACCAGGGCTTCAACGACAGCCAAAGCTTGGTGAGCGCTGAACTCATCGACCACCAGGAGGGCGGTGTTCTCCAATCTGAGAAAAAAAACAGTGTAGGAATGAAAAACCTCTATGAATGGGTAATTTAAACTCATGTGTCTCTGTTGACAGCAGTACCAACCTTTCTCTGATCTCCAGACTGCCAATTGGTGCCAGAGCGACAAATAATTTAGAGAAGACAACAGGGTCTGTGCTTGTATCAATCAGCTCAATCAGCCTGTCTTTAGCAGCCAACATGAAGTCCCAGTTGTAGAACTGAAGGGACTGATATAGACTCAAGATGATGTTGATATTATCAGCATCCAGTTCGTGAATGTTCAGCAACAAAATCTCATTGCACTTCTCAATGAGGGGTCGGTGAACGTACTTCGTGTGGCGCAGAAACTGCACCAACTTTCTCGCAGTAGTGTAATTCGAGGGGTTGATGGTGTGCAGCAGAGATTCGGCTCTGTTGATCAGATCGTCCTGCAGCCGCTTGGACACGAGGTAAGACACGCTGACCATCAGAGCCGTTAACATCCTAGAGAGACAAATGTCACAAAGTGCACACAACATGAGATTGTTAAAGTAGTTGTGTCTTGTAAAAGTATCCACACATCCTGAGCATTTCCACATTTTGTCACGTTACCAACTTTAAAGTATTTCATTGGGATTTTAAGTGAGAGGCAAAGAGAAATACTAGAAAAGCACTCGGGGAGCACAAACCTCCACCAAGGAAGCTCAGTCCCCCCTTCCAGGTTTTCGGATCCCCCCAAAATTTTAATCACTTGTTTCTTGTCCCGTTGCAGACATTTCCTGAAAATTCATTAAAATCCACCAATAACTTTTTTAATTATGTTGCTAACTAACTAACTAACAAACAAACAAACAGACAAACCCTGGTGAAAACATAACCTCCTTGGCAGAGGAAAAATGATCTGGGTTTAATTTTTTTTCTTTTACAAAAGAAAACCTGAAAAGTGTTGCATGCTTCTGTTTAAAGTTCCCCTTACTCTGTTACCCCTCAATAAATATTAGGACTGTTCTGTGAAGGCTTCAGAGGTTTGTTATAGAACCTTGGTGAAGAAACCGCATCACGAAGACCATTAAGCAGACCCGGCAGCAAGAATGTTAAAAGTTAGGGTTATGAAACAATATTGCAAGCCCAACAAGATATTAGGGTCTATCTAAAAATGAAAGGCCGGGCAAGGTGAGCTTGAATCATAGAACCAAGCCCATAGTAGCTATGAGGGAGCTGCAAGGAGCCACAGCTCAGGTGGAAGAATCTGTCAAAACAACTCCAGAAATCTGGTCTTCACTAAAGCTTTTCATGTATTTTTGGTAATCATAAATGTGAACCCTTTTATTAACTTTATATGTTGAAAGGTCCTATATAAATACAATTTCACTTTTGATAGGACTGAAGAAAGCCCTAATTCTGGTTTATAATCTGGCAAAAGTCAAAAATGTTACATGCAGGGTTACAAGTAAAAGGGTATGTGTGGCTGAAATCAAACACTGAACACACCCAGAGACATGGTGTTGGCTGCATCATGATGTGGAGATGCTTTTCTTCACCAGGTATGAGGAAGCTGGTAAGAGATGATGGGAAAATGGGTGGAGCTTAATACATGGTAATGCTTCTTGTTCGAATATCAGCAGGGACAACAGCCATCAACATACACCTGGAGCTACAATGGAATGATTTAGATCAGTCATATTCATGTGTCAGAGTGGCCCAGTCAAAGTCCAGACCTCGATCTGATAGAGAACTTGTGGTAGGACTTGAAGTAAGCTGCTAAAATATCCTCTCCATCCAACCCCAAACTTTTTCTCCCCATCCAAATCAAAACTATATGCAACGTTGTATTGATCTGTCACATAAAATGCAAATAAAATGGGTTGGTTTGTATCTGTGACGTGACAAAGCGTGAAAAAGTTCAAGGGATATGAAGACGTTTGCAAGGTTTTTAAAGGAAGTCTCAAAATTGTCTAGTGACTGACCTGCAATCATCTATGGACGATAACCTCTGGTCCAAAATGCAGGTGATGTGACCCATCAGAGGACTGGTTTGGAGCTGCAGATCACTTAAAACCACTGCAAACTTTGACAAAGCTGAAATTGGAAGTCTGGGGAAAGAAATGTGTTACAAAACAACTAAACATTTAACCTTTTTAGTGACTTTGATTTTAATGCTTGTGTTGCTTCTAATGGCTCTGAATTTGCTATTTTTTGGGGTTATAACTTGGGAAGCATATTTGTATTTTATTGACAACTTTACCTCATCAGGTTGATAACTCAAAATAAATCAACATCAATGTAATTAAAATATACCTGTCTAGTCTTAGCCAAGCTTCTGAAACCATTTGTTGCACAAGAGAGTCATGTGGTTCCACATTTAGCCTAGAAAAAGAGAGTGCACACTTATTAAAATACTGTAATTTAATGTAAATGATCATTAAACAGACTGCTATTATACCTGAGGAAAGTATAAAGCATGTCGACCAGTGTGAAGTCATCCATCAGAGCAATTTTATTCTCTGCCAAAACCTGGAGGGTGAAGAACTGCGGGTGGCTCTTGATGAAGTGGACAGTTCTGAGCGGTTCAGGCCTCTTCCTCTGAGACCTCCACAGCATCCTCACGGCGCAGTAGACATGTTCGATAGACAGCTTTGCTTTGTTCTTCGCGACCACATCAAGCACCTGGTCCTCAGCGGAGCAAACCTGCAGTGCCTCGAGAACGTGGTCTGTACTCCCCACACCCTGATGGAGGAGTCTTCTGAGGACGGGCCGCACACATTGTAGTCTGAACATTGTTACACACCTGGGTGTGAGTTAGGTGTGCACTGAGGTCTTCATTGTGAACGCATCCACAGTGCAGCTCTGTGTCAACTGAGAGGCAGGTTCAGCCAATGACAAAACTGCACACGAGTAATAAGATGGTGCTCCTTCAGAGACCTGTCTCGGTCAGCAAAGCAAAGGCAAGAAGGCATGAAATACAATTAACCCTGTATATCACAGACTTATTATAACATCATTTTATACTGCGCTTGCTTAATCAACTGCTGCTTTATATAAACACATGAAACGATAAGTAGAAGCATTCTCCTAACATGTTCAAATGAAATAGGGGCGAGCTTAAGATTATTATACATCCTATCCCTTCTACCACTATTATCAGATGACATCCTTTTTCAAGTTTATCATAGTTTAACACATGTATCCAGTTGTTTTATTATTAAATATTTTTATATGTGCATACTAGAGCTGCTAAATATAGATAATTAAAATGTACCTCTATTGTACCAGTACTGCCCCAAACCTGTGTACACTCATTCAGATATAGTCGCATTAATGCAGAAACTAACCTGTAGTAATTTGGAGTCCAAAACATGTTAAGGTTATTTAACGCGACCATGCTTAATGCAGTTTTATTGAGTCCATGTTTAACACGAGTTTTCCCCTCCAATGCTATCATTCTCCTATTAGATACACAAACATAATTTCCAATCCGTATACAGTACTAGATCAGCAATAGTTTTATACACGTTAAAAATTAATTTAGTTTTGCTTAGGTTCAACGACAAATTGTTACATGCAAATACTTACACAGTAAGTAGAGTTGAATAAACAGTCCCTTTGAGACATTAATAAGACATTAAACATGAGTTTAAAAAGTATATAGATTAGACTGTGTCCTAACGTGGGGACATGAACACTACCTTAAACCATAGACTGTATATAATAAAGCCTTAAACAACCTCCATATTTGCATAAGTGAAGGTTATCTTTTAGTGTTATATATGATTCCTTTTATGATTTATAAAAGGAAAATATCATTATTTTTGTGACACAAACAAAACACAGTCATTAAAATGTCTCAAAGTCAAAATTACCTAGCATGCGTGCTGCTGAAACGTTTTACTTCCGTGTCAGATTAGGTCATGATATTTTCCCTACGGTTTGACTTTCAGGCACACGTGCTCGTTAAATAATATGTGTAACAATTGTTCAAATGCGTAATTAAGTCGTTCTAGCACCATAATATTTGATGTAAATCTGACAAAGTGATGTATGTTGAAGCTTTATAGGCTTTATTGAGAGAAGGGTGTGTCTTCTTTGTGAATATTTTACCTGTCAATCACATTTCAGGGCACACATTCACCCGAGCGCTCGCTGGCTCGCCAACCTTAGACGGACAGCAGTTGACGTTCCTGCCGCGCCATCTTTAGAAAACCGTGAGCTCAACTCTGAATGAAAATACGGCATTTCTTGGAGAACTTCTCGCTGTATGGATTGAAATCCTTGCTTTTCCAGGTTCTGTATCGCCTCTTTATCTACATCTCTGTGTAGCTGAAGAAACGAGAGCTGAAGCGCTCTCGTCCAGTTGTACAATGTGCGTGCATGGCTGCTGCAGGCTTGTTTTTCGGCTAGTGCTAACAACGGGGCCTACACGGGAGATTGTGTGTCAGTGTGGCTCTGCTATGCGCCAAACAGTTCTAACCAGGGGGAAACAGACATTAATGGGGCGTTAAAGCTCTCCATACGGGTACCCCTGGGACGGCTTTAACATAGCTAAAGAACCAAGGCGCTAGGTGGCTAAAGCTAACCAGCGAATCGGCAATTGAACAAACGAAAGTTTCACTTTGATCAAGCATTTCTTAAGCCGTATGCGGCTACAGAACGAAGCTGAAGTTAGCTTCCGATTCGCAATATGTGTAAAGGGCAATTCCACTGAATCTTTGCTGACCTAGACCACATTAAACGAGGTCCTGATCAAAAACTACAATACTTGGACTCTTCAAATCTGGACTGAAGTACTCTACACAGCATGTAGATTCATTAAAACACACTTTGTGATTTGTGAAACCTTTACTCTATTTGTGGAAATGCAAGTAAGAGTTGGCTTCTGTTTCGCAGCTTCTGATTCACCATATGGTTAAAGGGCAATTCCACATGTTTTTTGGAAACCAGACCACATTAGACGAGGTCCTGATAAAAAACTACAATACTTGGACTCTTCAAATCTGGACTGAAGTACTCTACACAGCATGTAGATTCATTATTCAACCTGACAGGACCTCGTTTAATGTGGTCTGGATGGTAAAAATATCATAAAATGAGCCTAATATGCATTTTCACAAATAGAATAAAGGTTTCACAAATCACAAACAGTGTTTTAATGAATCTACATGCTGTGTAGAGTACTTCAGTCCAGATTTGAAGAGTCCAAGTATTGTAGTTTTTGATCAGGACCTCGTTTAATGTGGTCTAGGTCAGCAAAGATTCAGTGGAATTGCCCTTTACACATATTGCGTATCGGAAGCTAACTTCAGCTTCCCGGCTACAGAAGACTTCCAGCGCTCAGCGTTTTTATTTTTATTACATTTAAATGAATTGATTTCCCGTCTGTATAATATAACGAGCTACGAGTTCAATTTAAACTTATCGTCTTATTTCATTTGTTTGGCTCAACTGCAGGTGTTTGGGAGAAACTATGGGGATCAAGGTTCGCCCTCGCTGCTTCTTTGACGTGGGGATCAGCAATGTTCTAGGTAAGAGGAAGGTGTTGTTTTTAAAATCAGCAGGCGAGGGGGTTACAAGATTACCCTTTTATATAGAAGGACACATGCTCAAGCTTTATGTTTCTAATTCTCTTTCAGGTTTTCCCATTAGTGGAAAATCATCTGACCACAGCGAATAATTTGTCTCCGTGTGGTTTTATCCTCACACCAGCTAACTCTTTCTGATACTCTTATCATGCCGAACACTTTTCTCCACCCATTCCAGCCCCTTTTTGCACCGGACCGTCGACACTAAATACTAACAGACCCTTTTTTATTTCTACTCCCTCTCATTTAGCTTTATGTTTGTTAAAACAGTTTTTAAACAGCGTTTCACAGAACATCCTTTTTGTTAATGCCTCTACAGACCAAAATATGGTAGTTGTCAGTTTGATTGCCTGGGAGAAAGATGTGATGTTCTTCAGTATTTAAAACTTTACAATTAGTCTAAAAACAGTGTAAACTTTGTATGCAACCCTCTGCTAACTAAATGATTCCTCTTCACAGTTGGCAGAGTTGTGGTGGAGTTATTTTCAGACATCTGCCCCAAAACCTGTGAGAATTTCAGATGTCTCTGCACAGGTGAAGGACTTCTCCGCATTGTTAATTTTTTTTCCTTCTACAAGTTGGTTGTCTTCATATTACAGTTATGACCATGGGCTGTTGTTTGGTTTAGGCGAGAAAGGCATCGGGAAAGGAACTCAGAAACCTCTGCACTACAAAGGATGCCTCTTCCATCGAATCGTAAAAGACTTCATGATTCAAGGAGGAGACTTCAGCGAAGGTGAGATGTAAAGTAGGTTGGAGCCTGTAACTCCAGCGTTTATGCGTTACTCAAAACCGCAACCCAGACAGTTTTCTGCTTCTCATTACATTGCTCCACTCGTTCTTAATTTTGTAAACAAATGTCAGTCATGTAAAAGTGTGCATTATAAATAATTGCATAGGCTTGTTCTACACACCAATAACGCATTAACCTGAGTTAATTTGTGGAAACCGCTTGGTAAATACAGGGTAGGGAATGACATGGGAATGGATTTTCTTTGCTTTCCCAAACCACTCCCGTTGAAAGTAGAGCTGGGTATCGATTCAAATTTCAAGAATCGATTCAGCTTCTCAAGAGTTGGAATCGATTATCACAATCCAATCTGTTCCAATTTGATATTGATATGGGTCAGTGCTATTAAAAGCGTTTCTTTGAACTGTTACCATAATTATATGGCTGTAATGCAATAACGCAACACTGGATGAGTAACAGTTCACCAGGAAAAAATAAAAGCCTTAAAATGGCTGTCTGGAGTTTTCCTTCCTATTTTAGCTGTGAAAATGGGGCTAACAATGTTAAACAATTAAACCGATTTTTGGAGTTGTGAAACGATTCTTAGAATTTCTATTTGATTTTTAAAAAAAATAATTTTTTCAACACAGCACTAGTTGAAAGAAAATCTTTTTTGTCAATTGTGGCGGCTGAGCTGCTCGTCGCTTCGCATTTTATTCCCGCTCTTGCCAACCTTTGATTTATTATTCTTGTTTTGTCCCAGTCACGTGATTATTAGTTACCTAACTCCCATTTCACGTGAATCCCCAAAAATGTCAGCTTTAGCATTGATTTGTGGAACCAATAAATAAGGAAACATAGGGAATTTTGAAATGAGAAATATGTCAAATCCATGGATAAGATCAAGGTTTTATAGTTTTTTTTGTTTGTTTTTTATATATATATATGACAGTTTTTATTGGGAAAGGAGCGTCTCTCCCACATACACAAAGGCTGAGCAAGACATCAGCACTCCTCCAGTAGGAGGGTTACTTATAAATAAAGTTTGATTTGAAGAACGGTCTCAGAAAAGAAATGTTCCCACAAGGTATTTTCAAAACGCTCCTTTATTTGACCACATATAGGAAATATATTTTCTGACTAATTGTAATCAGCTAGAATCTGATTGTACTCCTTTTTTATTTATTTATTTATTTTTCTTCATCACAGGAAATGGAAGAGGAGGTGAATCCATCTATGGAGGCTTTTTTGAAGGTAAAGAAGCCGCCATCAGCTGTCCGATGGTCTCATTGTTGACTTCAAGGTGGAAGGATAATCCTCTCCTTTCCCTCCCTAGATGAAAGCTTTGCTGTTAAACACAACAAAGACTATCTACTGTCTATGGCCAATAGGGGCAAAGATACAAATGGGTCACAGTTTTTCATGTAAGTGGGATTTTTCTTTGATAAATGATGTTTGGTAGTTATTATTGAATAGATTGCCACATTCATTTGCATTTTTCTTCACCAACCGGCCCTGGCACTTCAGAACAACAAAGCCTGCACCTCATTTGGATGGGTAAGAGCCACCAGATTTTACTTCTGAACACAAACTAATCGTGTTATCTACACAATGCTTAATTTATCTGGGCTGTTTTTAGTGTCCATGTGGTTTTTGGTCATGTAATTTCTGGCCAAGAAGTCGTACAAACGATGGAGAACCAGAAAACGGATCCTAACAGCCGGCCGTACGCCGAGGTGAAAATTCTGAACTGCGGAGAGCTCATCCCGAAATCAAAAGGTTTGTTGGAACCTCCGGGTTTTAAAAAAATGGGTTTAAACTGCTTATGACATTTTCATGTGTTTTTGTTTTTTGTAGGAAAGAAAGCCAATAAAAATAAAGAGAAAGCTTCGTCCAGTTCTAGCAGTGGCTCATCTGGTTCTGAAAGCTCCTCGGAGTCTTCCTCTGGGTCAGAAGAACCTGAAAAAGAATCTAAGAAACGGAAGGAGAAAAAGCTCAAAAAGAAGGAAAAGAAAAAGTATATAATTTATTTACACGACTTTTGACTTTAAATTGTATAAGGAACACAGCTTCTAAGAAACGACGTTTTTACAGGTCTGTTGGGGAAAGTACTGAGGAGAAAGAACAAGAAGACGAGGTTACCTCCACTGTACGACCTGAAGAAATCCCTCCCATCCCAGAGAACCGGTTCCTCATGAGGAGAAGTCCTCAGCCAGCCGAGAACAGGGAGGAAGAACAAGACCCCAGAAGAAAAGATGACCGATCCAGACAGAAGTTAGTGGGGTTTTTTAAGCTGTCACAAGGTTTTAAAACCTGAAATAATAATGCTATGTTTTTATGTCCGTTTCTTCTTATTCTTTATCTGCAGCACTGGCTTATATAATTCTCAGTCACCCTATCAGAGGCGATTTCTGGTTACCACTCGATCAGGGAGGAAGATAAAAGGGAGGGGACCGAGGGTAGGTGACCTGAAGATGTGAAGAGCTCAACTAAAACATTTCTGCTATCTGTAAAATCTTTTATTTTAAATATAATGCATAAACATTGAGATTTCCTTCCATCTTTTGAAAGGAAAAAAAAAAATCAATCTAATTTCTTCCAACAGAGGTACCGAACTCCATCACGTTCTCGTTCAAGGTCTAGAGATCGATTTCGCCGTAGCGAAACTCCTCCACACTGGCGTCAGGAGATGCAGCGTCAGAGGATGAGGGCCGTCACCAGAGAGCGATGGATTAAGGGTGACAAGTAAGAACCGTTCACTTTATAAACGGCGTGCAACTTGGTAAATGTGAATTGTGGCTTTAAACGCGTAGAACTTTGCAGGAACAGTGAAGTGTGTTCTTTTACATGTGATGGTAAGAACACAGTTCTTTCTAGCCAGGAAATCAACAAGAACTAAAGTGTACAACTCTTCATAGGCCCCTCCTATTGCTGCATTTGTGTATAATAATTATTGGAGATCACACAAGAACAAGGTTCTGCCCAATTGATATATGAAGAATAAGCAGCAGGAACCCCCAAACTAGGGCTGCATAGCAGAATGAAGCCGTTTTGTTCTTGCAGCCCTGGCAGAAACAACAGATTTCTGTTCTCGTAGAGTTTGCACAGGCCTTTAGTCGTCTCTAACATTTCACCAATGTGCAGCATACAGAGAGAAATCTTGAGGAGCAGATTTTCATTTTTATTCGAGTTCATGATGTCATGCACTCCATTCCCTGAGCCTTTGGGAGAGAAGAAGCACCACAGATCTCCCAACGTACTTAAAAGTTGGTGTGATGCGCTTTTCCACGCATTCATCCTTTGTTTTATTTCAAACAGGCCTCAGTTGTTTGCAGAGAAGCTCGATCTCAGTTTTACCTGAACTAAGCAGAGTTCCAGTCCCAGCAGTGTTTAGCAGCTGCCACATGTTTGCGTTTGTGATAGGACAGAAAAAATTCACAATGTCCTGTAACACAAGACTATAAAATGATTAAATACTCAGTTATGTATATGCTTTTAATATAATATATTCAAATTTTAATAAAAAGATCTCAGAAGTTACATATTTGTATAAGACAATTATAAATGTTTCTATTTCTATATATTATTGACCTATTTAAATTATTACACTTTTGACCATCAATAAGTACAATTGTTTACAATATTGATGAGCTAAGATTAGTTTGGTTATTGAATATTTTCAGACTAATCAGGAATAGACTATATAATTCTGAAATTTTTCTAAATAACTGCGGTGTAATTTTGAGGTACACATTGTTACATCAGAGTAGTTGTCTAATTAACTTACCCAGTCTTTATCGTTTTATTTTTACAGAAGTGACTTAAATGACCCTAAGGATGAAGCAACCAACGCTTCAAATCGAGAGAGAAGGTCATCCAACACAAAAGATGAACACACTGCCGAGGGCAAAAAGGAAAAGAAAACTCGGTCTCATAGGTCTAAAAGCAAAGAGGCCGGTACAGGAGAGAAGGATGAGCAGCACAGCAAGCACAAAGCAAAGAAAAAAGAAAAGTCTCGCAGTCGCAGTGGAAGCAGAGAAAAGGATAGAAGGTCAAAAAGCAGAGAGAAGGCCAACAAGCATAAAAGTAGTGACAAAAGAGGGCGCTCAAGGAGCAAAGAAGGAAATAAGAAAGAGAAAGAGTCTGATGAGAGTAAAGATAGAAGTAAAGGTAGGGAATCTGTAACAAAGCATAAAGAAGAGGGAAAAGGAAAGAACCAGGAGAAAACGAGGGCAAAATCACCTAGCAAGGAAAGATCCTCTAGAAAAGATGAGCGAAGATCCAGCAGCAAAAACGGGGACAAAGGCGGAGGAGCAGCATCCAAAGATGAAAAAGCAGATAAGGAAAGGGCCCGAAAAAGGAGCAGGAGTAAGGAGAGGGAGAAACAAAGAAGAGGGACCTCCAGGGAAAAGGAGAGGCGGTCAAGAAGTGTCGACAGGAATAAGGCTAGAGACTCTCACAGAGGCAGACGCTCTAGAAGCAGAAGCCGTAGGAGGGACCGATCTCAAAGAAAGGACAGAAACAGGGAATCTGGCTATCGTCGGAGGCGACGTAGCAGCAGCAGCAGCGACAGCAGCTCCGACAGTGACAGAGCAGGAAAAAAGAAGAGCCGAAAAAGTCCTGGTTCTACAAAGAGAAATAAATCCAGAGACAAGAGAAGCCCGGCCAGACCAGATGGTACAAAAGACAAAGATAGAAAAGATCGCAAGAAAAATCAGTCGAGCTCCAGCTCCGACAGCGACTGATCACTTTTCTTTTTATCCACAAGCTAGTTCCATCTGCAGATAAACCTAATTAGTCCTCAGTTCTTCGAAAGCCAACATGAGAGTAATGCTCTGTCAGCTCCCCAAACTGGCCAATAAGGCTGGTTTACATAAACTGGAGCAGATCAACATCAGAGGAAAACTGGAGGAAGAAACTAACTCTTATAACACCTTCTTAATTGTGTTACTACAAACTCTGCTTCTTCGTGCCAACACTAGCTGGAGCTGAAAGACAAAACCTATTCATCGTTTTATTCATAGAGGTGCTTAGAGGAACCTGCAGAGAGAATGATTTGGAACTGAAGAAGAGCTGTACAAGCAAGTGCCCTGTAATATTTTATTCTCACATGACCACAACAACTCCTGATAGTTGTTTCTTTTACAGATTTCATTCATTTTATTTTGGTTTAGCAGAAACCCTGGTATCACTCTGTTTAGTAACAAAAGAATATTTTACTGCAACTTATCAGTTTGTACTAAAATGATCTGGAAAAGATTTGTTTCTCTTGCATGCTCATCCCTTTTTGCTTTATTTAGAAAATAAATGTTTTTTTTACATGGCCAAATCTTTACTGTAATCCTGTCAACAATGGAGTGAAAATTGATATAAACTGTACAAACTTTCTAAGCGAAACATGGGAGTGCTAATTAAATTATAAAGCTCAGTTTCTGTGGTTGTTTTTTTTAAATATATACAGGTCCTTCTCAGAAAATTAGCATATTGTGATAAAGTTCATTCTTTTCCATAATGTAATGATAAAAATTTAACTTTCATATATTTTAGATTCATTGCACACCAACTGAAATATTTCAGGTCTTTTATTGTTTTAAAACTGATGATTTTGGCATACAGCTCATGAAAACCCCAAATTCCTATCTCAAAAAATTAGCATATCATGAAAAGGTTCTCTAAACGAGCTATTAACCTAATCATCTGAATCAACTAATTAACTCTAAACACCTGCAAAAGATTCCTGAGGCTTTTAAAAACTCCCAGCCTGGTTCATTACTCAAAACCGCAATCATGGGTAAGACTGCCGACCTGACTGCTGCCCAGAAGGGCTTCATTGACACCCTCAAGCAAGAGGGTAAGACACAGAAAGACATTTCTAAACGAATAGGCTGTTCCCAGAGTGCTGTATCAAGGCACCTCAGTGGGAAGTCTGTGGGAAGGAAAAAGTGTGGCAGAAAACGCTGCACAACGAGAAGAGGTGACCGGACCCTGAGGAAGATTGTGGAGAAGGACCGATTCC
The DNA here is from genome assembly GCA_963556495.2 of Valencia hispanica. NCBI lineage: Eukaryota > Metazoa > Chordata > Actinopteri > Cyprinodontiformes > Valenciidae > Valencia > Valencia hispanica. Next base: position 28,503,402 of record OY747707.1, on the reverse strand, counting down.
AGACCTTGGGGGACCTGCGGAAGCAGTGGACTGAGTCTGGAGTAGAAACATCCAGAGCCAACGTGCACAGGCGTGTGCAGGAAATGGGCTACAAGTGCCGCATTCTCCAGGTCAAGCCACTTTTGAACCAGAAACAGCGGCAGAAGCGGCTGACCTGGGCTACAGAGAAGCAGCACTGGACTGTTGTTGCTCAGTGGTCCAAAGTACTTGCATGTCATTCGGAAATCAAGGTGCCAGAGTCTGGAGGAAGACTGGGGAGAAGGAAATGCCAAAATGCCTGAAGTCCAGTGTCAAGTACCCACAGTCAGTGATGGTCTGGGGTGCCATGTCAGCTGCTGGTGTTGGTCCACTGTGTTTTATCAAGGGCAGGGTCAATGCAGCTAGCTATCAGGAGGTTTTGGAGCACTTCATGCTTCCATCTGCTGAAAAGCTTTATGGAGATGAAGATTTCATTTTTCGGCACGACCTGGCACCTGCTCACAGTGCCAAAACCACTGGTAAATGGTTTACTGACCATGGTATTACTGTGCTCAATTGGCCTGCCAACTCTCCTGACCTGAACCCCATAGAGAATCTGTGGGATATTGTGAAGAGGAAGTTGAGAGACGCAAGACCCAACACTCTGGATGAGCTTAAGGCCGCTATCGAAGCATCCTGGGCCTCCATAACACCTCAGCAATGCCACAGGCTGATTGCCTCCATGCCACGCCGCATTGAAGCAGTCATTTCTGCAAAAGGATTCCCAAACAAGTATTGAGTGCATAACTGAACATAATTATTTGAAGGCTGACTTTTTTTATATTTAAAACACTTTTCTTTTATTGGTTGGATGAAATATGCTAATTTTTTGAGATAGGAATTTTGGGTTTTCATGAGCTGTATGCCAAAATCATCAGTTTTAAAACAATAAAAGACCTGAAATATTTCAGTTGGTGTGCAATGAATCTAAAATATATGAAAGTTTAATTTTTATCATTACATTATGGAAAATAATGAACTTTATCACAATATGCTAATTTATTGAGAAGGACCTGTGTGTGTGTGTGTGTATATATATATATATATATATATATATATATATATATACTGTAAATGCACATACAGCAAATGTGCACCCACTGAACACTTTATATAAAATCTTGGTTATTTTAGGCTCCCAGCTGTTTTTCTGGTCGACATCCTGTATAATTGCAGTACATTTTGTCCTTTTTTGAAACCAAGTGTAAAAGTTCACTTTGAATTTACTGCTCATACTCTATGAAGGTCAGTGTTTAAATACAGAATAAGAAAATTGATGCTGGTACAGAGGATAAAATCTCGAAATTAAAATACATTGTCCATATTTGTTTCCCATTTAATGCTAACTGAAGGGCTTCTGGGCTTACATGCTTCCCCGTGGCAACAAGGTGAGGTTTTTTGGTTTTTTTTTCTACAGCCAGGAGCAGCTGATTCGTTAGCATCTCAAATAAGACCTGAACTACAACTCCAAATTTCAGAGGAGATGATAAGGAGGCTTCATGGACGCAGAGAGAGGAAGAGGAGTGAGGATGAAGTTGATCTCTTCCATTCATCATAATTGGCAAAGATCATATCCCAGAGTCTCTCAGCTCGGCCTTCTAAGTTTACCGCAAGACAGAGATTTAAAGAGGAGCAGCAAAATCATATGAGTTGAATTAGCATTTCTTGCCAAAAGCTTTTGGTGTCATCCAAAGCGTTTTACCGTGAAATATCTCTGGTGCCCTGGCATTGAGCTGTTAGCATATCATGACAGTTGTGACGCTTTCATACAGAAAAAGTCTTCAGTCAGAGGCTTCTTTAGATTTCGTTGCGAGACTGATTGCTACCGGAAATCCACAATGACTCTTTAAGATACTTGGATGATAGGAGTTCTGACATTTAATATACCTTTGGGATAAATAAAACTTTTGGAATTAAATACATTTTTATGTGTGACAAATCCTGCCTGTTCTGTAGAGGCATCAGTTCAAAGTTTATTTACCAGTTTAAGCTAAATCATTTACAATTTCCAAGACCTCAAAAATCAGACAAATACCAGCAATCACTCTTTATTTGTTTGAAGCTGCATCACACTTTAGCTTCAAATACAGATTTCCAATAAGTGCTTGATAAGGAAATGTCTTTAAGCAGAAACACTAAATAAATATTTTACATATGCTCAACCCTTGTGAAATAACATTTTATGCACTAGTGAATTGCTAAAGTATAAATACATCTTAAAAGGTTTTTTCACAGCAAAAGACATGGGATTTTATGTAATAGTCACACAAGGTTCATAGCTGTGACACAAATGGAAAATAGGCCATTTAAAAAATCAAAAAAATGACACTTGTATTCAGCCCCCTTTACTCTGATACCGCGAAATAAAATCCAGTTGCCTTAAGTCATTAAAGTCCACCTTTAATTGATTCATGATATAAAGGTGTTCCGATGTTTTAGAGTTTAGACTAACTCAGTGTTTCTCAAACTATGGGGCGAGTCCCACTAGTGGGGCGCAGAGGTATTGCAGGTGGGGCGTGACATCAACGGGATTTAAATAGTTTTTTCCCCCCTAGATTCTGTCGTTGTGAATGTTTCACTGCACTGTAAATTAAATCAACCAGCTCCCCCCTCTCACAAAATTAAAACACACTCAAATAAATGAGCAATTGTGATCATCATTGTAAACCGAACCGGGACCTGGAACATCGGGCTGGGAGTTTGACGTTGAAATATATCGCAGCAGAACAAAACAAGCGGAAGTGGCCGCATTATCAGATTCCATCTACAAAATGTACAAATATCTAAAAAGATCAGGGAACGTTTCAGAGTCAGAAGTCACACGGTCAACCACGGGATGAGTATCTTCCTCTTTCTTCTTTTTTTCATTTTACTTTGTATTTTTGAAAGCTTTGCATTTGTGATAAAACTACAAATTTTATTTTCTCCAACTGTGAGCTGAAGTTCTACATGTAGCAACTACTTACAGCATATACTTAAAAACTTGTAAGAAACTCGGCTATTTAAATAAATAAAACACTTTAAAAATCAGGCGTGGTCACCATTCTGTGGGGGCGATAAAAGCATGGGGGGGCTTGTGTATGCTCCTTTGTCCAAAGTGGGGAATGATAAAAAGTTTGAGAAACACTGGACTAACTGGTTATAAAACAACGCATCAAGCTTTGAACATGTGACTGTTCAACCAGGGAGGCACAACCACAAACCTACTGTAACTTATCGCTGTAAAAGGCTCTGACACGCTCTATAATTAGGGTGAATACAGATGGCATACTTTTTATATCTTTATTGGTAAAAAAAAAAAAAAAAAATTCACAGTTTTGCACTACTTTGTGTTATTACAAATAAATCCCAGTGAACTACGTTGAACTCATGGTTGTACTGTGACAAAATATTTTTTTTAAATCACCATGTGAAACCAAGTCTCTTCCTTGCTTCGTGAATGTCTCCAGCCTCATGAAGCTTTTTGATGCTTTCTGTGGTAATGGAGACATATCTGGGCATCTGAGCTCCAGTGCTGTCGTGGACGAGGTAGCTAGGCCTGACTCCGCTGAAAACCGGCCCGTGCCCACCTCCGATTCCTTCTCTCGCAGCTTTGTAAAGTGGAAACAAATTTCTCTTGGCTTCTGCTGCTGCCCTGATGACGTGGCCCGAGTACTGCTGAAACTTGATTTCCTCTTCAGCGCTGATCTTTGCGTTCTTCGCTTCAAACTCTCGTTCCTGCTCGTTCGTCTGCTGAAGTCTGGCACTTTTTTCAGCCTGCATTTTGGAGAGAACAAGTTTCACCTCCAGATATCAAGAATCATAAGTGTTGGAAGGAAACGGTGAAGCTTTTAAGCTGTTACCATTTGCACAACATTGAAGTCATGCACTTTTCTTTGCTCTTCTCTCATTTTCTCAACCTTCAGTTGTTGCTTCTTGGTATATATTCTGTCAGCTTCCCTCTTTGCCTGCAGAGCATCTCGGGTTTCCTGCTCTGCAACCTTATCCATGTGCTCCTTTTGCTTTCTCTGGTGAAACAATTTGTTTTTACAAAGTTTTATGTATTAAGTATTATGAATTATACTGCAAATGTAAATGTTACCAAAAGCTCTCGGTGTGCAGCTATCGACTTCAACATCTCAGACTTCTTCCTCTCTTCCTCCAGTTGCAGCTGTGCCTGTCTTGCATCCCACTCAGCCAGAGCTCTAGCTATTCTCTGCTCTTCATTGGTGGCCTGCTCCTGCTGTGTGGCTGTCAGTTTTTTCAAAATCCTCTCTCTACGCTCTTGAGCTTCCCTGGAGGAAAAAAAGAGGCTAAAATGAGCAACACAAACGATAAATCAAAATAGATGGTATACTACAAGTGCATCTTTCTACCACACTTTCGCCTTCCACTCAACTTTCCATCAATGTGCTTGGATACAGCATCCCGTGTACAGTCAACCTCTTTACCTTAATCTTTTGTGGCTCTTGTGGATGGTATCAAAAATGAAAAAAAAAAGACGTTTTATTGATCTTATGTAATATTCTAATTTTCTGAGACACTACATTTTTGGGAGGCTTTTCAAGCCAAAATCACATAAATTAATGCTTGAAACAGATCCCTCTGTGTGTGATACAACTAAATATGTGATTTTAAGTATTTTAATTGCTAAAATAAATAAGTTCAATAAATAAACATGTATTAAGATCCAACTGTATTTAATGTTTTGCAGGGCCGTACCTAAATAACTCTTTCTCCCGTTCTTTCCGTAGCTTTGTCATTTTTTCTTTGGCTGAAGCAAAGAGTTTCATCTGCTCCTCTTCAGCCTTCTGCTTTTGTGCCTCTTGCTCTTTCCTTAGCGCCCTCTTACTGACATGATCCTGAGGGACACAAAATGCATGAATAAACAGGATGTTGGGTAAAATCTAGATGCATAGAATCAACGATCTCTTCCTAAACGACTGACCAGGTGAGCGAGCTTGAGGTTCCTCCTCTGGTTTGCTTGTCGCTCTGACTCCATTCTTTGCTCCCACTGATAACGCTCTTGAAGATGCTGGATTTCCTTGGCGTCCTTCTGGATTTCCAGCTTTTGTTGCTCCCGCGCTAACTCATTTGCCTTTATCCTAAAAAACATTGATTTATTTCCGATTTTTGTTGGGTTTTTTTGCACCTTTTTTTTGTAAATTGCCTTACAAAGGCTTTTCTACCCCATAAACCATAAACTTCAATGTATTTTTAGGGAAATGAAATAGGCCAACATAAAGTAGGACATCATTGTGAACTGAAAGGAAAATTCAGCTTTTAAAAATGTATTTTAAAAATCACTTCTAAAAGCTTACATTTTTACCTATTCTCATAAAAATGCTTTGACATAAACCATTCCATCTTAGCTCTGGGTGTATGTTTAGGGTAGTTCTCCTGCTGAAGGGTGAATCTCTGCCACTGCCATTATTTTCGGAGGATTGCCCCATTTTCAGCTTCATCCATCCTCACATCGACTCAGACTGGCTTTCCAGTCCCTACATTACAGCTAATCACTAATTGCGTGTCTTCAGGGGGCAATTATTTCACTAGGGCTACCACAGTAAAAAAAGAGGGGGGAGGGATAGTTGCTCCACACTTTTTTTTTGTAAAACAAAATAACTACTGAAAACGGTGTCATTTTCCTGCAACGTGAGTGCTATGCGCTGCTTTTTGTCCATCTCATAAAATCCTAGTAAAGTACTTTGGAGTTTTTAGTTCTAATACGACATTATGAACAAAAGTTAAGGGCATTGGAATAATTTTCAGGTAATTTTAATCATAGTGAGCAACAGTGGAGTATCATGCAGTAGGGTGGTGTAGCTGCAGGGAACATTTAGGTCTTACTGGTTTTTCAGGTCTTCTGCTGCTGCCTGTCTCTCAAGCTTCTTTTGCTCAGCCTTTTCCCGCTCTTTCCTCAAGGCTTCAGTGTCTCTGGTTGTCATTATTTCCAGGAACTTTTTGTCCATGTCTTTAGTGGCACTTTTCATCCTTTGCTTCAGCTCTGTTTGAGCCTCCCTCTCTTTCAGCACCTCTGTGTGCAGGAGGGCGCACTATGGAGGCAGAAAGAATGACTTATCACAGATCTAATTAGATATAATATCTACAGTGCTGAATTGTAATGCTTATACTGACGTGTAATCCTTTCACCCGGTCGGTTTGATTATACAGCTCAGTTCTGGCTTTTCTCAACGCCTCCTTTTGCTTTTCTTCCCTGTATTTGGCTTCCTCTGCATCCACCTGTTTCCTTTTTTCCTCCTCTATCTGCTCTCGGATCTTCTTTGCCTCTAGCTTTTTTTGCCTTTGACCCTGAAAACAAATGCAGACGTACAGTTAGTTCACATTTCACGTTTAGGTCTTTAAGCCATACCCATGCTGTTTTCTACTGAAGCAAACTGTGTGAGAAAAGAGTGACGTTGAGACTTACAGCAATAGTATCAGGCCACAGTTTTACAACTTGTTTTGACTGAAGGTGCAGAGCCTCTCTGTGTTTAGTTGCCTCTATAAGACGCTCCTTGTCTTTATCAACGCCGTTCACTTCATCTTGAATCCTGAGCCAGTCAGTTTGCCTTAAGATGGCGACTCGTCTGAGATCTGAAGCCTGGATTATTTTATCTTTCGTTCCTGATGCTTTACAAAAGAGCAAATAATAACATAAAACAAGATAACAGATTCAACTAGTGATATTTTATTCAGTGAAGGCTGAGTATTTTACAATTTTTATTTTTTTCCGCAAAATAGTTTTAAATCAACTCATGGAAAGTTGAACGACTCAGGTTTGCGCTCTGAGATAATTTACTCTTCTGCCACGGTCTCTGTTTACTTTTCTGAAGCCTGTATTCTACTAGAAAAAGGGCTGCGAGCATAAAAACACAATACAACAGGCAAACACAGGCATCTGTAAAGGTATTCATGTCCCTTGAACCTTTTCACATTTTGTAACATTAAAACCAAAAACGTTGATATTTTCTGTTGAGATTTTATCTGAATGCCTGCAGAGTAAGAAGGAAACGGATACGTGATTTCCAAACTGCAGCATCCTCTTAAATCTATACTTTGTAAAACCACCTTTCGCTGCAATTGCAGCTGCAACACTTATGCAAATCTAGAAACTGAGCGGTTTGCCAATATTTGTTTGGTAATAGCTCAGACTCAGCCACACTGGTCAGGGAGCATCTGATCAGTGATTTTCATGTCACCATTGGATTAGGTGTGGTCTTTGACTAGACCATGAATAACACATGAATATGGTGATCTAGCCAATGTATATCTGGTTATATGTTTCAGGGTCATTGTCCTGCTGGAAGGTGAGCCTCTCCACCAGTCTCAGGTGTTTTTCAGCCTTTAAAATGGTTTCCTACAGGACTGGCCAGAAATTTGCTCTAAACAATTTTCTATCCACTTTGACCAGTGAACCGCTATGTTTTATAGTACAAATGGTGTGTGTAGGGTAGTGTGCAGTGTTTGCTTTGTTTTGTTGTTGCATTAAAAGTGGAATTTTTGTCTCCTCTGGTAAAAGCACCGTCTGTCATGTTTTCTGTATGCATCCCTTGAACATTCTCTGATTAATGCTCTCCTTGCCCGGCCTGTCAGTTTAGGTGGACGTATTTGTCTTGATAGGCATACATACAAGACACAAACTTTCCATTTGGAAACGATAAATGGAATGTCTTTTTCTAACCTGATTTAGCTTTAAACCTCTCCAAAATTATATATATATATATATATATATATATATATATATATATATATATATATATATATATATATATATATCTATCTATCTATATCTATATATATATATATATATATATATATATATATATATATATATATATATATATATATATATATATATATATATATATATATTTACACTGACATCACAGTAGAATGTTTCGGGGTGTCTGATTAAAAGGGACTGGTTACAAATACAAAATTTGACTTGTGAAAAGTCTTGAAAACATTGTATAATTTTCCTTCCGATTCAGCTCTTGGCCTATAGATGTTGTGTTTGTTACATTAAATCCAAATCAAACACATTGAAGTTTGTGGCTGTAGTGTGTAAAGAAAGTTTCAAACTTATAAAAATTGTTGCAAGGCACTGTAGAAAACACAAATCAGTGAATTAATGAACTGTTTTAGTGTACCTGTAGATGTCGTATAAGAATGTACAAAACATTTTCTAGAGGATAACCAACCAGGAGATAATTAAAACTAGAAGATTTTCAGTTTTTACCTTGTTGAGAAACATAATTGGACGTATAGCTCACTGGATTTGTACAATATAATGCCTCATTGACACTAACATGTAATCAATAGCTCGGAAGTGAGTAAACTCGCTAAACTTCAAGGTTTTATTGAACTCTCACCACTTTTACTGAATCGTCTCCGACTCCCATCGCACTGAGCCACCGACGCCATATTAAGTTTGCTGAGGTCGTTAAATTACAAATGCCAAACTGAAATGTTAAAGGTTACATTCTTAAATGCAGAGTTATAAACAGCTAACACTGCTGAAGTGAATCGGAAATTGTCGTTACACTCATTAACTCAACTCAACCAATAACAAACGTTGCCCCAACCTTAACAACCAATCAAAACGCGTTCACGTGATAATAATACTCTTAGTGATCTAACGTATTGACCTCTCGACAGGGCTTCTGTTTAACCGTAGCCAGGCAACCGTAGGACCAATCACAGTCCGCAGAAGTGTGCCGACTACACCGCCTGACATTTCATAATAAAAGTGATTAAATGAGTGATTAAAACTTTCAGATAATGTGAATATTACTCTTTAGAAATAAGTGATAAAGGAAACATTTGATTAATTTCATGCAAAATTCGCTTTGAACTACTTGGTTAATCATTTCAGTTTGCTTACAAAAATAAATTGTGAGCGGGCTGGTGCCTATCTAAAGAGGTCCATTGGTGAGAAGCAGGGTATATCCAGGACAGGTCACAGTCCGTCAGAGAGACCGATTAACCAAACAGCCATGATTTTGGATAGTGGGAGGAAGCCGGAGTACCTGAAGAGAACCCATGCATGCTCAAGGAGACCAAGCAAACTCCATGCAGAAAGACCCCAGGCTAAGATTCAAACCCAGGACCTTCTTGCTGCAGGGCAACAGGGCTACCAACTGTCCCAATTTATTTCAGCAACATATGATCTAAATCAGTTCAATTAAATTTTTTAAGAAAAGTTACGTTATGGAACCTTGACATAAACTTGATTATTATTTGTTGATAATATTAACAACAATAATAATTATAACAATAGTGATCTCTTGGATCAATATAAGGTGGATGTCCTGATCAAGGCTGTATTGACTTCAAATAATCATATAAATCATGTATATAACAGCCTGACTTGCAGTAACATGCTGTAACATGTTGTGCCATTTAACAATCTTCTTTGATTAACGATATTTGCTTTCTCACTGTTCCAATTTCATTATTTACCATTTTTCCAGGGAATTGTTTTGTTTTCCTCTTTAGAAAAGGTGCAGTCATTTGCAAATGTTAAGCCTTTCATGAATGTAAATGTTAATGTTACTGTGAATAGTGGCTGTTCTCGGTCATGCAGTAATAATAGTAACATCCTTACAGAATAATGCGCATACTTTCAGAGTTACAGTGGATGGAACATTAAACTATGTTGAAAAAATTGGATAGTTGTTTCTCTGTTTTATTGCTGTTTGTAATAAATGTTGTAAAATTGCACCACTTTGTAAAAGCCTTAATTGACATTATCCAACTATTGAAATATTAGGGCCCACCTTGAATGTATGTTTTATTCCAATCAATGCCAGGAATCATATGGCAACATTCAAAAGACCATGAGAAGGACTTTAGTGTAAAACAGAATCTGTTCTATGCCAGTTTATGTCTTCTATTAGCTCTTCACTATTTATTGATCAAGGAGAAGAAAAGTTCACACGAGCTGCCTAACATTAACAGAAATACCACTTGCAGTTCAAACAGAGACAGATGGATGAAGAACACTAAAAGGTTAAGAGAGCTGCCATATGCTGCCTAATGAGTCAGGTGATGAACAGCATCTATTGAATCAAGACTCCTGTGAACTCACAGTTCATTTAGAGCAGATGTTAGAGAAAGGGGACATTTCTATTGCTAACCAGCAGCCTCAATATTCAGTCTCATCTGGTTTATTTGAAGAAATAGTGGATGTTTTTTATGTGACCTGTTTCGGGTTTGTAAATAATCTAGAAAATTAAAGCAAGTTGTATTTGATGTATGTGGTGAGATTATAATAAACCTCCTCTATTCTATGATTTCAATAACACATCCTTGTTTACTGATGGCTTTGGGCCTTAACACTTTTGCTGAGCTCATAATCATATCCTTAACCCATCTATGTTTTTGAATTTTTATTTTTTTTATTTTAGCTCCATATGGGACTCATTACCTACTAAGTTGCACAAAATAGTCATTCCTTCAGACAAGAAAGAGGGTGCCAGATTTCTCAAATTTGAATTACCTTCTGCATTTACCAGCACCCTTTTACATTGACTAATAGGGATGTGTCTCCTGTTTGAATGTCGTTTCTTGTCTTCAAAATCTGAATTAACCCCCTGAAAGATCACAGTCTGATGGGGAAAAGCATTTCCGATTCAACACACTTATCACTGGCACCCCTCAAGGTTGTGTGCTCAGACAATTTCTGTTCACACTGCAACCATACAACGGTAGATCCACATATGAGGTGAGAAACATATTTATTAAAGCTGTGAAAGACAGTACTGCAACTAAATAATGATATTGATTAATCATGTTACAAGGTGGAAGTCAGCCAGCTGGAGAATTGGTCTGGAGACAGCACCTGGTACTCATTGTAGACAGAAAGGAAGATGGTCATCAAATCTTCAGACCATAACTTGAACTCATAATCCTCAACATCAGCAGCATGGTGCAGAGGGAGTGGGTAGTGTAAATAGTTAAAGCAGAGATGTATGATTATATTTCCTGGTTCAAAAATACAGCTGTGATCATGAAATTAGTCTAGGAAAGAGACAGAGGAAACAAAAACAAACATCACTCTTCATCAGCATCCACTCAACATTACAGACAGTGGTTAGAAGGCCCTGCAAGGGATAGTGAGGGGAGCTGAGAAGGTAATTGGAGTGACCTTTCCCTCTACTCAGGTTCTGTTTCAGTGACACTGCTGGAACAGGTCTGAAAAATACAGTCGTGGTCAAAAGTTTTGAGAATTACATAAATATTGGAAATTGGAAAAGTTGCTGCTTGAGTTTTTATAATAACAATTTGCATATACTCCAGATTGTTAGGAACAGTGATCAGATGAATTGCATAGTCCTTTGCCATGAAAATTCCACTGCATTTCATTGCTGTCATTAAAGGACCTGCTGAGATCATTTCAGTAATCGTCTTGTTAACTCAGGTGAGACTGTTGACGAGCACAAGGCTGGAGATCATTGTCAGGCTGATTGGGTTAGAATGGCAGACTTGACATGTTAAAAGGAGGGTGATGCTTGAAATCATTGTTCTTCCATTGTTAACCATAATGACCTGCAAAGAAACGCATGGAGCCATCATTGTGTTGCATAAAAATGGCTTCACAGGCAAGGATATTGTGGCTACTAAATCAACAATTCATAGGATTATCAAGAACTTCAAGGAAAGAGGTTCAATTCTTGTTAAGGCTTCAGGGCGTCCAAGAAAGTCCAGCAAGCGCCAGGATCGTCTCCTAAAGAGGATTCATCTGCGGGATCGGAGTGCCACCAGTGCAGAGCTTGCTCAGGAATGGCACCAGGCAGGTGTGAGCGCATCTGCATGCACAGTGAGGTGCAGACTTTTGGAAGATGGCTCGGTGTCAAGAAGGGCAGCAAAGAAGCCACTTCTCTCCAAAAAAACATCAAGGACAGATTGATCTTCTGCAGAAAGTATGGTGTATGGACTGCTGAGGACTGGGGCAAAGTCATATTCTCCGATGAAGCCTCTTTCTGATTGTTTGGGGCATCTGGAAAAAGGCTTGTCCGGAGAAGAAAAGGTGAGCGCTACCATCAGTCCTGTGTCATGCCAACAGTAAAGCATCCTGAGACCATTCATGTGTGGGGTTGCTTCTCATCCAAGGGAGTGGGCTCACTTACAGTTTGGCCCAAAAACACAGCCATGAATAAAGAATGGTATCAAAACACCCTCCAACAGCAGCTTCTTCCGACAATCCAACAACAGTTTGGTGAAGAACAATGCATTTTCCAGCACAATGGAGCACCGTGCCATAAGGCAAAAGTGATAACTAAGTGGCTCGGGGACCAAAATGTTGAAATTTTGGGTCCATGGCCTGGAAACTCCCCAGATCTTTATCCCATTGAGAACTTGTGCTCAGTCCTTGAGAGGCGGGTGGACAAACAAAAACCCACTAATTCTGACAAACTCCAAGAAGTGATTATGAAAAAATTGGTTGCTAACAGTCAGGATTTGGCCCAGAAGTTGATTGAGATTATGCCCAGTCGAATAGAGGTCCTGAAAAAGAAGGGCCAACACTGCAAATACTGACTCTTTGCATAAATGTCATGTAATTGTCAATAAAAGCCTTTGAAACGTATAAAGTGCTTGTAATTATATTTCAGTACATCACAGAAACAACTGAAACAAAGATCTAAAAGTAGTTTTGCAGCAAACTTTGTGAAAACAAAAATTTGTGTCATTCTCAAAACTTTTGGCCACAACTGTACATACATCACATCAATGAACTAGCTTCCATCAGGCAAATGGTTCCACAAGAATAAAAGCAAAACCACCAGACAATTATACATTTAGTCTCTTAAGCTGTAAAATTGCTGATTAATATATTCAAATGTGTAGCCTACTCCTCAACAGTATCCAAATATTGGGGCCAACTATTTTTGCGTACATTTGGTTCAACATGAATTAAAGTGAGTACAAAGTGTTGGGGAAAATCCAGGTTTTAAATAAAGTTATAGCTGCATGTATGCATATGCATTTTGGAATAATGTTCTTGCTGTTTTGTGTTTTGAACATGTACAGTTTGTAATATGTATGTACATTTAGCATGTTTTGGGTTTTGTAAAGCTTGATTGCCTAGATGGCACTTTTAGTTCAATTAAATGTAGCCATACTGAATGCTCTTATAACACATGAACACGCTTGATTTAAAAATGGGTTAAGTTTTCTGAACTGGTTTCCAGTGTTCGAGGTTACGTCAGAACATGAGATGCGCGAGAGGCGGGACCACGTTAAAAAGGGGACTCGCGTGAAATCAGTGAGAAGAACCACTCATTACTCTAATAAAGAAGCAGGGGCAGGAACGCCCCCCCTCGTGTCCATCATTTCACCACCACATCCACCACCAGAAACCCCCCTAAAGATGGCTCCGATCTGCGTCAAAACTGTGCTGATCAGTGAAAGTGTTGACCCTCGCTGCAGGGCGATCTTGGAGGAAAACGGCATCCGTGTCACTGAAAAGCAGAATATGAAAAAGGAGGACTTGATCGCAGAGATTAAGGTTGGTTGTCCCCGTTGTATATTTCCTTGCCTCGGTGTTACAAGAAGCGTAAACCTGCTGCTTGTTTGCGGAGGAAAAAGTTGCATCAGCTGAAAACGTGCTGCACTTTTCTTGGGAGGAAAAAAAAAACCCTAAAGCGGTAATCGGTTGTCTTCATAATGAACTTCGATGTATCGCTGATGTACGGCTTTTGTCTACACTATATTGAACTGTGCAAACTGCAAAGTGGTTTCTGCTTAGTTCCGCCCATTGTGAAGCTGATGCAACTCATCCTCGAGTTCCCATCACTCCCGCATGCTGCAGAGTGGCACCTCTTATCAGATCCATCCGAGAGGAACAGGGATAGATATGTACTCCAAGTCGAGTGTTAAAAGAAAACTAGTAAACTAATAAACATTCCTGTTTAAATATCGGTGCACTCCATGTTTCTGCTGTGGATTCAAGGCTGGAAAAGGATATGTTAGATCCTTGGTTCACCATTAATCCACCCTCACTGTACCAATATTTATCAGCAAGTTTACATTGGGACTCCAATTGTTTGGTGTAATTTCTACTGTTATTCATTGATTTAAATTTTTTTTATTCATTATGCATCTTTCCTTTGGGATTCATGACTTACTTTCTAATTTGAATTGAGTTATTTGTGATTATAATACTAGCTCAAAATCAGCTTTTTATTTGGTGTTACAAGTTGCAGTGTCGAGAATTCCCATTGATATAATAAAAGTAAACATACACAGATAAAAAAAAAAATCATTCTCCATGCTTTATATTAATGACATAGCCAAAGCTTATTATTGAAGATTTGGTTTGACAAAACTGTTTGATTTATTGGTTTGGTTTATTGGTTTACCTGGAGATGAGTGGGAAAGGATGTCTATTAAGTAGTTTTTTGAAGTACATAGTGGACGCCTGCTTGTTCGCAGTTCAGTATTCATGAATTCTCCTATTCACAGATTTTTCTGTTGAACGCAATTTGCATATTCACAGGTGCTTTTCTCCGTGGAGCATAGCTAAAATATAAAAAAAAAATTTAGTTTGGAAAGATGGAATATGTAGGCATAATGCTACTTGACACGCCATTGTCTGGTGTTTGCAAAGCAGCCAATCCAGGAGCATCTCTAATTTTTTTTGGCGCTCATTGCTCGTATCCCCAAGAGCTGAGATAAGGAAGACTTTAGATGTTAGCTTCTACGGTAGTGCCAAGATGGTTTCCACTGTGCATATTAATGCATAGTCAAGCCCCACTTCCCTCCATCATCCTGACTGACACCCCAATCACCACTGTGGTCTCATTCCGCTTCCTGGGCACCACCATCACCCAGGACCTCAAGTGGGAGCCCACCATCACGTCCGTCACAAAGAAGGCCCAGCAGAGGATGTACTTCCTGAGGCAGATGAAGAAATTCAACCTGTCGGCACGGACGATGATGCAGTTTCACACTGCAATCATCAAGTCCATCCTCACCCCCTCCATCACCGTGTGGTATGCTGGAGCTTCTCACCCTGGACACAGACTTTTTGACCTGCTCCCCTCAGGTTGGAGGCGCCGTTCCATTCAGAACAGAATCTCTTGACATAAAAACAGTTTCTTCCCCTCTGATATAGGACTCATGAACAATAACCCTAAGACTGTTCCCACAACCCGCTCTGTTTCAGTCACATGACCCTGGGTTGTGTTTTTGCACCTGTCTGATTCTTGCACTGATCATAATCTGCAGTCGTGTAAATAATAATCGGTTTACCCCATTTTAGTTTTATTTATTGCATGCTTAGAAGTGTTTATCTTTTGTTTGCACAAAGTTTGCACAAAGTAATGTTGTGAACCTGTTCACACATATGGCAATAAAACCTTTCTCATTCTGATTCTGATCTGAATAGCAGCTATTCGCAGGTGGTTGTGGTCCCTAACCCCTGCCAATACTGGAGGTCAACTGTTTGATTTGATTTAACAGATTTTTTGATAAATGAGCACGTGCTTCTCCTGCCCACTTTTTTTGATGGAGTCCAGATTCTATCAATAAACTGGAAAACATTTCAATTGTGTAAACAAAACAAACAAAATCCCCCCCTAAAATGTTTTATTTAACTCAGCGGTTAGGTCATTTACCTATTAGACAGTAGTTGTGGTTAGAATTTATTTTAGTTAATAGTGTCGATATATTAGAGACCCTTCTTGGTATTAGCTTGAATTCCATGTGCATGGTTTATTCTATTTATATCAATCCCAACATATATCTAGTAGGAACTCTGTCTGCTTTCCTTTACACTTTAGGACTACGATGGCCTTGTTGTTAGATCTGCAACCAAGGTGACAGCAGATGTTATAAATGCTGCTGATAATCTCAAAATTATTGGGAGAGCTGGGACCGGTGTGGACAATGTGGACGTTGATGCTGCCACCAAAAAGGGCATTATTGTCATGAAGTAAGTGTGCAGCTTAATGCAAAGATTCTGTGCATTGTGCCACACAGTTTAACCCACTGTCCAGTTTATTTCATTTCCAGTACACCGAGCGGTAACACGATCAGCGCCGCCGAGCTGACATGTGCTCTGCTGATGAGCCTCTCAAGGCAAGAGGCTTTTGTGAACATATTCTCAGTAGTTGCCTTAATAGCTATTTATCCCACTAATATATTTTCTATGGTCTATAGAAATGTGCCTCAAGCTGCAATGTCAATGAAACAAGGCAACTGGGATCGCAAAAAGGTAAGCAGATATTCCCATCTGGGAAAAGTTTGGATTTGGCACTCATAGCAGTTTATGTTGCATGGTTGGTTCCATTGTTCATCCAGTTGTCAGTAATTAAATGTGACAGTTGGTTCTTCTGTGTTCATATTTAGTTGCATGGGTCTTTGTTTTCACTTTCACAGTTCATGGGCGCAGAGGTGTACGGCAAAGTGCTCGGGATCGTTGGGCTTGGACGAATAGGGAAGGAGGTTGCCACAAGAATGCAAGCGTTTGGCATGAGGGTGACTCAAGAGAGGCAAACACGATGAGACTTGTGGGATTGTATCACTTAAACAAATATTACAAGGCTGTCTTTTTTTCCCGCCCCCCCCGCTAGACGATCGGCTATGATCCTATCACTCCACCCACTGTGTCTGCGACCTGGGGGGTGGAGCAGATGTCTCTGGAGCAGCTCTGGCCGCAGTGTGACTACATAACTGTCCACACTCCTCTGATGCCGTCCACAGTTGGTGAGCTTTACTGTCCTCGGACAATAGCAGACAACAGCAATATGCAGACTCATGTTTTGTCGTGTTCATTTTTTTTAAAGGCCTGCTCAATGATGAAACGTTTGCAAAGTGCAAGAAAGGAGTGAAGGTTGTGAACTGTGCAAGAGGGGGCATCATCGATGAAGAGGCTCTTCTCAGAGCTTTGGAGTCTGGACAGTGTGGAGGAGCTGGACTCGATGTTTTTGTTGAGGTGAAATCGCAGCCACTTATATCACCCTGTGATATACAAAGTTTGTATTTTTTGATGGAGATGCATAGAGAAATTAGCTAGCGACTGGATTCAGCTGATTTTCTGCTTTAATTGTCCCTGACTGGTGTGTGGCAGGTCAGAAACTGGTGCTGGGCAATAAAACGGTTTTATTAATTTATCTAAAATCAGAAAAGGTCAATAAGAATGACAACGGTTGGCTTTAAGATTAAATTAAATAGAAAATATATGTGGCCTAACAGTCAGTATTTTGGGGCACAGTTATTTAGGCATGTTTGCAAGATGGAAGAAAGCTTGCAAGCAGTTGTGTGAACTTGATTAGCATTATTTTGTGGTTGTACTCAAACGTATTTTTTCACTTTTAAACATTACTACTAATGGGATTTGTATGTCAACTTATTGCTAGCTGAGAAAGTGTCACAATTAATCATTACAGAATATACCTACAGAAACAAATGGTGTCATTTTTCGGCAGGAGCCGCCTAAGAACCGTTCTCTGGTGGACCATCCCAATGTCATCAGCTGTCCTCACCTTGGAGCCAGCACAAAGGAGGCTCAGGCCCGCTGCGGGGAGGACATTGCCCTGCAGATTGTGGACATGGTGAACGGCAAGAACCTGGTCGGAGCAGTAAGTGCGACTCAAATCTTCTAGTCCTTTTTTAAATTTAACTCTACTTATTTAACCATTTATGTTGTTTGTAAAACATCAAAAAGGGGATCATATGCGCTCTTTGGAAAAAAGTTTAAAAGCAGCAGAGCCCAAAATGTGTTTGCCTACAAAGAAAAAGGTAGACCTGTTAAAATATTCATGCATCTGCTGTACTTGCATTTAGAATAATGGTTTTACCTTCACAAACATGCTTCATCTGACTGGAAATAATAATAATGTTCTCGAGTGGCCCAGACAGAGTCCTGATTTGAATTTTATCATCTGTATAAAGAGCTTTTGATTAGGATGATGGAAAGGAGGCCTTCTAACCTCAAAGAGTTGGAGCTCATTACCAAAGATGAATCAAAAATCATAATATCAGTGGAAACAAGCAAAATGCTGGTCAGTAATTATAAGAAAAGTTTCATTGCTGAGATGCTAATACAGATTTTTCAATTGATTTATTCTAGAAAGAATAAAAATAATTTGACATGACATTATTCAATTTAATGTAAATAAAAAAATTATATTCAAAGCACCGTTTACAATGCCTCTCATTTCCTATCTGAAATAGAGGTCTTGCTTTAATTAAAATCATTTTCAATCTAAATCTTGCATGTGTACAAATAATGTTGAATTTAGCTGTTTGTTTTGATTTTATGTAACAGATTAACACAACATGCATCATTCTGAGATGGAAGAAAAATTTATTTATTTACAACTTTACTTTACCGATACCCCTAAATAAAATAGATATAAAAACAGCTGTGCTGTGAAGGGCCCAAAAGGTTTGTTAGGGACAACTAGTGGTTGTAAAGTGATCAAATGATTCAGATTCAGAAAACTTTATTTATCCCACATGGGGCAATTCAGTTTAGTAATCCCAACCACAATAATCCACAATAATAAAAGTAGAAGCGCTCATAATCCTACACACACACATAAAAACAAATGTAAAAGTATAAGGGGTGTGAATACTTTTGCAAGGAACTTTAGCTTTTAGTTTAAGTTAATGCAGTGAACTTTGTTCAGTTTGGTGGGTGGCAGTATCTAGCGTAAAACACTGACGCGCCCCAGAGGTGAGAAAATTAGCAGCAGAGTATCAATTGGCATATTTCTGCTTTCTAGACTTGAACCCTGATGGAACTGGTAGACAACCTACACGAAATCCACCTGAATTTTAGGATAAATCTTACTATACTGATCCTGTGTGACTCAGCTATATACCTAAACATTGACGTATAAAACTAAAAAAATCCTCAGTTTTCTGTTAAAACATTTAATGGTAACATTTTGATTGTGTCTTGGTCCTTTTCGTGCAGGTAAATGCTCAGGTTTTGGCCGGCACATTCTCCCAGGAGTCTCAGCAGCTGATTAAGCTTGGAGAAGCTGTCGGAGCGGTGCTTCAGTCCTGCAGTGCTCCTAGGAAACCGTTTAGTCAAGCTCATATCACCACTCAAGGTCAGATTGCTAACTGGTCTAACCTGTTTTCATAGCCAATGATCTTAAAAGCAGGGCTAATTCCTAAAAGTGTAAGATAGCACAATAATTTTCTTTTACCTCCCCCTAGTGGTCTAATCATGAAACTTGACAGTATTTGATACAGGAGGGCTAGATGGGTCTTATACTTACAGTTGTGTAAAGCTCTAGTTTCCTCTCTAGGCTTGTTTTTAGAAAATAAACCTTTCTGCTATAAACGGCATTCCCTGCTTTTCATTTCTGCTAACAATATGAACTGCTATCTGCAAAGCAGGGGACTCCATGAAATCCTGCGGGGGTTGTATGACTTCAGCTGTTCTGGTGGGACTTCTGAATCATGAATCTGGATGTAGCGCTAATCTAATCAATGTCCTGAGCCTCGCCAAGGAGAGTGGAATAGCGGTAGGAAATTTACCTATAATAATAATAAATCCCTCATGGCAGCTATTTAATACTTTTTAAATTCATATAACCTGTATTTTTCAGGTGAATCAGAGCCACTGTGCTTCTGAGGCGGCAGGTGTGTGTAAGGTGGAGGTTGTAGCGGACGGCCGCAGCTATAAAGCGAGCGGATCCATCCAAGGAGGGGTTCCTGTTCTGCTGGAGCTGAGCAACAGCCTCTTCAGGCAGCCCGTCTCTCTCACTGGAAATCTGTTGTTCCTCCAGGCCTCTGCCGGCTCTCAGCTGCTGTCCTCTGTGGCTGGTAAGACAACAGTCGGGTCAAAATGAACATGCTGCACTTCAAAACGGACATGGTTGCATGTATTCGTTATCCAGAGTTGTTTGTGGGGAGATGGGGTTAATTTTTTACTTTATTAAATGTGCAGTAAAAATGTAACATGAATCTACATGGTAACACAGTGAAAACAATCTGACATCTGTCAAAATGTAACCAAATGAAATGGCTACAACACCATATCTTAATGTCTTCAAGTTTTAGTGGCCACAGTTTTTTTTTAACGACTTTCCAGTATGTGAGAAATCTCAGCATGTGGGGTGAAGTAAAAAGGGACACATGTACTGTATGGGCGAGGCTGATGTTGTAAGAGGTAAAAACAAACTCAAAGACCACCAACGGTTGCAAAGTTTTAAGGCATTCTCATTCTGTTCAAGCAGAAATGGCAAACTTTAACTTTAAAAAGGAGGCATGCATCTAAAATGACCTTAACTGCAAAAGAACAGATTTTTTGGGAATAATTGGTGTCAAAAATAGTTATGAAACTCCAAACTGTGTTTTCTCTCCCTCTACTCATCTACTCTAACCAAACACATTTAATTAGGATTGAAGATTGCAGTTATTATTTATGAATTGCGGTGCCTTTGTTTGTTCCTTAACTTCACACCCACATTTTTTCCAATTGTTCTCTGTTTAGGAGTGTTGGCCTCAGAGGGAGTGCAGATTGAGTCTTTCAGCGCTCCTGTGGACCACACTGGGGACGTGTGGTATTGTGTGGGGGTGTCGTCCCTCCTGCGAGATCTCAGCGTCTTGAAACCTTTGGTTAAGGATGTAGCACAGCTCAGTATTTAAACTAAACACTCCTAGAATAACATTTAGTCTGTAAAGAACTTTAACCTTCTCAAGAGAGTTGAATCTAAAAATTATTTGTTTGTGTTTTCAGCTAACAACTTGCTCAGTAGTTGCACACGTTAAATCTTAAAATGATTTTTATAACATTCCAGTGTTTAGTTGTTATATTTCTGTTGAAGTAAAACCTAAATAAAATGTCTGGCATGTTCTGTTGACTTTTATGATTTATTCATTAAAAAAGCTTGAAACTGGAGATTTGGGTGCCAATGACATTTAAAGTGGACCCTGTAACTACCTGTTACTGTTACTGACCAGAACGAATATTGGTGTTAATAAAGTGTGATAACTTCCCTTTTTTCTTCCACAATATGTTTATGCCTTGGTCTTAAAATAACGCATTAAAATTAAATGGGAAGCTTCCTTACTCGTCATGATTTTTTTTTTGTCTGAAATCTGATCAAGCTGGGGTAAAATGGAAGTTAAGTAAGAGCACAATAAAATTAGATCTGCCAATAAATGGTTTATGGATTTAAGAACATTCAGGAAAAGAGTGAAATTTTGTTTAAGTATTTTCCAGATTTGCACAAATATTGAAAGATTAAATGAGCTATTTTATTGTCTGTCTCATTTTCTGAAACATCCATCTATCCTTACAGTTGATGGCTTTTGCAGGTTTCATATTTAAAGCCTGACCTAAAAAAAAGATGTTATCTTGCATTAAGAAACATGCAGGAATCGCCATGATAAAATGTTATGCCCATATTGCATCCCCATGGCCAAAGTTTAGAGTAAGTGGTCTGACTTCATTGTGTAGTGAAATTTAGGTTTACCAGTAGTAACAGATAACTGAACCATTGTCCATAAGTAAAAATCATAGTTACAAATTCCTCTATTTGTGTTGCTTAATTTGGACTGTGATATTTTTCAGAATAGATCAATAAATGAAATAAAAAATAAATCTCATTATCTCAATCATTTCTTGATGAGTGAGAGAAAATGTATTCAAACTTTATGGGCAAAAGTGTACATTGTAGGCTTAACATGAAAATGAAAAATTAAAGAAATGTTGGGTTGTTTTACAATTTCTCTATGTGATATGCACCAAATGGCACCCTGGGTAAGCTTCTAATGTCTGTTTTCCACATGGGGGGAACATAGCCATGTGGAGGAAGGTGTTCTGGTCAGATACTAAATAACCTCTGGCAGATTTAGATTTAAAACTATTTTCATTCAACCAAGATGTTTGTTTCTTATAAAAAATTAGGTTTGTAGATAATAATGGGTAATACCACGATGGTTAATTTTGAATAAAAGAAAATCTGTATTGAAATTTTATTTTAAAAGGGTATGTCAAATGATTTACACGATTTTCAATATCGAGTGGAAAAAATCTTTACGGTCATTACACCAATCAAACCCTTCTTCCAATTGGTGACCTGAGTTTTGGATGTTTCTGGTATTTTGAGATTTTATCTTTGGTGATAAACTCCAGGTTTTTGAGGTTGGAAGTCCTCCTTACCATCGCCCTCATCTTCAACTCAATCTATAGACCCTATATCAGATTCTAGTCAGGACTCTGGCTGGACCAACCCACAGCGTCAATTATTTCTAGTTCTATGGAATACCTCCATATACACACAGTGTAAATATTTACCGTACGAGCTATTCTTTGCTGGATCGTGGGAGAACGTTCCAGCCTGTTTAAGATCACCCAATGAGAAGTTCTCCATCTGGGTTTAATCACACTGCCACACATGAGTTGTTTTAATGCAAGAGGTAAAACTGCAAGGATGTTGGAGCTATTTTATTTTCTTTTTGTTCTTTTTTTTACGTGTCCTGTCTGGCAGTGTGGAGCTCAGAGTTGGTGTCTGAGTACCAAGTAGAAGACCAACAGATTTACTTTCACAAGTGGAGCCTTACAGCTTTTGCTATAGATCTTCATTTGATATATATGTGTAAGAAATCTTTGTTAGAAATTACTGGGTTTTTTTTATATCATGGAAATGGAGATGAAAAATAAAGAGGAAGAAAGAAAGAAGATGAAGAGAGGTAGGAAAAAAGTTAAGATGGAGAGGGTAAGATACAAGAGAGGAAGGGGAAAAAAGAAAAACCAAGAAAACATCCCAGTCCGCCTCCTCATCCCCAGGACGACAGGGAGAGGGGAAAAAAACAACTCAAACAATGAGAACCGAGAACTAAACAACCCACAAATAAATAAATACAATAACAGCATCTCTAAAACGCTCATGGTACCGATTATTACAAGATTGAGTAATGGTAGGCCTAAATAAGCCCAAGAATGCATCTGTAAACAGTGGAATCCCCACAGGAGATATTTTCTAAGGCAATGACTGAGTCATAAATATTACAAAATTAGTTTATTGAAAACAGGGTTTATTGCTAACCAGGACAAAAACTTTCATTTAAACAAATAAATCAGAGTAAAAAATACATAGCCTATTTGCACAAAAAAGAGCGTTTACAATCCGATATGAATTACTACCAATAATAATAATAATAATGCCTGTTGCTTTTGCTAACTGCCCAGTTAAGATTTAAATGAAAATTACAGTGTTTAGCTATTGTTTAAAAGTTTGATTTATAGCTGACAATTCATCAATCCAAGAGATAAAAGGGGTACAAAACATTTTCCCACATATTGAAGCACTTAACTTAATGGTATCCTGCTTGGCTGCAATGCCCTGTTGGACGGGGGGCATCGACTGGGATGATCCTCCCAGTAACTGAACATCCACTGTGTCCTGTTGTCAACTTTTTACTTTCTGTAACATAGAAAGTACTCTTTTATCAGATCTTCTGTTCCTTCTGTGTTTCTGCTCCGTCTTCTCAAACCCCCAGACGGTCGTGGCAGATGGCCGCTCCTACTGAGCCTGGTTCTGTTGGAGGTTTCTTCCTGTTAAAGGGGAGTTTTTCCTCTCCACCGTCGCTACATGCTTGCTCAGTATGAGGGATTGCTGAAGGATTGCTGTGGTTGGAAAGTCTGCATCAACGGGGCCCAACCTCACGCCAATGACTGACGCAATCTGCTGGGATTCCTTAAATAGGAAACTTTTTAACTGATTGGAATGTTTGTATAAATGTATTGAAATGACTTCTTGTTAAGTTCCTTGAGATGACATCTGCTGTGAATTGGCGCTATATAAATAAACTGAATTGAATTGAATTAATTTTGTGTCAAATCTTACAATGCTTGTTATAAAGCATATTGGGTCATAAGGTCCGAGGGATATAAAAAAAAAAATTCTAATCCTGTGTGAAAATTTCTCCCGCAGGGAATAATGGCATACATGGCATTACTGTTCCGTTAATCCACGTCAGGATTAGGTTAAAGCCTCCGTCACACTGGAATACCACGTTCAGATTACCATGGCAACGGGAAGACTTGGTGGGGTAAATCATGAATGGGCCACGCAGGTCACTCTGCTCCTCTGCTGCAGTCCTATGCTTATTGTCTGTCTGATTAGTATTCTGTGCGTGGATCTTCGCTCGCGCGGTCGGTGCTAACGCGCCGTCCGTGAAAGCGTCACGAGACCGCGGGGCCGGGGTTATATTAAGGCTCTGAGAGGAAAATAACGGCGCGGGGTTATTCCTCAGAGAGCCCGGCTGGCTTTGTCAAGGACCTGGACACTAGAGCGCAGAAAGGAGGAGGAGGGGGTGGTTTCTGCTGCTGCTGCTGCTGCTGCACACAAATACCAAAATAGGATCGAGCTGCCTGCGACGGTCCTGAGCTAAATTGAGGTTCATGTGTTTTTGGAGAGGAGCGCTGCTTTGAGGAGCCTCGGTGGGGAATAAACATCCATGGAAATATATAAGGTACGTCCACTTTTACTACCTCTTAAGTAAGCTATAAAAATGTTGCGTTAAATTGCTTGCCATATTTTGCATTTTCTTGTTTTTGGTCTTTTTTCCAGATATAATGTCGCATAAAAACGAGATCTACACCTATGACTTCTGCGACGGGGAGCATCCTGCAGAGCTCCTGGAGGCTCTCAGGCGTTTCTACATCCGCGGCCTGTTCACCGACGTGACCCTACGGTGCGGCGAGCCCGGTCAGGTGTTCCACTGCCACAGAGCGCTGCTGGCGGCCCGCAGCTCCTATTTCAAAGTCATGTTCACGGCCGACATGAGAGAGAGGTCGGACAGCGTCATCAAGCTGAGCGGGGTGGACGGGGCCGTCCTGTGCGCCCTGCTGGACTACGTCTACACGGGCCGGGTGCGCGTCACCGAGAGCAACGTGCAGAGCCTGCTGGAGGCTGCGGACCTCCTGGAGTTCAGCAGCGTCAAGGAGGCCTGCGAGGAGTTCCTCGTCCGCCTGCTGGACGTGGACAACTGCCTGGGCATGCACACCTTTGCTGAGCTCCACCAGTGCACCAGGCTGGAGAGGGAGGCCCGCCGAGTGATGCTGAGCAGGTTCCCGGAGCTCATGGAGCAGGAGGAGTTCCTGGAGTTGGGCCATGAGAAGGTCGGGTCTGTTCTGGCTGCTCAGAGCCTTACCGTGCAGGGAGACGAAGCGCTGATCGACGGCGTGGCCAGGTGGGTGTCCCATGACTTGGACAGCCGCGTCCACTGCGTGTCAGACCTGCTGCACTCCATCCACCTGGGTTTAGATGACATTTACTTCAGCGCTACTTTGGAGGCGCACAGACGATACCTGATGAAAAACGATGGGAAGTTAAAATCCATGATTGTTCAAGCGTTGAGGTCGAACGGTAAGGAGATCCCTGCAAGCAGAAAGCTTTCCCCCAGTATGTACATCATTGGAGGATACTACTGGCACCCTCTGTGTGAAGTGCACATCTGGGACCCAGTCAGCAACACCTGGGTGCAGGGGAAAGACATGCCTGACCCTGGGAGAGAGAGCTACAGCGTCAGCCTGCTGGGTGCAAGCATCTACGTGACCGGCGGCTACAGGACTAACACTGTTGAAGCTCTGGACACTGTTTCGATTTATAACTGTGACTATGATGAATGGACAGAGGGTTGTCCCATGATTACAGCCAGGTACTACCACTGCTCAGTGGCTCTGCATGGCTGTGTTTACACCATCGGAGGCTACAGAGCAGGAGCTCCAGAGCAAGAGACTGAATTTTATGATCCTTTGAAAAAGAAATGGTTTCCAGTGGCCAAAATGATCCAAGGTACAATGTTTAGCATCACATCACTGGGGAAAAACTCAAATGCATTACATTAGATTTGGGTTACTCACTATTCATGTCAATTAAAGAACAAAAGGTTCACTGCTGATTTTGCATAAAGACCTACAAACATGATATCGTACCAAGTCTGCACTTTATAACACAAACCACTTGATACCTGAAAATCTTAACTGTGGAACTGTAAAGGCATGAAGGGGCACTGAGGTGAAAAAAACACGACAAACCCCATGTAGTGCCTTCTAAAACATACTCCTTTGTCCCATTCAAACAACAAGCTTCAACGTATTTTATTGGCCTTTTATGACGGACCAACACAAATTAGTGTAAAAGTGTGTGACGTGGAAGGAAAAGAATACACAATCTTCAGAATTTCCCAGATACAAATCAGAAAAATGTGGTGTGAATTGGTTTTCAATCCATTTTTGGTCAAAACCTTGTGGAACCACCTTTTGCTCAATTTACATCTTTAAGTAATTTGGGGGTATGTGTTCTGCACCGTCCTCTCGCTGGAAGGTAAACCTGTCGTATCGTCTATGGCAAGCTTCTCTGTCTAAGGAAAATCATCCCCACGGCATGATGCTGCCGTCACCATGTGTCACACAGGCTATGGGTGATGTACATAGTTAGTTTTCTAACATTCACATTGTTCTTTGGACATCCAATGCTCTCCTTGCCCCGTCTTTTAGTTTATTTAAACTTACATTTGTTGGTAGGTTTGTAGCTGGGTTGATATTCACATACATTTTCAGGCCATAAAAAGCTTGGGATATTGTTTTATAATGTAACACTGCCTTAAAATTTCTTCACGATTTCATCCCTGACCTTGCTTTTTGTTCCTCGGTCTTCATGATGCTCTTTGTTGGCTGATATTCTCAAACAAACCTTTGAGGCCATCACAGAACACCTGCATTTATGCTGACATTAAATTACACACAAGTGAAGTCTGTTATCGGGTTAGGTTGATATCCTAAAGCAGAGTTTTATACCGGAATTTATTTAGACGTGTCAGAGTAAGGAGGGCTATATACAAACCACACCAACCTGTTAGATTCTCATTCACAAAAGCTGTGAAAATAATGTAATTTCCCTTCCCCTTCACAATTATGTGATGTTCTGTGTTGGTCTTTTGTATAAAATTCTAATACTTTGCAGTTTGTGGTTGTAATTTGACAAAATAAGGGGGGGTGTTCAAGGGGTGTAAATACTTTTGCAGGGCTGTGTAACAGCAACGTACAGTCTAACACTCACAAAGCTTCACTTTAACCTCAGAATCTTTTAGAGAGAAAAAACACACTGATCCAGTCTGAAAAATCAATGAACAGAAGCTTAGGTCATCAGGTTTTTTAAGCAGACGGACACGAGATCAGTTGATCCTTGTCATCCCTGTTGTCTTTTCAAGGTGTAGGAAATGCTACTGCATGCGTAATGGGAGAAAAGATCTACGTGACCGGAGGCCATTATGGGTACAGAGGAAGCTGCACCTATGAGAAAGTCCAGGTGTACAGGCCAGACGTCGATGAGTGGAGCATCATAACAATAAGTCCACATCCAGGTAAGAGTAATCGACAGGGACAGAAAAGAAGCATTGATTTGTTCAGAGCTGATTCCCAGTGTTTTAATCTTCTCTTTCCAGAGTATGGCCTTTGTTCTGTGTCTCTCCTCAACAAGCTGTATTTGGTTGGCGGACAGACGCCTGTCGCGGATTGCTACGAAACAGAGAGGGACGAATGGCGGCCCATATCAGTGATGAAGGAGAGGAGGATGGAGTGTGGGGCTGTGGTGATAAATGGGTGTATTTATGTAACAGGGGGGTACTCCTACTCGAAGGGGACTTATTTACAGAGCATTGAGAAATATGACCCTGAGCTGGACTCATGGGAGATAGTGGGGACTCTTCCCAGCCCTGCCAGATCACATGGTTGTGTTTGTGTCCATAGCGTCCACTGACCCTTTCCACATTTTTGGTGGGTTCTTTACAAAATAGATGGAATTGTCTAGTCACAGCATTCACTAGAATTTGGAAAGGTTTTTGGATGACAAAATGATCTGTTAAGCTGTTCTGGGTACATTTGCCAAAGTGATTAACAAAACTCAGGGGTCTCATTTCACTCATGAACTGCTCATTTCTGTTTGGACAAGTGATTTCATAAACCTTCAGTATCCATTTATTAATTTAATTATGTATTTATGTTTGTTTTTTTTTGTTTCCAGCTGTTTTGTTATACGTTTACTGCTATATTTGGGATCTGTTCTTTTTAATCAAATGTAATGTATTTTAAAATATTTAAAAGTAAGCATCAACAAGTGGAAAAGGAAGAAACTAGGGAAAGAAAATAAGTGAATAAATAGATTTCTCACCCACATCCTCAATTCCAACAAACAGTACGAGTTTATTAGGTTGAAATACACATTTGCAAAAATGTCCTCATCCATGATAACAAATGTAAATTGTTCAAAGTGAATTTTGATTTTGAAGTAAAGGTTAAAATTATTCATAACTCAGATTTAGATTTAAAATTATTTTCATTCAACTCATTCAAATAGCTTGTGTCTGATTGGAAATCTCTCAGGTATTTCTCAAATATAATATTTTTTGGGAATGTTCTATTTCAATTTTATTAAATTATAGCACACAAAAATGATTCACATCATCAAAAAGAAAAAGTTTTATGCTGTGTTCTTATTTTGGTTTCTTGACCTAATTCTTTAATAAAATAGTATAATGATATTGCTATTTGGTCATTTCTTGATTTTATTGATTAGTTTCAATTTAATCCGTCAATATTCAATATTGTGATTCTTCCAATTATGCAAAAATGTAGTTCCATGTGAACAGCCATCATCATCTACAACAACTCCTTAAAGAATTAATTATATGAGCTATACCAACACGTAATTTCCCTCTGGGATCAATAAAGTATTTTTGAATTTGAATAAACTAATGTATACTATAGATTAATTTTAACAGATATCAGACTGACCAATCTTATTTATAAGATCACTAGGATAATGATACAAAGAAGTAGTATTAAAGTAACTATACATGGATGGATTACAAAAGTTTGAAAAGTACCAAATATCCTCCATTAAATACTATTCCCACTTTCATTTAGGTGTAACGACAGAGATATTCATCTGAGTCTGTTTCTTCCATACAAAAAAATATGTAAGGACTTAATGATGAAAAACAAATAATTAAGTTCAGTAGATATTTATTGATTTTTTTATGATCAACATTTAAAATATTTTCAGTTACCACTCTTGTTAAATAAGTATTGACACATTTAAGTGTAACTATAGACCTAATAAGCGTCCTACACAGACACACAGTGGTAGCAAACAAATAAATAAATGGAAATATACCGAACACAAACAAAAGTTCAGTCACATGAATTAAGACACCGTATTAATATTCAATTTGTTGGTAGAATTGTCCAAATATTGATGATTGAATGCTGCTGCAAGCTTTTTTTTTGTTGGAAGGCCTCAGACAGTGTTTATTCTTCAAAAGTCAGCAACACACCAAACTAAATGGCTGAAGTTTAAATAGGGCAAACCTCATCCAAAATGCAGAACTATGTTTTAGTTATGTTCACCTGAAGTGAAATGTTTTCAGATGTTTTCCTTTTGGTTTTTTGTTTACATTTTTGTTTAATCTCCTTGTGGTTGTAAAATGTATATAATATATTTCCAAATGGCTCACAGTGCATTTCTACTCCCCACTCCACCCCAAAGAGCCAAATAATCTGTCAAGTTGGACAGTATTATACCCCCGCCTGCTGGCTTCAAACTGTATTACAGCATTTTGAGCAGGAAAGAAATGCGCTGGCAACGCTTTTTGACCCCTGGCACTCTCCGTAACACGCAGTTGAACAACGTGTGCGCAGAGGAGTGAAGATTTCGAGTGTTTTTGAGCTTAAAGTTCAGTTCGGGTACACTCAATATACCGTAAGTATATAATTTAATCACACTAGAAAGGCGCGAATGTGCTGCTCGCATTGTCGCTTACTAGTTTATAGATTTTATGAGCAGGGGAGGTTTTCAAGCAGTATGCTGGTGAACTGCATGCTGCTGCTAGAACTTTGCAGATTTGGAAGCGCTATTTATATAGACCAAAGTGTCTGTTTTGAGTAAAAAGAGCACCACTATGATGCAAACGTGTTAACTAAATTGAATGCTGTGCCACAAGATCCTGAAATGTGTGGTTCGGATGCCTGAAGCTGCTGAATAAAAGCTTAGCTAGCAGGATAATTAGCTACCACAGGCTATCTAAATGCCTCTCTGAAGACTAACTAGCTATTTCCATATGTCAGACTCTGTTGACTGAGTTGTCCACGAATTGTTCACATCCCACAGTTGTTTTATGATCCTTTAACGAAAATAATGTCAGAAAAAAATGGATTTGCCCGATTCCCAATAGGTTTGGCCTTGTACTATGACGTGTGCAATTAATTTCACATAAACAGTAAAACAGATTTCATACATTCAATTAACTGGGCTAGGAGAAGCTAATTGGGATCAAATCTTTGGATAAACACGCGGAAGAGTTTGGAACAAATAAAAAACACGAATCCAATCTGAACTGTTCAATTAATCCGATTGTATTTACTAAAATAAAGCGGATACAAATTCGGGGTTGTATATAAATCATTATCAAATTAAGCAGACGTACTGAAACACACAATTTGCAACTTTATAAAAGGGTTTGATTAGACTTTTTTTATTTTAAATAATACTGCCTCTGTAGACTAATCCCACCTGTGCAGCTCTTTGAATTTTGTTATTCCTACATTGCATATATGGTGTTTTAATATCGCAAATGGCCTGTTTGGAGGTTGTACCGGGTTCTATGCAAAAAATATAATCAAATTAAGTTGTCTTTAAACTGTAGGTAAAGTAAGTCAAGTCCCCTTTATCTGTATAGAAAACTTTCTAATACAAGGGATTTCAAGGTGCTTTGGGGGATCAAATAAAAGCAGCAAAAAAAACAGTAAAGGGTTAAAACACAACATTAAAGACACAAAAACATATGGCATGAGTAAGGATAAGTATGGAAAAAGGGGTATAAAAATATTAGCCATCTGTTCATCCATTTGTTAAACAATTTTTTTCCCCCATCATCCTATTCCTCCATGCATTTGCTTGCCCACTTGTGCATTACTTTTGCATTTTTGTCCACCAATCTATGCATCCTTTTGTCAATTTATTCTTCCAATCACTGGTTTGTTTACTTATCCAGTTGTTCCATTGGAGATAAGAGCTCGTCCTGTAACCGGAGGGTTGCTGGTACGAACCCCCGCTTTGTCCGTCTGGGTCGTTGTGTCCTTGGGCAAGACACTTCACCCGCCTTGCCTACGGTGGGCGCCAGTGTTCGGCAGCCTCGCTTCTTGTCAGTGTGTCCCAGGGCAGCTGTGGCTACAATGAGGCTTACCATCACCAGTGTGTGAAGCGCTTTGGAGTCCTTAGGATTAGATAAAGCGCTATACAAGTACAGCCCATTTACCATTTGTCCATCGATGCAGCTTTCTTTTGTCTGTTTTGTACAGGTTCCATATATAGAGCTTTTTCACGGCAGGAACCTTACATTTGTACTAAATGTTTGTATTTATTGTTTTAAAAATGAGCTTAATAGAACAGACAACTCTGGAATTTTGAGTCTGGAAAATTGTGGTATTTAAGTTTGAATCCTTCTAATTATATATTTAGACAATTTATTTGACTCTTTCTCCCTTTTGAGACCCAAACGCCATACTGATGACAAAGGTAAACATACTCAAGGACACCGAAAGTGAAGGAAAGTGTTCATTGCGACTCATATTGCCATTTTAATGCTCGACATGTAACATTGCAGTTGTGTGTTTTCTTGATGTGATGCAGCCCTAATCAGGACCTATTTTGTATGTTCTAGGAAGGTTTTGTCCATCATTTGAGTCATGCTTTTGGTTCGTAAAGGTGTTATATCTAGATTTGTTTAAGAAAGTGAATGTTATACAATGTGCACTATTACTCAAATTGAGATTGTACATGTTATTGTCAAAGGTTGGTTACTAAAACCTAATAATTCTGAAAAACTTATCTGTTAAAAATATTCTGCTTTTCTCTGCCTTAATAGGACAATGAATTTAAAACTGGATGAATAAATATTTGATCTCCAAGAGGGAAATAGTTTTGTCTCAGAACACAGAAAACACCCATATGATGTATAAGATCACAATAGATCAAGGAACACAAAATGGTTTTAAGGCTGGGGTGAAAAGCTTTTCACCAAAGGGAATACACACTTGACTTTTTATTTTATTTCCATGCTCTCAAAGAATTGCTGATAAACTATGTGAGATGACAGATTTAACAATACTGCATAACATTTAACAGTGGTGATACATCAGCCATGCCTATGATTATCAGATATTTAAAAGAGTGGGATATACTGATTGTCTGCATTTCTGATTTCTGAAGAGAAGAAGGATGGCAGAGAACCAAGAAGAAATGTCTCCCATTGAGATGAAAGTGGCTCGTCAAGTAGAGGTAATTATGACAAAAAAATGTTCTTTTCTAATTATTTTAATATATAGTCATCTGTAAACACGTCTCATTTTCACTCTAGTATTACTTTGGGGATCACAATCTTCCAAGAGACAAGTTTCTCAAAGAGCAGCTGCAGCTTGATGATGGCTGGGTGATGTTGGAGACGATGCTTAAATTCAACAGGTTTGTTTGGTTTCTCTTTATCGTTTGAAACAATAATTTCTAATGTTTTAGTTTCAACCCATACTTCTGTAATATAATAACAACCATTGTGTGAGTTCAAGGTTGTTATAAAAAATTAACATCCAGCTGCTTAGAAACTGAACCTCAGCAAATCAATAAATATCAAAGTGAGGAAATAATGTTAAGAATTTCTGCGGGAGCATCATGATTCACGGTGCTTTTGGCATTGTGTTGGGTCTTATATCACTGTATTCCTACTTCTTTTGGATATTGAAGATGTACAACACCGCTGAGGCTTACAGGCATTGTACTGGATTAAAACAGTGAAATTTGAAGATATTAAAAAAGAAAATAGTCTTAAGGAGTGTCCACGGAAAGCTAGAGGAACAGATTTGTTTTCTTTCACAGTAGCTCTTTGTTGAAGTGTAGTGGCTGAATCTCTGTTCAGACTTGGCACTCGTATTCATCTTAAGCATTCTCATCATACCTGGATAGCACTAAATACAGGCTAGAATAGATAAACACTTTATTGTACCATAGTGGGGAAATTCAGATGTACTAGCAGCATGTCAAAGGTAAGTGGGAGTGTGCAGATTCATGATGGCTGTGGGCAAGAAGGATTTCCTGTATCAGTCTCTGTTGCAGCGAAACTGAAGAAGCCTCCGACTGAAGACTCTCTGTTGTTGTACGACAGTCTCATGAAGAGGATGCTCAGGGTTGTCCATAATTTTTTTTGATTTTGTGAAGAATCCTTCTTTGCATGATCATCTCCAGATGTTCCACAGTTGTCCCCAGAACAGAACCAGTCTTCTTTATCAGGTTGTTTAGCCTTTTTAAGTCCCTGGCTCTGATGCTGCTACCCCAACAGATGGTGGCTGAAGAGATTACACTCTCCACAACAGACTTGTAGAAGATCTGCAGCCTCTTGCTGCAAACCTTGAAGGACCTAAGCTTCCTAAGTCAAGTTTGTTGAGAGCCGTAATGGTTATAAAGTCTTAACAGCTCCTGGGAGGAAGGATCTGCAGTAATTCTCCTTTGTGCACTGAGGATGCAGCACACGACCTTCGGAGGTCGTCTGGGCCACTTTTATCTGCCATAAATACGAGGGCCAGAGTGCAGTTTGTCCTGAGAAACACAGATGAACCTCTTGGTAACCTCAAGCAGCAGAATGATTACCTGGATGTCTGTAAGTAAAACCAGGTGTAATGAACAGCTTGTTAGAATCTTCCTTTCATGCTATAACCCTGAGTAAAAATACTGCATTATCTTTGTATTACCAGGCTGCATAGTGCTGCATTGCTCTGATTCATAAAACCAGAAAAACACAAACTCCAGTCACACTAACACATGAAATGAATTTTTAACACTTGAGGTAGTAAGATGAAAAAACAAAAATTGTCACATTGTAGGTTTTTAAAACCTCTGTATACATATTTCCAGTGATTCTGCCACAGCCACTTCACTTTATAACTTTCATGGAGTTGTCAACTCCTTGGAAATGTGTAATTAATGTATTCAGTGGACTTCCATGTTCTAGAGCGTCTGAGGAGAGACAGCTGGGGTTGGGACTAAAACAGTCTGACAACTTGACAAAATCCTACTGGGTAAAACTGGTAATTGGACTAGGATACTGACAAATACACAATAGTTAGATTAGTTTATTTGTGTTAACACAACCACTGAATTTAGCTGTATATATTTTAACCATCTGAAGATTTTATGAATAAGAGAAACTTGCTGTGTGTCTTATTTCAGACTGAAATCTTTAACTACGGAGACCGCCGTCGTCGTTTCAGCTCTCCAAAAATCAAAGACGGGCCTCTTGGAGATCAGTGAGGACAAGACAAAAATAAGGAGGTCTCCAGATAAACCCTTACCAGAACAGAATGATGAATACAAAGACGCAGTGAAACACAGATCTGTGTACATTGTAAGTTTTATATACATGATTATTTATTAAATTCAGTATACTATGGTACCGTCTGCATTAGATAAAACATTTTTTAAAGTCAAATCTAAAAACAACAATTTAATTTAGCAACTTGCTGCAAGTGTTATAAATCCAGAGGGTTCCTACCCTAGAATTTTAGGGGTGTGCCATCTTGGGTGCCTCACGATTTTGATTAAATAACGCTTTGATTACAAAACGATTATTTTGGTTCCATATTTTTACCCCATTAAAGGTTTTTTCTTCATTCCTTCCATGGCTACTTTTTACTCTTAAATCCATTCAGTTTCCATTATTGAAGTATCCAAACCAATCAATGTCCTGTCTTTTGTTCATGTCAAACCCCAAATAAACACATTTCCAAAATATGTTTCATAATCATACCAAGGTCATATAATCAATGAAAGCTAAAGGATATGTGTTTTGGCACTGGGTCCAATCCTTAAACACATCAATCATGCTCTGCTTACTTGAAGACTTTTGACTTGTATATTTAATGTGTTCCTGCTCAATGTGGTTAGAAAGAATAATTAAATAAACATCAATCAGCTTTTACAAGTCAACCATAACAGAAATGACTTTGAAATTTAAATAGAAATAATTAATCTTCTGTATTAGAAAACAAACCTATAACAATAATGGCTCCCTTTTTTTAAGTCATACAGGACAAAAATTACACAAACATATAAACATTCTAAGAAAATAAGTATTATTTTTCCATTCAAAGTAATAGAAAATAAAAAGCAGCATTCTCCCAAAGACACTTAAAGTGTATACTCCAGTCTTTGTTGTATTGTTTTTTGCTATCAATGTAATACAGAACTCTAACTTTGCACAGTTTTCATAGTTTTTGCGTCAGACACAGAAACTAATCTGCAAGTGCTCTCCACATTAGTCGCTACCGGGATGAA
This sequence comes from Valencia hispanica, assembly GCA_963556495.2. NCBI lineage: Eukaryota > Metazoa > Chordata > Actinopteri > Cyprinodontiformes > Valenciidae > Valencia > Valencia hispanica. Next base: position 28,468,045 of record OY747707.1, on the reverse strand, counting down.
ATGTAGGAAATTTCCTCCATGTTTTATACTTAAAGCTACACTTGGGCTGACGTCTGGTAAACATGAGCTGCACTGCGCTTGGACAGCACCGAAAAAGTGGACATGTCTGGAGAAAAGAGGATGTTGCTTCTAATATTGATGCACAAGAACAAAGAGGCTTCTTTCACAATTACAGGCGTGTTTCCACTGTCGTAACTTCAGGGTAATTTAGCCAGATCTTTTTCTAACAGGGTAATCTGTTGTTTCAAGACATACGCATAGAACACCGTTTCAGCAGCGAGTAGCATCACTGATCAGCGCAGAAATAACCAGATATCGACAATGAAAAAGCAGGGCTTTTGTTACAGTTTCTGTTGTGCAGATTTAAAGCCTTCCAATTGTGAAAATATTTTCAGTATTTTATATTTTACATGGAACATAAAAAACTGAGGACTAATTGAAAATTGAGTTTGAAAAAGTCTAGAACTCAAAGGAAAATGTGAAGGAACCCAGATTGTTACACGACACAGCAATCTTTGAGTTTGACTACAGTCTGCCCATCTTAGCCTCATTATGTGGAGTTGTGTTGTGTTCTTTGCAAACTGAGCATCAGGGATGTTAAAAGATTTTGCTTAAAAAAAAAAAGTGGTGCGAGGCACAGCTGAAATGCTCGAACATGGTTATTTTATTTCCTTTATCTCTAGCGTTGTTAATGCTCTTTTTTGCAGAAAGGTTTTCCTCTTGAAACAACTCTTGATGAGGTCCAAGAGTGGCTAAACGGTAAAGGCAACATAGAGAACATTCAGATGAGGAAAAACCTGCAACGGCAGTTTAAGGTATATGATGTCATTGGCAGCACATTTGAGCATCATAACACATCCTTCACCAGTTTTAGTTAGAGGTTAAATGGTTGGAAGAATTAAAAAAAATATTTCCATGGTTTGTGTCTTTTTGCAGGGATCCGTGTTCGTCTGCTTTGAAACGGAAGAGTCATCGAAGCAGTTCCTGGAACGCTCAGACATCAAAACGTTTAAAGACAATGAGATGCTCGTTTTGTCGAGGTAACCTGTGTTGTTTCTCACTAATAAGTTGGTGCCAAAATAGCATTGGTGTAAATATAAAACTAGAACTGGTTCTTTAACTATTACATAAACTAAAATTATCCCCATGTATTAGAAATAACAGAATAGTGCTTTGCTACTGTTGATCTTATAGAAACTGTGGAAGTATTTTCCATGCTTCAGTTTTCTTCCCCGTCCTTGTCAGGACCTGACAAAATGCTAAAAGCAGATTGATTTTTAAAGACTCATGAAGCCTTACGTGTTTAAAACTGCTGAATGTTTCCTTTGTCAATGTTGTTGGATTGTTTTTTCATTTCTTCAGGGAAGCCTACCATGCAAAGAAGGCAGAAGAGAGGAAACATTATAAAGCTGAGACAAAAGCTAAAGCAAAGCAGTGAGTTTATGGGATGTGACATTTTCTATCAGAAAAATTGTTGAAAATTACTTATCTAAACATTTTACAGGGAGAAGCAGCATCAACAGAAACATGCTGAGGAGAAAGAAATGGTAACATTTCCTTATCCTGTGCACATTAAAGCTTAGTTGCTGCTTTTAGATTGTTTTTATAGACTAAGTAGTTCAAATGATTTGCAGGGTTTGCTCCTGGATGAACAGACAGGATGTTTGTTGAAGTTTTCTGGAGCGCTCGAAGACGTTTCAAGAGAAGACTTCCATGCATTGTTCTCTGGGCATGGAAAGATAAAGTGGGTTGACTTCACAAGAGGAGCCAAGGAGGTATGTTATCTCCTAGAATTTCATTTCACTATTTTTCAGGCAAATTATGGAAAAAGCAAAAAGGAGTATGAAAAATAATTTGTATTTTCAGACTTCATTCTCTTTCTTCCTTCCTCCCTTTGTTTCCTACTGTCTTGTCAGTCCTTTTTCTTCCTCATTTCCTTCTTTACTTTCTTTGTCTGTCCTTCCTTCCCCATTCCTTGTCCTATCTCCTTACCATATGTCTTTCTATCTTCCCTGTTCCTGTCTTCCTTTCTTTTTTCCCTCTTTTCCTTCCTAGTGTTCTTTCCGTGTTTATCTAGCCATGTGTCCTCGTGTGTCGCCTCCTTTTTTCTTTCTTTCTGACTTTTCCCCCCAACATTGTGTTCTTCCTTTCCCCCATTTGGTCCTCCTCCAGTCCTAATTACTACTCTGCTTACAGGTCCTTGTTTTCACATTACTTATTTAAAGTCTGTCTGCTGTAGAAATTTTAACCATAATGCCATGAACTTAAGTATTTTAAAGTTTAAGGTTAATGCAAAAGACTCGGCAAAACTGAGTCTGGAAAAGTTGTGGATTTTTAGAGGAAAAATGTGTAGAACAAGACAGCAGTAGACAGGTTTTTAATTTTGTTATTGCTCCCATCAAGGGCACGCTTCTTTTTGATGGGAATGCAAAAGAAGCCTTTGAGAAAGCTAAAGAGGCAAATGAAGGGGAACTAAAAGTAAAGGGCAGCAGCGTTACATGGCAGATACTTGAGGGAGATGAGGAGAAAGAGGTACTGAAGAAGATCATCGAAGCCCAACAGGAATCATACAACCGATCGAAAGGCAGAAGTAAGTTTTTATCTCCAGGCTTCACATTTTGATGTAGTAAAAGTAAAGATCCTCCTGCCTTGAGTGCTGATGTGTCTGGTCTGGTTAACAAAGGTGGACGAGGAAGATCAGGCAGCAGAGGAAGAGGAGGCCGAAAAGGAAGAGGTGGCAGAGATCAGGGCAGGACTCAGTTCCAGGGAAAGAAAACGAAATTCGATAGTGATAATGAGGATGATGATGAGGAAGGTAAGTGTGGCATCATCCTGAGATTTGTTGAGGCTTGCAAAAATATTCATACCTTATCAGTCTTTTGATTATTGGAACCGAGAAATTAACTGTATTATTTTCTTAAGTTGTACATAATGGTAAAGTGGAAAAAATGCATAAATGTAACTTATAAGAACTAATATCTGAATAGTGCTGTGCATTTGTACACCGTGCAATTATCTTATGTTGGCCAAAGTCTTTATGTGAGAAAAATTTCTATGTGAGGAAAATCCCTGGTTATGAGTTTAAATCAGTGGTCTATAGTGGTGTGAATCAACACTCCGACTGCTCTCTCCAGGCCCAAGATGATCTAAACCAGTGGTTCTCAATTATTTTCTGTCATGCCCCCCACCCCCCTTTAAAACTGTAAACATTGGTTACTTGCCAGCTGCATCAGCTTATTCCTTTTAAAAAATATATTTTTTATTAGTGTTAAATCCCTTTCATTTTCCCAATTTTTTTTTCACAATTCCACTTTTTCAATTTTTATTTTTCTGAATTCCAATTTTTCCATTCTGACTATGTTATTAACCATAGTGTATATTTATGTAGTGAATTCAATTAATTTAAGAAATCAATTGCCAAAGAGACCCACATTTACTGTTGTTCACAAATATTAAGCATTTTGGTAACATTTTAAAAGAACTAAAACATGTACAAAACACTCACGTTTTTCACATTTTATAAAAGAAAATCTCCCTTTTAAAAATGCTGTAGTTGAACTTTAAAGCATTAAAACATGTCTCATAGAGAGATCTCCCTGACTCCAGTGAAATACATGTCAGTGTTTTTGTGTTTAGCTCTCATGTTGCTGTAGACCTTGCAGCCCATGAGCTGATAGAACTTATAGAAGGATTGTTCCCCTGATTCATAAACATCGCTAGCCCTGAGCCTGGCACTAAGCTTCGAGTTTTTATTATTATTTGTAGGACGTCTGTGTTTCAGTGAGTTTTTTGCCATTGCTGGCCGGTTTAGTCTGTCTGTGTGGAGAGGAGGGCCGACCTGACCCCTGCCTAACCAGGTAGCAACCTGTACGGAAGTTGCAGCCACCAAAACGCTAGGAATAGCGTTTTATTGTGTATTCAATTTTGTTTGTTAAATTCAGCGATTCCATCCACTTTTCCCACATTGCAAACTTCATACAGCCCTGCTATTCCGTCAGTCTGTACACCGGTGTTTCTGTGTAGACGACTAAAGCTGGGTTGAACAGGCAGCCTGTGGATTAGTTTGAGCACTACTGCAAACTAGTGACTGGAGGCTTGTTTATCGTTCCCGCATGAATAAGACAAAAGTCCTTCTGCCTCTCGCCCCCGCCTCACTATTTGAGAAGCACTGATCTAAAGTGTCACACTCTCTAATTAGCTAATTAATCCAAACACCTGCAAAGTGTTCCTGAGCCTTTAGATGGTTTCTCAGTCTGGTTCAGTAGGAATTACAGTCATGAGGAAGACTGCTGACCTGACAGCTGTGCGGAAAACCATCATTGACACCAGTGGCGGCTGGTGAAAAATATTCTTGGTGGGGCTGTCCTTTTTTTTTCTTTTTTTAAATCAAACTTGTGCTTTCTGAGCTTTGTGCACAATTCCACTATTTCCTGAACTAAGTACAGCTGTTTTATTTCCTGTCTTACATCATTGGACAAACTGATTAATCCAGGTGTGTCTGACCATTGTTGTAGCGACTACTGAGGTCAGACACACATGGATTGATCAGTTTGTCCAATACAGACAGGAAATAAAAGGGCTGTACTTAGTTCAGGAAGTAGTGGAGCTGTGCATATAGCTTATCAAGTCATTTTCAATAATCCCAAAACAATTGAACATAAACGGCTGGATACCAGTACTATGTGAAATACTGATTATTTTAATGCCAATATTAACAACTTGAGGCATTCTTATACTAAACATAAATACAATAGAAGTTTAGAACCAAACTGGAAACAAATAACTTATTAGGTTTACACACAAATTTTACACGCCCTATCGCCCTCTATTGGCCAGCCGCCACTGATTGACACCCTCCATAAGAAAGGAAAACCTCAAAACGTATCCTGGACATGGGCTTCAAATATCGTATTCCTATTGTCAAGCCGCTCCTGAACAACAAACAGAAGCATCTTACCTGGGCTACAGAAAAATGTAACTGTGAATTTTGCATTCCAGAGTCTGGAGGAAGAATGGAGAGGCACACAATCCAAGATGCTTGCATAACCTAGTTCAATGATCATGGGATTGCTATGCTTGATTGGCCAGCAAACTTGCCTGACCCTGAACCACATAAAGAATCTATGGGTCATTGCCAAAAGAAAGATGAAAGACATGAGACTGAACAATGCAGATGAGCTGAAGGCCACTATTAAAGCATCCTGGTCCTCCATAACACCTCAGCAGTGCCACAGGCTGATAGCATCTGTGCCACGCTAGATTGAGGCAGCAATTGATGCAAATGGGGCCCAAACCCCAAGTACTGAGTACATTTGCATGATTATACTTTTCAGAAGTCTGACATTTCTCCATTTAAAATCCTTTGATTGAGGAATATTTTTTTTTTTAGATTAAGAATTTTTGGGTTTTCATAAGCTGCAAGCCATAATCATAATTATAACAAAGGCTTGAAATATCTCGCTTTGCATATAATGTGTATATCATATTAGTTTCACCTTTTAAGTTGAATTACGGAAATAAATGAACTTTTGAGAAATAAATGAGAAAGTAAAAGTCCGGCGTGTTTAGGGGATGGACCGATGGAAACATAATGGCTGGAGCAAGTATTTCAGCCATGCAGTGCAAAACTTACAAAATGCAGCAAATGTTTTGCACTTCAGTTGTGAAAGAAGTGTATTTGTAGTTGTGTATCATGTTAGCAGCAACATCATCTTTTCCCTGGACATGTCCACTTTTTCGGTGCTGTCCCTGCTGTCAACCTCTTGGTTGGATCCGTCCTGCAGGCTGACGTCTTCCATCATACAGTGTAACCCTTACGATTTTATGATTTCCAGGTAGCAGTTTGTGTTGAGTCCTGTATGAATCTGGGAATTGGACAGCCATGACCCCTTTAGTATATACTTTCTAGACCTTTTCTTTGTAGCTCTGGCTCTGTTTATAGCTGTTGTCCTGCTAGAAGTTGAATTTCAGCCCCAGAATCAAGTCTTCTGCAGACTCCAATGTTTTCTTTTAGGGTTTTCTCCGTATTTAGCTCCATCCATCATCCCATCAGCTATCACTATGCTTCAACTGCCTTCAAAAAGTTGGATTTTGATCTTATGCAACCAGATCAGATTTTTCTCCATGTCTCCTACAAGGCCTGTAGGAAACTGCATGAAGAACCTATAATGTTCTTTCAACATCCTACTCCTCGATAAAGACCATAGTTGTCAAACAGATTCTCCCACCTGAGCTATGGTTCTCTGCAGCTCCTCCAGAGTTACCATGGTTATCTTGGCTAACTTATCTGAGAAGCTAGCCAAAAAACTCCTGAGAACTAAACAAAACAGTTGAATTTATACTCAGTTTGACTCAATTTACTAAATGAGACTTTTATGGGCACCAAAGGAGTGGGGGCTGAATACAAATGAATACTACAGTTAAGATTTTTCTGTAAAGTACTAGAGTATGTACATTTTTCTTTCCAATTAAGTTTTGCTACATTGTGTTGGTCTGTCACAAATACAAAGTGTAAGTCATAGATATGAATGTCTTGCATGGCACTCCATGTTCTCTGCAGCAGCTTCCTAAAAATCTTAAACATGTTCAGATGATTATCCGTTTCCTGCTTTTCTTGCAGCACCTGCAGCCCCAAAGAGGGAGCTTGAAGATGCCGAGGGTCCTCCAGCTAAAGTTTCCAAAACTGAAAACGGGTCATAATGAGGAGAAGACATCCAGAGTTTTTCTTTAGCGAAGAGATTTATTACAAACAGTGAAAAATGCAGAGGCAACTTAAAACCCATTCCAGTAAAAAAAAAAATATTCAGGCTTTGGTGAATCGTAGGAAGTCCACCTGGATGTCAACCTAAAGAAACATTTGGAAAACTTGGAATTAGTTTTCAGCTTTTTAAGTCCTTATATTTTGTGCCTCTCGTGTCATTTGTATTTTTTTTCCTTATCTGAAAGTTTTAATTTTAGCACAATGAACCCAAACCTGATCTTGACGGTTTGATTTCACCTGAGTGATATCTAGAATCAGTGTGCCATTGTTTGTCTTTTTTTATTTAGATTTGCTACATTGACTGATGCAAATGTCATTTTTCTTTTAAGTTTGCGTATGCTGATGGCAAATAAAATGTTTATAAACAAAGAACTGTTTTGAATATGAAGAGCATGGCATCACAATTTGTAATGAACCTACCGACGACTTCTTGTGGAACCGGTAGGAAGCCGGCAAATCGTATCTCAGTTCTGTGAACAAAGCACACAGTCAGTGTTCAATATTCCTACGATAGAAGGGGTTAAACTGATTCACTAACCTGCAAGGATTTCCATCTTCACTCCCCAGTCATTAGCTTTCTTTTGAATGTGCTGTAATTACATAATGTCCAACATCTTGGAATCACACCAGAGTTAAAATATTTCAATTGAATTTAAACATAAATAAGAACAAGGCGAGTTTTAGTTGGGTCTGTCTTAAATGCCACCATCCTTTCAATCTAATGTAAAGTTTATGGGAACTTCTTACCTTCACCAATTTCCACATTTGCATTTTCTGCAGACTGTGTCCAAAAACAGCAATGTAAGAATACATATTTGCTAAGGAGCAAATTGACATGTCACCCCATAGGAGATTATCTCCTACAGTTAAGCCTAAATGTATTTCAAGCTTATTTTTATAGCACAGGTAGAATCATGTTTAAGTATTTTACTTTTACAAACGGTTACTTCTGAAGGAAAATCATTCTATCGTATGTTGCAGTAAATCAGTTGGCCTAAACAAGGTTCAGAATCTTAATGAGATTAAGATGCAATAATGTTTTCTGCTGGGTCTTAAAAACTCATGCTCAGTTTCCTTACTAGGACTCCAACTTAAATGTGCATGTTTGCTCATTTGTTGCTTCCATCAACTTTTTGTGGCTTCTTGAATTCAAGGAGATTAAAATCAAAATGTTCTTGTCATATTATCCACCATAAGCTTGTTCAGCACTGCCCCGTGGATATTTAATGCTGTTTGGCTTACAAATAGTTATAACCTATCGAGCACTTCCAGCATGAAGCTTATTGAGGTTCAGTACCACAAGTGTCAAAATGCTGAAATATGCCAGAGCTAGAAAATACCACCACTTAAATACCTTTGGTATCTTAAAAAGATCTCTAAAGGGCTTAAATTGAAATTCGGTAAATTGCAGGAACCCTAGTAATATAAAATCTTCACAAACAAATTTGTGCATTTTTCCATGTCTGCACGAATCAAACGCCTGACTAAAAGAAATAAACTATGAAGCAATAGTTGGGTAGATTAATAATAAATGAAGGTGAGTTAGCATAAAATGGTGCTAAAGATTTGCGGAGGGGCGAATTAGCCCAGAACTGAAACTTACCTCTCGCGTTGATGTTTTGTGAAGTGAGTAAACCGCTGTCTTTGACATGGTTAAAGCAGCACGAAGGAACTTCATGTCCATCCCTTAAGTAAACAGTAAAACATGTGAAGACTTTTACCCAGACAACTCATGAACACACTGAACTCGCAGATTTCTACAGAACATGCAACACAAAAAGTCCTTATTGACCTCATGTGGTACAAACTATGGTTGCCTTTGACAATGTTGCAGATATAATTGGTATTCCAGGATGCTAAAGACTGCTTTAATAAATGAAACAAGAAAAAAAACTGCCCTTTATTCTTAATATTTCTGATAATTCACTACAAAATACTGAATTATTTTCATATTTATTCTACTGGTTTCTATGTTTCATTAGATTGCAAATATTTTCTACATCTTTGCATTCAGAATATCAGTTTCTACCATAGCCAAAAAAGTAAAGGTATGGATTTAGCTGTTTTTATTTAAGGTCTGAATGATTAAGGAAAAATAGAACTGAGCATGGAAATAGCATTTCACTTCACTCATGGTTAAGTTTCCAAAAAACAAAAATATATATTTCTATATATACAGCGGTTTTTACATTGATGTATGTTTAAATGATATGCTTTGCCAAAACAAAATCTTGATTTTTACATTTTAGCCATCAGTCTTTTGACTAATAACCCAGTCTCATAAAAAAAAAACGAACACAATTTACATCTTTTTGGGCCTTATATCTGGCCTTTAAACTGACATTTCCCTTGGTGTGGTTAAAATGCCAAAAAAAAAAAAGCATTGAAACTGGTATTTTTGAATCCTCGCAACCGGGATAAGATATCGAAGTCCTCAAGAAGAATCTACATTTAGTATACCTTAATCCACTAAAGACTGAGCAAAGTATTTTAGGTTTTAAGATTGACTATCAAAAAATTACTTAGATTTTCTTTAAAAAGTGAAATGGCCCTTTACCATTCTGGTAAATCAGAAGCCAATAAGAACTGTGTTATGTAATTTGTGGAACAGACAGGAAGATTGAAAGATCACACCAGCATCCTAAAGGCCGCTAGAAGAAAATATAGAAATCTGAGCCGGAAGAGTATGAAATTAAAAAAAAAGGTAAATTTAGAAACCCTTCAGTTGGGCTACAGTAGATCTGGTTTGCCGGTCTAAACCCCCCGCTCTGTTTGTCTTAGTCATCGTGTCCTTGGGCAAGACAATTTACCCGCCTTGCCTGCTGGTGTCCTCACTAGAACCAGGAAAGTAGAGCACATCACCCCCGTTCTAAAGTCCTTACACTGGCTCCCTGTAGCTCAGAGAATAGACTTCAAAATACTCCTACTAGTTTATAAATCATTACATGGCTTAGCACCAAAATATGTTGAAGACCTGTTGTCATGGTACCAACCACCAAGACCACTCAGGTCCTCCAACTCTAGCCTACTAAACATCCCTAGACTCAGAACTAAACATGGAGAAGCAGCTTTCACTTTCTATGCTCCCCTTATCTGGAACAGACTTCCTGACGAGTGTAGAGCTGCTGAAACTCTGAACTGCTTTAAATCGAGACTAAAAACCCATCTGTTTAGAATTGCCTTCGAGTAAATGCTTGATGTCATATGTATGAAATGTGTTCATGCTCTTTTTGTTTTTTTTCTCTTGCTTTATTGTGTATCATGTGTAATGTGTGTTTCTTTTATGTGTTTCTTTTAAATCACCAAATCATGTAAAGCACCTTGAATTACCCTGCTGTTGAAAGTGTGCTATACAAATAAAATTGCCTTGCCTTGCCTTGGTGGTGGTCAAAGGGCCCGCTTCTGTCAGTGTGCCCAAGGGCAGCTGTGGCTACAATATAACCCATCATCATTATTATGTGAATGTAGTGTAAAGTACTTTGAGGTCCTTTGGAGTAGAAGCAATCAGAAATCTGAGGTAAACTAACTCAACTTATTACTGATTTGCCACGCAACAGTAACCTAATCTGAACAGAAAAATATGCAAAAACAAGCAGAAGTTATGTCTGAGTCACAAAAGTGTCATAATAACCTTGTCAGGGTTTAGGGAAAATAAATGTACTCAATGTCAAAATAGGTTATCTTTACCCTGGTCTATAGCGCTGTCACAAAGTATGTGCCCCCTCACAGAGTTCTGCAGTTTTTTTTTCTTTCAATCTTTAATATCAGACGAAGATAAACTGAGTGAATACAAAATCCAGTTTTTAAATTTTAATTCAGAGGAAAGCTAAGAAAAAAAAAACTATCCCAGTGGCCTTGTGTGAAAAAGAAAACTCCCCTTAACATAACTAGTTGTCCCACCCTTGGCGGGAACAACTGCCGTCAAGCAGTAAGTCTTTTACAGCAGGAGTTTTGGCCCACTTTCATTTTATTTGCAGAATTCTTTTAATTCAGCCACTTTTAAAGATTTGTGAGCATAAATTATCTGTTTAAGATATCACATCACAGCACCTTCACCGAATTTAAGTCTAGACTTTATCTAGGCCATTTACAAATGTACTAAAGGTCATAAACTGATATCCGAACATTAGTTCGGGATTTTCAAGTAAAGACCAGACTATATGGTTCTACTAGTTATGCCAAGTCGTCCAGGTCCTGAAGCAGCAACATAGCTCCAGAACACCACTATGTTTGACTATTGGTATGATTTTTCTCTTTCTGAATTACGGTGTTAGTTTTAGACCACACGTAAAGGAAAGACAAGCCTGTGCGTTTTTTTTCGTCAGCCGTTTTCATTTTGCAACTCTCCCATGGATGCCATTTTCCCCCAGTCTCTTATTGTTGATTCGTGAACACTGACCTTAACTAAGGCAAGTAAGGTCTGCAGCTCTTGAATTATGTTCTAGCTTATTTTGTGGCCTTCTGGATCGGTCATTGATGCGATGTTGGAGAAACTGTGGAAGGCCGGCCACTTCTGGGAAACTTCACAACTCCTCCATGTTTTTCCATTTATGGAAGAATGGCACTCACTCTGGTTCACGTGAGCCCAAAAGCCTCAGAAAGGGTTTACTAATCCTCTCCAGACTGATAGATGGTAAAGACTTTGTTTATCATCTGCTCTTGAATTTCATTAAGCTCGGGGTGTGGGGTGTTGTATTCCGATGTCTTTTGCCCTACTTCATGTTGTCAGACAGGTTCCACTTGGGTGATGTCTTGATTCTACAGATCTGTGAATGGGTAGTGAAATTGAACTCCAATAACCACAAACAGTAGTTAATTACAGCCAATTCATGATCTAACAAAGAGGGTGATTACTTTGTGTGTATAGGACAGGGGATGTTAAATGTTTTCCCTACAACAGGTGCCAGAAAAAAAGGGGGAGCAAGCAAATATACTGACCCCCCTTACAACCGATTTCTAATTAATAAAAGCATAATTAACTAACAGCAGCTTCTTTGTCAAGTTAAACTCACCTTGGTTGTGTTTTGTACCAAACGGTGGATTCATTATAACTGTGTCAAACTTTTGGGCATAAGCCTCAACTTCCAGGTGGCATAAATCACACTGCAGCAGATCCACGTTGGAGAGCTCAAATTCTTCTGCATTCCTTCTGAATATCTCCAGAGCGTCTTCATCAATTTCAAAACCGACGCACAACCTGCAGAGAGCAGAGAGATCAGAAAGCGGCTCTCAACAACAAGGTCAGTAACAGTGGATCTTTCTCCCACCCTGCGTCCAGCATGGCAGCACCGATGCTGAGGACTCCACAGCCACAGCCCAGATCTGCCACCAGTTTACCCTCGATGTCGTCAAACGTGCTGTGGATCGTATAAAGCATGCATGCTGCGGGGACAAGGGCAAATAGATTTGTTTACATTCTTGAAAAGAATGCAGACTGTGAATATTAGTTCAGATGCTCACCTGCAATATGAGGACTGGTTGGATACTGCTCCAGGAGGATTTTCGGCTCTTCAAACGTGTCCACCTGCTGCAGGCAGCTCTCCAACTCCTTCAGCTTCATTTCGCGCCGCTGGGATTTTCCCACAGCAGTCTACCGACAGAAAACATTAAATCATATTTAAAATAATAATGTCAACCACACGTTCCTCTTCACAGTGGCGTACGTCAACCAAAACGAGAATCGTTCTTCTTCTTCTTTCTTTCTATTTTAGGCAGTTTTCATGCAACGGTGCGTTCTACTGCCATTTATAGGTGAATAATAAAACTACAGGCGGATTTTTCTTCTTTTTCTGGTTTTCCTCTAATATTTTCTGATGTTTTTTTTTAGGTCAACTACAATATGCCGTACCGCCACCTACTGCAATGGAGTGTGGGCTGGAAAGTATCAGGGGGGGGGAAGAAATAGCCAAAGGTTGATGACACACAACGTTACTTTTAATTGTGAGCATAAAAGTGTCATCATTTGCATCATTGTACAAAGTTTGCCTTTGCTTTGTCTGGTTCAGTGCGTCTTGAACTCTTTGTCACATACACATCATTCAATGGAAACTTGCTGGATAGATTCTTCAGATGCTCATCCAGAAGGAGTGAATGCTGGAAGTTAATGAATCAATGCAATCTGATGGGTTTCCTTAGATTGACATTTAAAAAAAAAACTACTAAATGGAATAATGAACTGAATGTATGTATGACTGGATTGAATTGAAATGACTTTGTTGTAAAGAGGCTTGAGATGACATGTGTCATGAATTGGCGCTGTATAAATAAACTAAAGAAAATGGATTACAATTTAATCTTTGCAGGCTCTAGTGATAACTCAACCCTGTTGCATATTTACTCATCATCTGAAGTGTCTTGTAAAGAAATCACCCATTTTAAAACATATAATAATTGAGTTTTCTTTCCTATGTTTTGATACCTATCAGGTACTTCCCACTTATTTCTGAATGTTGTACACTTGTCTTCATGTGTCATTTATTTTCAAATATTCCCATCAATTTTGTCAGTGACTGGTTTTCATTCAACCTTCGCTGATGCTTCACTGCAAAAAAATACCATGATTGTTTTTCTCAAAGCTCCACATTTTTTTAGCGTTGTTCACACATGCAGGAGCAAAAACAAACTCAAATGTGATGTTTTTTGTTGAATTTGATTAATCTGTTCATTTAGTTTCTTTTTTTGTTTTATTACCTTACATAATGCTTGATAGAGCTGACATGCTTTCAGAAGCTATTGCAATTCAGTTCTTTAGTTCACTGTATGATCAAGAGAATTACTGCAAATTCTACTAGGCTATATAGACTATCTGTTGTTCTTATCTTGTGGTTTGGAATGTAAGACTAAGGTATTTTTCTGCAATAAATAATAAAGTTTTGGTTATTTTTCATTGATTCATATTTGTCTTAATTCATGTTTAATTAAGTTTACATGGACTGTTCTAGTTAATACCAATCCTTGCTTCCTTCCTTGTTAAACAAAATAAATTGGAATCTATCTTTTCACATGTTGCCTCAACTTTATCTATATAGTTGTTCCAAGTTCAGGTTGTTGCCTTTTAATAAGAAAATCTGGGGTTTGATGGGCTTTCTGTATGGAGTGTGCATGTTCACTCCATTCAGGCATTAGTTCTTTCTGGGTACTCCAGCTTTCTTCTACAGTCCAAAAACATTACTGTTAGATCAATTAGTCTCTCTAACTTGCCCTTAGGAATGAGTGTGCCTGCATCGGTGTTTGTGTCTCATGTTGCCCTAAGATGGACTGGCGACCTTTCCAGGGAGAACCTCACATTTCGCCCAATGATGACTGGAGATGATCACCGGCCCCTGTCACCCTGCTAGGATCAGATGGATGGATTAAAACTAAATAAACTTTTTTTCCAATTTTGTAATATTCAAGAAAAATGTGAAATATATTTTACGTAAACTGACCAAAAGTCACTATACGTAAATTCACCATATATACTAGTAGAAAATACTATCACGTTACTCTGAACACAACCCCATAAGAGGGTGTGCACACTTATAAAACACATGAATGTATGGTTAATTTTGCACCCAAAAAAAAAAACATGTTTTATTTCAAGGTGTTTTTTACGTCAGAAATCAGTGATTTTCAATTGAGGCGGTGGCGCAGTATGAAAATACAATATATAGATAGAGTAAAATAAACAAAGGTTTATTGAATAAAAAGGCAGGTTATGGATGTTTGGAATGGGAGAGTTTTAAAGACGTTTTAATATAATATGGTCATCTTTAATCTATACTTATACAATCAAAATACTTTCTCAGTAAGGTAGTCTGTGCATTGGTAAGACTCAGCAGGGTAGGACGGTCCCAATCTATTGGTTGCCTAGAAACGCTAAAACAAAACAGGACTTAGATGACTATGCAGGAAATGAACTGGTTACACAAATAAGACGTAGCAGGCCTATCCGCTTTAAAATAAATACAAAAAAACAGTTTTTTTTATAGTATTGTTGCAGTAGCAGAAAACAGCATGTAGTGTTCTAAAAGAAAAACCACTGCTTGAAACAGCGACAAGAGTTGAGTTCCCGGTATCGCGAGAAAGCCCGAGAACATGGAAACAAGACAACAAAAATAAATTTGTGGACAACAAGACAGAGTGCATGATGGCGGCGTCGCTGCTACGCCGGGACAAGAGAGCTACTACCGCCCACTTGAAGGCAGACTTAACCCGGACTGACAACAGCTCGGGGCTCCGACAACTTCAGGAGCTACTCGACGCCGTGCTGAATCCCGAAAAACCAGCTACGGACACAGAAGCCCTGGACTGGTGTAAATGTCTGATCGCGGGAGGCGAAGGTTTCGAGGAGTTCTGTAAAACGGTCCGCTCCTATGACAACGCGACTCTGTGCGGGCTGGTTTGGACGGCTAATTTCGTGGCGTACCGATGCCGGACCTGCGGCATCTCTCCGTGCATGTCACTGTGTGCTGAGTGTTTTAATAATGGAGACCACACAGGCCACGATTTCAACATGTTCAGGAGCCAGGCCGGTGGGGCCTGTGACTGTGGAGACAGTAATGTCATGCGAGACAGCGGGTAAGTCTTAGCTGCTCATGCTAACAGGCTAGCAGCAATCGTTTTGACAGGTGTTGCTGTGAGGTGAGCCAAAATAGCTGATCAAATTTTCCTATCAGGCCTTTCCGTGTCAGTGTTTTATGCTGTTATGCCGGAAATATTTATTTCTGCCAGTCTGTAAGGTGACGTAGCTCCCAAGAACAGGCAGGTAACTTTTACCACCTATATGACTGTAATGTTGTGTAGCATCAGCTAGGCTATCTATTTATCTCTTTATTACCAAATAATTACTGTTTCAAAATACTCCAAATGGGTGATTAGTCTTGGTTATTTCGTTTAAGTTGTTTAACATTGTTATTATATGTTAATGGTCAATGTAATCATTACCTCATTACCTTACCTCATATCTTTTTTCTTAATTATTGTATTTTTTCCTCCTATTTTTAAACCTTAATGTAAAGGTATCCTTTAGAAAAAAGGTAGTATCACAGAAAATAATCTATCAAAAGAAGAGAAAAATGAATGAAATAAAGATTGATAAATAAAATAAAAGCAGTCCATTTTGATTACACTCTTAACTTTAAATGTGTCAGTGGAAACTGAAACATTTCTGTCCAACACACAAATGACTTGTATTTATTGTTGCTATGTATTAATATAAGTCTGTCTGTTTTTAATTTTTATTAATAAATGCGATTAGAATAGGATAAACTGAAATAGTCTTGGTTGGCTGCACAAGGTCTGCACATAAAACACACAGGACAGAATTACCTGGTTAGATAAGTCTCCAACCGTTTCTTTAAACATTTATTCAGGGGAAAACATAGCAAACAGACAGTCTGTCTTTCTTCATAGATTGCATTCATTCCCATAACATATGGAGGTCTTGACTTTATTCTCACACGCTCATTAATAGCCCCTGCACTAAACTGCACGATCTAGCGAAACTGCTCTCCACATTTTTAATATTGCAATCACAGTGGACTGCTTGAATGCAGTATTTGGTTGGCTGTAAAATATTATATGCCATGAATTCAAATTCTGCTTGCCAATGATATATTTGACCAGTTAGATGGAATTTTGTCCCTTTTTATGCCAAAAACAGAATCTGCAGGTTGGGCCTTAAAGAAAATCAGAATTTGGTATCGGGAAAGGGAAAAAAAGCGAGAGTGGCACATCTTTAATTATTCCTGTAGTTGCTCCCGTCTTGTTCCGTCATGTTTGACATGTTGCTTCATACTTTAAAACTGTTTATTTTCTGTCTTTGGTTTCCTACAAAAAATCTTACAGAAGTAAATACAGGGCCTAAAAACCTCTTAAATGTAATAATCCCAATTTTAGGTCATAGAGAGTCTTTTAACATATAGAGATGTTTCATATTGGGTCTTAAATTTGTGTAATTGTCTTTTATTTATTTATCTTTCTGAAACTATTGATTCACTTTGGTCCTCGACTAGTCAGTGTTTTAAATTCTGGAGCCATAAATTTAAGTTTAACATTCCCAGTTTAGGGAATTAAAATCAAAACATTTATGTCACCATATCCAATACCAGCTGCTTTGTCATAGAAGACTGTATATTTCACATGGTTTGGTTTAAAAACAATTGGATTTTAATTGTTGGATTGATCTTGTTCTCAGTAAATGCGATTGAGCTTAAGTGTGAGAGCCAGGTGATGTATAAGTGTACCAACGCTGGAGTCCCAAGCTAGAACCAAAAAGCACCAACATGTTTCATTTATGTTATTAAAAAGGTTATGCATAAATTAAGTAAGGTCATTATTTTGTCATAATTCATTTAATATGCATTAATATTCTTAAATATGTCTTAAAGTAATTTTTGTGAATACTATCGAGACCTTTTGCTGCTCTGGTGTTGGAGTATACAGTTCAAAGAAAAAATACTCTTTAAGTCGATGAATGCAAGTCCGTTTAGATTAATATTATTTCAGCCCCATTGGTTAGTGCCATGAACCGCCCAGAGAAAGACATAAAAGTTGGGAAACATGAAATAAGTGAACTGTTGTGTTTTTGCACAAGTTAAAAGGAACCATTTTTATAATTGTGCAGAGCTTTGTTGTTGGGTAATAACTGCAAACCCATACAGAATTGTTCAGAATAATTTTAGTTCAACTGAAATTCAGTCATCAGCAGCCTGAGATTAGAAATAAATATGCAAACATTAAAGAATGAGTGTAAAGAATGCCTCTTTTTTGCCACAATCTATTTGTTTCAGTTTGTGTATCATTTATTTTTTGTTTTTGTCTTCACTGATAGGTTTTGCAGACGGCATAGGTTAAGAACTGGGGAAAATGTTCCCTCCATACCCCGAGATCTTCTCTTGATGTCTGAGATGGTTCTGCCTCGCTTTATCCTGTGCATCATACAGTATCTGAGAGATGGATACATTGAACCAGGTGACAACAGTTTTGTCCTTAGGTCAGTTAATGGGGAACATTTCTGAGCTGCCAGCTGTAAACAAACTACAAGCACCCTTGAAGTAACCCATTCATTCAGATATTTAGAATTAAACGTTAAAAAGCACATAATATAATCCTAGGTATCTTCCACGTCATAAATGCTGTAATTCTCTGTTTGAAATTTAATTGCAAAAGAGCCTTCAGTATGCCTGTGTAATGCCAGCATTGCAGATTTGTGTGCATCTAAAGTTGTGTCCACAAAGTGCTGGATCTCATGACGTATTCTCCTTATCTCTGTTTGCCAGACGCCTCAGCAGAGCGAGATCTGCAGAAAGTTCTGCAACAGCTGGAGCCTCAGATCACCTTTTTGGAGGAGCTCACAAAGATGGGAGGAGCAATGAGGACTGTACTGACAAAGATCTTGACCAATCAGCAAACATACAAGGAGCTCAGCATGGGTAATTGATTTGGCTTTAAACATAGTGGATCTTTGTAAATCTCAGTGACAGCTGAAACTTTCTGCTGGGCGATTTTGTTCCCTAAAATGAACCGTAAAATATATATGGTTTAAGATTGAAATTGCTGCTGTTTAGTATAGACATTTGATTATTGTATGATTCCTGCATTACCTTTCTGGTTGTCACAATTACTGTTTTCATTTGCTGTTTTCAGGCCAAGAAGAGAATTTGTGCGCTAAAAAGAACTACGACAAATATCTGTCAGCATTGAAGAATTCAGGTCTGGTGTCTGTGGAGGAAAAAACCCAAAGTGCTGCTGCTGATATCGCTGTTGGTGCTGAAGGAGGTGCCGGAGCGATGGTCCTGCTGGGTAGGATTACATTTATATATTAGTTAACCATCTAGAAATAATGTGTTTGTTTTTTTTAAATGTAATTGAGTGGAGTTGGGAATCTAATGTTATTTATAAAGCGCTTTTCATACAACAATTGCAACTCAGTTGTGCTTTACAGAATTAAAATGACCCCTCAAAGACCACATTCCCATCCCTCCCCCACATAAGTAAAAGCATAATCGTTATAGTTATACCCCCCCAGACCAAACCTTCATGCATGCACACACTTAAAAGCAACAGTAAAAGGACTTTGTATCAGAGTGGCCTTGCTGTCTGTTCTCATTGGGTGGGGTGATGCTAAAATGCTGCTGCCTTTATTTTCCCCTCAAATAGTTTTACATGAAAATGATTTAAAACGTGGATTTTTAACTAAAAAGATGTTAGAATAAACCACTGACTAAATTTATTTTTATCGGGCATTCACCAAGTGAGCCAATATTACGTTGCTAAGTAGCAAGCATATTACAACCTCTCCTTGACTTGGAGGAGAACATTTCCCAGTAGTGGAGTTCCTAACACCGTATTTGGTTTGAGTTCAGATGATGCATAGGAATTGCTCTTTTTTTAAGATGTTACTGTCACAGGGCTTCTCTGGGGTCTTAAAACGTCCTAAAGTCTTCAGATTTTCTGTCACAGGTAATAAACTTCATATAATCACATCTTAAATTTGTTCATATACTGCTTTATCGATTAAACTTTTTCAAATGTTATTTATTCATTTATTGACTTTGAGAAATGTGCTGTCATGAATTATTTTCTTGGTGTTATGTTGTGTCAAAACTATTCGGGCCATAGTGGAAGGAGTTTGTCAGGACAGATTGAGCCTTTCTCACAAACCTGTGTATGTTTAATGAGCTTTGGCTTCAATATCAGTGATTCCATTAGTCTGCTGAAATCTGTGACCATTTAGTTGGTTACTATATAGAGGCTATTATGTAAAAGGTGTTGAAGCTGGGTAATTAGGGGTTAAAGTAACTGACTTGGATGCCAAAGGCAAAGAAATAATAAATTCAAATTCAGTAAAAGTTGCATATAATTGACTTTATTCAGTAAGTTATACAAGTTATTTCATCCTATTCTTGTAGGTCTCAATTTTAAATCATTCTAATTCTAAAAAAGTCTTAACTTTACCTTTGTTGAAAATGGCAGAAATCCTGTATCATAATAACCAGTCATGTTCTTCTGTTTCTGAGAGTCGGATATAAATATAAACTGTGTTTTTTTGTTTTTTTTTTCATTAAAAAGTTCCATCTTTCTATCCCTCTGTTGTCTTCCACCTATCGTCAATCAAGTCAAGGAGGAATTGGTCCAGTAACATTCTCCAGCTCAAACTGGGTGATCCCAGAGGGCTTCCAGTGACCTCTAGGTCTGCCCTAAGGTCTCCCCCCAGTGGGATGTTTGAAAACGTTCAAACTGAGGCATCTAGGTGGCATTCTGATCAGAAATGACCTGAATGAACATAACTGACTCCTTTTATTGCGGAGGAACAGCGGCTTTACTTTAAGCTCTTCCCAGACGACTTAGCCCCTCACTCCATCTCTGAGGCCAGCCGCTCTACAAAGGAAGTTCATTTCAGCTGCTTGTATTCCCGAATTCTTTCGGTTCTGATCCATATCTTATGGCAGTAGGAGAGGGCCGGAACGTGGACTTACAGTACATAGTACATTGAGAGCTTTGCATTTTGGTTCAGCTCTTTATTCACCATAGCAGACTTACATGTAGTGAATTAGGTAATTGCCCTTTTAAACAGCATTGGATCTTTGAGATTATATATTGTGCCAATCTATTCCACTGCGTGATTATTAAGGGGGGAAATACTGCTGGTAAATTTGCTGCAATTCAGGGTCTATGTTTGCAAATCATATTTTAGTCACAATTTTTATGCTTCAAGTTTTGTTGTCAACTCAACAAATTTGTGCATTCACTTAAATGTCCTTAATTATCCCTGGGGATGTTCATACAAGATAGCATATCTTTAGAATAAACACATGTATGGCAGAATACGCTCAGAACTCAGCACTGTTGGAGAGATTAAACTTGAAACAAATATTTTGCTTTTTTATATTTTGTGAAACTATTGGTTGAGATTAGAATGAAATGTTTCCACTTTGCTCTTTTTTTAGTTCTAATTCCTAAAGATTGTCTTTTCTTTCTGCATATCAGTTTTTCTGGTAAAGTTTCATGTTCTTGTTGCTTTTTTTGTGGCTGAACATTTGTACTTTGTTTTCTTAGGAACCACTGGACCAGGAAGCCCAGATGAGTCTACTAAAGAGGTGTGTGTCTGCATAAAGTGTAACTATTCTCCATTTATTGTCATCAAGAGCAATCTCCTTTAGCTTTTGATGAATTACGTTTGCTTAGTCCATGAATGATTGTTTGTTTTGGTCCATTATTCAGTATGATGAATGCCTATTCCTCTTTGGAGGTATAATGCTAATTTTCAGTGTGATCGTGTGAGTCTTCTAACACAATCACACTGAAAATTATTCTGAGCCAAGCTAATCTAATTAAACTTAATCTGCTTTAAATATTTTTAATTTGCTTAACTGTTGGTTCATATTGTTTTTTGTCTTCCTTTCAGGAGGATCAAGATGGAGGCCAGTCTGTTGGCCAGAGAAAGAGAGTTAAGCTGAGCAGCAGTACCAAAGGTATATATTTGCGTCTAAACAGTAATGCGACAAGCAAGAACTAAACTAAATTACTCTGTGTTATTTTTACCCTCAGATCCATACATTATAGATTCGCTAAAGCACAAATGCTTTCTGGAAGAGTTACTGTTTTGGACGATAAAATTTGAGTTTCCCCAGAAAATGGTCACGTTCCTATTAAACATGTTGCCAGATCAAGATTACAAGGTATTCTGTCTTCTATATTCACTTATTTGCTACATCTTTCTATCTTTCTTTCCATGTAACAAAATGGGCCTTTGCTATTTTTTGACCTAGCTACAGAACATGTCCCCATTGTGGGATTAATAAAGTATTCATTCATTCAAAAAAGGGGCACTACAAGGGCAACAGGTTGTAACCGTGGCTTTCTTTTTCGCACCAGATCACGTTCACAAAGACGTTTGTTCAGCATTACGCCTTCATCATGAAAACCCTGATGAAAAGCCACGAGTCGGACACCATGTCCAACCGCATTGTGCACATTAGTGTGCAGCTGTTCAGCAACGAGGAGCTGGCCCGACACATGACGGAGGAGTGCCAGCTGCTGGACATCATGGTCACAGTGCTCCTCTACATGATGGAAAGTTGCCTTATTAAAAGTGAACTTCAGGGTACGTTGATAAAGTATACCAGTCAGTGTTTTTTTTTCTGTTTTTTTTGATTTAACACTTTTTGATGGTACAGGGATTGGTAAAGGTACTCCGCTTTGATAATGGTTTTGTTGCAGGATTAATAATTTTTAATTTTACAATACTTTATTAATCCCAAATTGAATCATATTGTTAGAGGATTTTTTTGTATGTTATGATACAAAATAACAGTTTGACAATAAAAATATAGCAAAAAGAAAAAAAGTGGCTTCTGGCATAGCAGCAAAGTAACCAAGGTAAAACTATAAACAACAGTACAGTAAGGGCTGAGTTCCAACATAGAAATACTGTGCAGTTATTAAAAAAAGCATTCTCCAATTTAAGAAATGTGCAACTGAGCAGGATAATTTAAAAATATTTACAAAATGTGGGAATATATCATAACATCTGTTTGGGGTTCAGTATTCGCTGCTTGGGTCATTGGTTTTTCTGTGGAACGTAACCCCAAATTATTGGCAGAAAAATTTGTTTATTTGCTGATTTCGTTTCTTCTTTCAAAGTATTCGAAAAGAAATTCAGCTTGGGAAGCTGAAAACTTAGGAGCAATGCTACGCGATACACTATTGGATGACATTTCCAAAGCATTCAATCCAGGAGTGCAATTTATTTTCCTTGGCTCTGATTTGCTGTACCCCCAAAAGCAAAAATAAAGAATAAAGTAGATATTGGCTTCTGCTGTAGTTGTAAGAGGGCTGCCACTGTTATTAATGCATATCAAGATATTCTTTCGTTTTTGAACTATTAAAATAAACTGTTATTAGCGTTTTTAAAAGGGGTCTCAAGTATTTGCGTATTTTTACTCTTCATGGGCGACTGTGGCCTCCTGCAAATACCGGGGGCCCACTGTATACTCTGTTATATTAGCCAACAATTACTGCACTCCAAACAGTATTGCGCACGTTTATGTAGCGATGACAATATATTTGCGATATATTGTAAGCCTCAGTTTAAGCCCTTTTTGCTGTTTCATTGCTTGTTTTCTCTTTCATATTGTCTGGATCTAGGGTTTTTATTTTAGCCATTACTTGATTTTGGAGAATTTCAGTTGTAAACTAATATTTTTTGTTATCTGCTTAGATAAGAGATTTTCCATCCAAATTAGTGCAAAAATGCTTTAGAAATGTGTTGTGTTTATTTTTGTGAGAAAAGAATTGAAAGAAGGTACAAAGGACTAACAACTGCAACTTTTACAACTGCTAGCACAGCTTCCTTTACATTTATGTGGCTCAAGAACTACATGCAGCAGGTGTTTGTTTTATTGAGCTTGTTTGCACCCTATTGTCTTTCTTTTCATTCTAAAGATGAATTTAGTTTAAATATTCCTATCCAACCCTTCTTAATACTTCCACCATCAATTTTGATGTAATAGTTGCAGCTAGGTTTAGTTGTGACACTTGAATTGTTTGACCTCTTCTGTCTGTTTTGAATAATTAAATGCATTCTACTGACAGAAGCCATTTAATGGTAATGTTTCCTGTTTCTTTTGCAACAGATGAAGAGAACAATCGCCACGTTGTGGTAAACTGCAGTGAAGCACTATTAAAGAACAACACTTACTGGCCCCTAGTTAGTGACTTTATCAACATCCTCTCACACCAAAGTGTAGCGAAAAAGTTCCTGGAAGACCATTCCTTGTTGATGCTCTGGATGAGCTTTGTTTCATTTTTTCAAGGTAAGTTTTATTCATTTATTTAGTTACTTTTTGCCTCTCATCATGTCTGAAGTTCACTTGTATGTAATTGAGCAGCTGTGGAAATACATGTATCATAATCTTAAACCTGTTTGACTTGATTGTACATGTCTTTTGCTGTTTACTAAAAACTTAGACTTAACCCAGCTCTTGAATTTATTGAATTTAGTGGGGTTTGCTCATATTGGTCTTTTTTTTAATATACAGGTCCTTCTCAAAAAATTAGCATATTGTGATAAAGTTCATTCTTTTCCATAATGTAATGATAAAAATGTAACTTTCATATATTTTAGATTCATTGCACACCAACTG
Organism: Valencia hispanica; assembly: GCA_963556495.2. NCBI lineage: Eukaryota > Metazoa > Chordata > Actinopteri > Cyprinodontiformes > Valenciidae > Valencia > Valencia hispanica. The sequence goes on along the minus strand of OY747707.1, from coordinate 28,444,156 downwards.
AAATATTTCAGGTCTTTTATTGTTTTAAAAACTCATTATTTTGGCATACAGCTCATGAAAAACCAAAATTCGTATCTCAAAAAATTAGCATATTTCATCCGACCAATAAAAGAAAAGTGTTTTTAATATAAAAAAAGTCAACCTTCAAATAATTATGTTCAGTTATGCACTCATTACTTGGTCGGGAATCCTTTTGCAGAAATGATTGCTTCAATGCGGCGTGGCATGGAGGCAATCAGCCTGTGGCATTGCTGAGGTGTTATGGAGGCCCAGGATGCTTCGATAGCGGCCTTAACCTCATCCAGAGTGTTGGGTCTTGCGTCTCTCAACTTCCTCTTCACAATATCCCACAGATTCTCTATGGGGTTCAGGTCAGGAGAGTTGGCAGGCCAATTGAGCACAGTAATACCATGGTCAGTAAAACATTTACCAGTGGTTTTGGCACTGTGAGCAGGTGCCAGGTCGTGCTGAAAAATTAAATCTTCATCTCCATATAGCTTTTCAGCAGATGGAAGCATGAAGTGCTCCAAAATCTCCTGATAGCTAGCTGCATTGACCCTGCCCTTGATAAAACACAGTGGACCAACACCAGCAGCTGACATGGCACCCCAGACCATCACTGACTGTGGGTACTTGACACTGGACTTCAGGCATTTTGGCATTTCCTTCTCCCCAGTCTTCCTCCAGACTCTGGCACCTTGATTTCCGAATGACATGCAAAATTTGCTTTCATCCAAAAAAAGTACTTTGGACCACTGAGCAACAGTCCAGTGCTGCTTCTCTGTAGCCCAGGTCAGCCGCTTCTGCCGCTGTTTCTGGTTCAAAAGTGTCTTGACCCGGGGAATGCGGCACCTGTAGCCCATTTCCTGCACACGCCTGTGCACGGTGGCTCTGGATGTTTCTACTCCAGACTCAGTCCACTGCTTCCGCAGGTCCCCCAAGGTCTGGAATCGGTCCTTCTCCACAATCTTCCTCAGGGTCCGGTCACCTCTTCTCGTTGTGCAGCGTTTTCTGCCCCACTTTTTCCTTCCCACAGACTTCCCACTGAGGTGCCTTGATACAGCACTCTGGGAACAGCTTATTTGTTCAGAAATTTCTTTCTGTGTCTTACCCTCTTGCTTGAGGGTGTCAATGATGGCCTTCTGGGCAGCAGTCAGTTTGGCAGTCTTTCCCATGATTGCGGTTTTGAGTAATGAACCAGGCTGGGAGTTTTTAAAAGCCTCAGGAATCTTTTGCAGGTGTTTAGAGTTAATTAGATGATTCAGATGATTAGGTTAATAGCTCGTTTAGAGAACATTTTCATGATATGCTAATTTTTTGAGATAGGAATTTTGGGTTTTCATGAGCTGTATGCCAAAATCATCAGTTTTAAAACAATAAAAGACCTGAAATATTTCAGTTGGTGTGCAATGAATCTAAAATATATGAAAGTTAAATTTTTATCATTACATTATGGAAAAGAATTAACTTTATCACAATATGCTAATTTTTTGAGAAGGACCTGTACTCTAATCATTCTGGTTTCCAATAAATGTAATGCCTTTTTAGAAAAATAATTTGTAAGGGGAACTTTGGTCGGCTCCCCATGTAGTCTAGTAGGACCCTAAAAATAACATTCACCCTTGTACAGTGGACCCGAGTATCCTCTTGCTGGAAGCTTTAACACAGTGTCACTATTAGATTTTACCCATGCTCTGCCCTTGCTATGAACATTTTTAATAAAGATTTATCCCCAGATATTTCTGTTAAACAAACACCTGCCAATATTTTTGTAATAAGCAAGAGCAATAAAAATTAAATAGGCAAAACACATATATACTACAGGTTTTTTTTTTTTAGCATTGATTTAAATTTTGATAATTCTTTTTTTAAGGTATGAACCTGAATAAGCGGGAACTGAACGAGCATGTCGAGTTTGAGTCTCAAACATACTATGCAGCATTTGCAGCAGAGCTCGAGGCCTGTGCACAACCTATGTGGGGTCTCTTGACACACTGCAAAGTCAAAGTAAGTCCTGTCCCTCAGCTTTAATTTTACTTTTATCACAGCTGCTTTGTACCATTCTTACAATTTCCAAGGACTGGTGGAGCTTTGAACCTCTTCTGCCAACATGTATTACAGTGCTTTGTAAAAGTATCATTTTTATTAGGATATTATTCGATAGTTCACAGAAAGATGGTGAGCGTGCACATCTCCACAGTTAAAACAAAATAATGGGTGTGGGACTTAGTAGAATATAAAAAACCCTGAGAACTAGCACTCACTGTATGTCTTTCCTCTGTTTAATTTGGGCTGTGGGTATACGTTTTTGATAAACTTCTGTTGTCAGCACACTTACAGAGGAAGGACTATCAAGCATATAGATACACAAGCCAGAAAAAAACAGCCTGACCAGTCAGGAGGTGAACAGGCAATCAGCCAAGAAGGAAACATCTGTGTGCAATAGAACAAGTTGGAATACAATCAGTAAAAGCAAAACTCACCCAACATTCATCATCAAAAGAGAACATTTTATATCATTAAAAAAAATAACACAAGGCATCAAAAAAGGTAATCATTTTGGCCTTTATTTGATAGCCAGATATGTGAATTGGCAAGAATCTGGTGAGACGATATGTTTCACAATACATGGAAGACGATACGATATATTGCGACACTATGGGAAAGACAATATATTGTGATTTTTATAACTTAATTTAACTGTAGAGAAACTCGCAGCATTCTAAACACTCCACCCCATTTCATATTTAACACATCCAGTTTTATTACTAAATCTATTTGATCCACTGGAACAAAGAAGATGGAAACAGCCACGAACTAGCAGTCATACGTTTCATTTTACTACAAAAATTACTGTCATCATTGATGGTTCCATTCAAAGTATAAAAAATTATTGGCGTATCGATATTTTCTTACATCCCACGTGATTGTGAAGTGGAAGTAAAGGGTAGATAATTTTCATCGTTTTTAGAAATAGAAATCTGAAAAGCCTCCTGAGTCAATTAATTCTGATGAGCCCCTCTTATCACATCTTTTGGTGCCTCCAACAGCTTTTCTTCCAGGATTATGTTGTACTTTGATTAAACTCCTGTGACCAGCTTTCTATGGGATCAGAACAGTATCACCTTGAAATGAAACTGAAAATAAATATTTGCATTGAAAAATATTATTGTAACTGAAAATATTAATTTTGAATCTGAAATAAATCTAGTGAAAATGTTTGTATTGAAAGTGGGTTTTTTTCTATGAAACTCATGTATATGCATTGAAAGAAATAACTAAAGTTTTCAAACATTATTTTTTTTTTTACAATGCCAATCTTTTTTTCAATGCCATCATTTTTTTAGCTTCATTCAGGTGATACTGTTTTGACGCTTGTGTGTGCACGCGCATGAGGGGTGGGGCTTCAGCCCCCCATATGTTTGCATGAACGAGGCAGGAGGGAAACTCCGACTGTCCGAGGCGAGACGCGAGAAACAACAGGACATTTACATTGTTAATAATGTGGTTTGTGGAAGAAAAAAAGACATAAACGGTTTCTTCTCAGTTTCTTCTACTGACCAGTAGACTAGGAGTCTTTGTGATAAAGTTTTATGCTTGTGTAGCCTGTCTTTGTTGGAGGTTCTCCTCATTACAGTGTGGTATGAAGGGATGTAAATACACACTATATAGGCTATACCATATTAAATAACTGTATTTATTTCAGATCCACAATACATATTTACAATACATGTCAATAACGTTAACAAAGCAATTAAGACGGGAGTAAGCAAAGCTAACAACACAGACAACTCGTGATTTATTAGATTGCAAAACTTAATTGTGACGCACACTCTAAACCAAATGGTGGCGGTAATGCGCGCCAACTACCATGGCAAACTGAGAAGAAACCGTTAATATCTTACTTTTTAATCATTATTATTCCACAAACCACATTATGCTTTCTGTACACCTAGAGACTTTGAAACGATTTAGAAAAGACTCTTAAAGATTATCAGCTCACATCTAAAGACTTGGGTTAACAGTTTTTTAGCCCAGACTAAAGATTTTATAAACACTGAATCTGGTTGGGACACTATTTAAGACTACACCTAGGCTATTTTAGCTTCCTGCAAAATTCCTCCCATTATGCTCAGCATTATACAGTTTCTTTATGTGCGAATGTTGTAGCATTCTTTGCCAAGATTAATGTTATGTCAAATAAAGACTTGCATTCTAAGTGGTTACTGTATCATCAAGTAACTGGTTAACTCATATCTTTTAATGCAAGGTGTTAATGCTGTACCACTTGCTCCATGCAGATGTACAGATAGCGCTGGTTTGTGCCTGTATTCCAGGGGGCAAGGTTGGCATACACTTTGTAATTTATGGCCCATTACTCAGCCATGGAACACAAATATTGTATTTGCTGTGTATAGACCCTGCCAGGCTCCATAGGTGGCTACAAAACTGTTATTTATAAATATGACACCTATGTTTATAGCCTACTTTCCCGCAGGAACAAAAAAAAATTTGATATGTGGCAAGGTGCAAGACAATATCCTAAACGGGACTCGAACCCACCATCATCGACGATGTAATCCTGCTTATTAACCATTGTGACATAGCAGTAAAGTACAACCCCAGACAGCAAGGGTACACTGTGAAGCGGACAGGACCCCCACACGGTCACATAGAATGAACGGAGAGAACAGATTACGACTCCATGCGCATGGTTTAATAAACCGAGGGTACAGATTCTTACCCCTCAAAAATTATTTCTGCACCTGACCCCTGCCGGGCGCTGTAGTTTCGTGCTTCCGCTTGTGTGAGAACAGCTTTATTGGTTGTTGGTTGATTTACGTCACAACAACTACACTAGGACTTGCGATAATTTCAAACATGTTTGATTCAAAAGACTACAGAAAGACTCATAAATCGGGTCCCCAACTGCAGATTATCACCTTCCACAAAACACATTAGAAGCAAAGAAAATGTTGATCCCACTCGGACAGTCGGAGTTTCCCTCCTGCCTCGTTCATGCAAACATATGGGGGGCTGAAGCCTCGCCCCTTATGCGCGTGCACACACATGCGTCAAAACAGTATGACCTGAATGAAGCTGAAAAAAATGATGGCATTGAAAAAACGATTGGTGTTGAAAAAAAGATTGGCATTGTAAAAAAGGATTGTAAAAAATTGTTTTTACTTTCAATACAAAAATTTTCACTAGATTTATTTCCGATTCAAAATTAATATTTTCAGTTACGTGGGCAATGACAGTGAGACCTGGAAGGGTGTGGTTGGGCGGAATGGCCCCCCCGATGTAAACCCGAGTGGTGTCTTGTTATTGGACTTCTGTGCTCGTCATGGATTGTCCATAACAAACACCATGTTCAAGCATAAAGGTGTCCATATGTGCACTTGGCACCAGGACACCTTAGGCCGCAGCTCAATGATCGACTTGGTTGTCCTCTCATCTGATCTGCGGCCGCATTGTGGGACTCCTGAAGCAGCTGATAGGTACCGGCAGGCCAAGCGGGATACGGCTCGGATGGTTGCTGAGGCAAAAACTCGGGCGTGGGAGGAGTTTGGAGAGGCCATGGAAAACGACTTTTGTACGGCTTCGAAGCGATTCTGGTCCACCATCCAGCGTCTCAGGGGGGGAAAGCGGTCTGCCACCAACACTGTTTACAGTGGGGATGGTGTGCTGCTGACCTCGACGCGGGACGTTTTGGGTCGGTGGATGGAATACTTCGAAGACCTCCTCAATCCCACCAGCACGCCTTCCAATCTGGAAACAGGGTTTGGGGACTTGGGGTCGGTCTCTCCAATCTCTGGTGCTGAGGTCACCAAGGTCGTTAAAAAGCTCCTCTGTGGCAAGGCTCCGGGGGTGGATGAGATTCGACCGGAGTTCCTCAAGGCTCTGGATGTTGTGGGGCTGTGTTGGTTAACGCGGCTCTGCAATATTGCGTGGACATCGGGGGCAGTTCCCTTGGATTGGCAGACCGGGGTGGTGGTCCCCCTGTTTAAAAAGGGGGACCACAGGGTGTGTTCCAACTACAGGGGGATCACAGTTCTGAGCCTCCCTGGTAAGGTCTATTCAGGGGTTCTGGAGAGGAGGGTCCGACGGATAGTCGAGCCTCGGATCCAGGAGGAACAATGCAGTTTTCGTCCTAGCCGTGGAACACTGGACCAGCTCTACACCCTCAGCAGGGTCCTGGAGGGTGCGTGGGAGTTTGCCCAACCGGTCTACATGTGTTTTGTGGACTTGGAGAAGGCGTTCGACCGTGTCCCTTGGGGGGCCCTATGGGGTACTCTGGGAGTATGGGGTACCGGGCCCCTTGATACGGGCTGTTAGGTCCCTGTACGACCGATGCCAGAGTTTGGTTTGCATTACCGGCAGTAAGTCGGGCTTGTTTCCAGTGAGAGTTGGACTTTGTCACTGATCCTGTTCCTAACTTTTATGGACAGGATCTCTAGGCGCAGCAAAGGCGTTGAGGGGATCCGTTTTGGTGGCCTCAGGATCGGGTCTCTGCTTTTTGCAGATGACGTGGTCCTGTTGGCTTCATCGGAACATGATCTACAGCTTTCGCTGGATCGGTTCGCAGCCGAGTGTTAAGCGGCTGGGATGAGAATCAGCACCTCCAAATCCGAGGACATGGTCTTGAGCCGGAAAAGGGTGGGGTGCCTCCTCCGGATCGGGGATGGGGTCCTTCCCCAAGTGGAGGAGTTTAAGTATCTGGGGGTCTTGTTCACGAATGAGGGAAAAATGGAGCGGGAGATCGATAGACGGATTGGTGGGGCATCTGCAGTTATGCGGGCGCTCTACCGGTCTGTCGTGGTGAAGAGAGAGCTGAGCCAAAAGGCGAAGCTCTCGATTTACCGGTCGATCTACGTTCCTACCCTCATCTATGGTCACGAACTCTGGGTGGTGACCGAAAGAACGAGATCACGGATACAAGCGGCTGAAATGAGTTTCCTCCGCAGAGTGTCTGGGCTCTCCCTTAGAGATAGGGTGAGAAGCTCAGTCATCCGGAAGCTGCTGCTTCTCCACATCGAGAGGAGTCAGTTGAGGTGGCTCGGGCATCTGATCAGGATGCCTTCTGGATGCCTCCCTGGTGAGGTCTTTCAGGCACGTCTCACCGGGAGGAGGCCCAGGGGAAGGCCCAGGACACGCTGGAGGGACTATGTTTCTCGGCTGGCCTGGGAGCTCCTTGAGGTTCCTCCCGAGGAGCTGGAACAAGTGGCTGGGGAGAGGGAAGTCTGGGTCTCTTTCCTTAGGCTGCTGCCCCCGCGACCCGACCCCGGATAAGCGGAAGAAAATGGATGGATGGATGGATGGATGGATATTTTCAGTTACAATAATATTTTTCAATGCCAATTTTTATTTTCTGTTTCATTTCAAGGTGATACTGCTCTGATCCCATAGCTTTCCTGTCATAGGGAAGCATCTCCACTGCGTGATGCTGCCATCACCATGTTTCATGGTAGGGATTTTGGTCATGCACAGTGTCAATTTTCCTGCCAAAATGGGCATTTAGCATATTTTGGTCCAGATTCCACAATATTACATTTTAGTCTCACCTGACCAGATCCCCATCTTTGCTGAAGAGCAAGCCAAGGGGACAAAGCAAACTGTCATCAGGACTAATAGTTGCCACCTGAGCTGTTGATCTCTACAGCTCCTCCAGAAATACCCAGGGCCTCTTGGGTCTCTTCTATGATTAATGTTCTATTTGCCAGGCCTGTCAGTTTAGGTGGATGACTAGGTGGAGGACATCAGCTTTCCATTTTCATATGATGGACTGAATAGAGCTCTGTCAGATTTTCTACCCTTCAGAGATTGTTTAATCGTCTAACCCTGCTATAAACTTCTTTACAACGTTCTCTCTGACCTGTCTGCTGGGTTTCTTGGTCTTCATGATGCTGTCTGTTCTGTAATGGTCTCTAACAAACTTTATTATATGACATAATATATTAGATCAAATTACACACAAACATTGATTGTGTTTATTGATACTGTAACTTCTGAAGGCAGCGGCTTGCATTAGATTTTATTACAGGGCTTTTAGAGGAACATGGTCTGAATACCAATGAATATTACTCTTTTTATTTGGGAATTGTACTTGTAAGATGTTTTAAAATATATATAATTTTTTTTCCGCCTCACAATTAGATACTACATTATCTATGTTTGTATATCTCACTCAATCTAAGTATTATACATTAAAAATTGTGGTTGTAGCATGAGCAATGTGAAAACGTTCGATCCATAATGCACGATTCAGACTGGATTTTAATATAAATTTTCTGTAAACAGGAGACACAGGAATATACAAAAACTGTGGTTCGCTATTGCTTAGAGACCTTGCAGATCTGGTTTGATGCCATCGGCTTCATTGATGAGGTGAGTTAAACTGTCGACTTTTGCTTATACAGACAAGTTTCCTTCTCGGGTTTTTTTTTCTTATTCTTCACTGCACATCTTTCCCAGCCTGCTGCAAATCAAGTAACGTTTCATCTGCCTCTCCATCGCTACTATGCCATGTTCCTCAGCCGGGTATGTCAGAGCCCTTTCCCTTCCAACAAGAAGTCTGTTATTTAGTTTGTGTGTTTCTGGGTTAACTGTTGGCTTCATATCCTCAGGCTGTGAAATGTCAAGGCCTGGATTTGGATAGCCTCCTGCCTGATCAGGAAATGCTGATGAAGATTATGGTACATCCACTCCAAATTCAGGTATGACACTAGAACACCACCGATTCACCACTTTTTAAACTCTTTTTAAATACTGATGTGCTGCTTAAAACTTTTTCTGTTTCTAAAGGCGTGCCTGTCAGAGATCCACAGCAACATGTGGGTCAGAAATGGTCTGCAGATTAAAGGACAAGCTATGACTTATGTGCAGTCACACTTCTGCAACTCCATGATAGACCCAGACATCTATCTCCTGCAGGTTGGAAGTGAAGGCTAAAAGGGGGTGTTACTATGGGTGTCATCCTCATAGATTTTTCTTCTTCTGTGTTTTTGTATTAAATAATTTTTGTTCTGTTTATTATTGTAGGTTTGTGCATCGAGACTGGATCCTGACTACTTCATTTCTAGTGTTTTTGAGAGGTGAATTACATTTTTTCTATATTTCAATGGTACAAACATTAATTTAATTAGTTTTTAAACTTTTTGAAATGTCGAGTCACCTCATTTTCTCCGGTACAGATTTAAAGTGGTTGACCTCCTGACGATGGCATCTCAGCACCAGAATACCGTGTTGGATTCGGAGCAGGAGAGACCAATGCTTGAAGGAGCTTTAACGTTTCTGGTCATACTGACAAGCCTTCGCATTCATCTGGGTAGGCATTGCAAAATACGATGCCTCATGAGAGTAAAAATGAGTTATAGTGTGCTTAACTTAGACTTTTCCATCTCATAAAATATTTTTCGTTCAATTTGCTCCTTGTTTTAAGCAATATTAAACTTCAGTCATTGTGCTGTGGTCTGTTAGGAATTGGTTCAGTGTGTTCTCTATTTTCTATTGCTTGATTTACAAGGAAAATGTGTTTTTGTCAAATATTTATGAAACTTGACGATGGGAATCATTCATGGTGTCAATTTGTTTTAACAAGTAATAATCCAAAATTTAGAAGAGTTCAACCGATAGTATTAATCAGTATTCAGATTTTGGCTTGCATGCATTTCGGTTTGTGGGGCAGCAATCTTACAATGCACAACACTGAACGCACCATTCCACAGTTAAACTTGGTGGATGCAGCATTGTGGTGTAGGAAGGCAATCCTTGATGAAAAGCTGCTAGAGGCTACAAAAGATTTAAGAGTGGGGTAGAGCTTCACCTCATAGCAGGACAACAATCTTAAACATACTACCAGAGCGACAATAGAAGTGTGTAAATTATAGCATATTTATGTATTAGAATGACCCAGTAAAAGTCCAGACCCAAATCCAATTGAAAATCTGTGACAAGACTTGAAAATTGATGCATTTCATCCAGTCTGACTGAGGTGGAGCTGTTTTGCATTAAAGAACCTGCAAAAGTTTCAACAAAGGGGTGTACACAGCTGGTAGAGGTACCCCAGCAGAATGTATTTGCAACTAAAAGTTGTTCTACGTCTTGGTGGCCTGGAGACAAGGCACTACATTGTGTTGATCTACATCTCAATAAAACACATTTAAGTTTCTGGTTGTAATGTGAAAAGTGAAACCGCTCCAAAGGAATGAATTAGTGCTGTCAAAAGATTAAAAAAACTTAAGTATTAATTAATTATGATCTGTAAATAATCTAGTTAATCTCTTTTTTTTAATCGCACCTAATAATTACTGAGAAAAGCCCTCATTTTGAAGCATTTTTATTTAAATTCAGTACATTATTTTGGCAGAACAAATATATAACAAAAAGTGGCTTTTAGTGTTCTTTAACAGATTTGAACAGATGCAGCCCCAGCCATTTACATTTCTGTTTTTGAGACTAGTCCCAGTGCTGATTGAAACTTCGGCTTCGAGCATGCACGATTCGTAAGCATTGTGGACTCAGTGGGGTATATATCGGCTCTGAATGAGTCCAGCTGGGCATGGATGGGTGGGCGGAGCTGCTGCGCACGGACTTGCTGCCTGCTGAGAGTGCTCTGAGACGGAGAGCAGTCCTCGGCACCACCGCTGCTCAGTGAGAGTAACAAGGATATGTGCTTCACCCAAAAGTCTCCAATAACCCCAAAAAGAGTTGCTACATTTGTTGCTAGTTGTTTTTTTGAAGAAGAATCGCTGGAGGGGCTCTAAAAACTCACTACCTATAGCGACAAATTCGCTAAGTTGCCAACACAGCCTGCAACTCACTGCTCCTCCTCACTCCCCTTGCCTTCTCCACTAAAACGGAAGCGTCAGCTCATGATAAGCAGGCCTACAGACGGCTAATCGATGTCCACTTCAGGGTGTGGTTAACCCCCAACTCAAATACAAGAAGCCCAAAGCATAAAAATGGATTTTATTTAAACGCTACTTCCATGAAGAAACACTAAGATTAAAGATTAAATATTAGATTTACACGATTAAAAAACATAGCACGTTAAATATGGCCGTAATTAATCAATCGCAATTAACACGATAATCTGACACCTCAAGTATAAATACTTTTTTTTACCATTAAAATTAACGGGAGTTGCGTATGTAACTAAGGTTCTATTAATTCTGGATGACTGCCAGAGGACGGTGCTTAGCACCTGGATATCTACGTGTGCGCAGCACAGAGGTCGAGAATATATACCAACATAGGCATGCCATTGGACGTGACTTGGGTGACGTAGTGGTAGTTTATATACACCCGACGTACCCAGAATCCGGAATTCATAGAACCTTAGTAACACCCGTTCTGTTTTATTCCTTTTGTCCACACTCATCGAGCATCAGTTGCGGAACGATGATGCAGATAACACCACTGAAGTCACCGCATGGGGAGCAGCCACATTCACTCTGTAGAAGCGGGCAAAGGTACAGGACGAAGCCCGTGTAGCTGCAGCACAGATGTCGGTCAGTGGAACTCTTCTCAGTGCAGCCCAGGAGGCAGACATCCCCCTGGTGGAGTGGCACCTAAATGTGTATGCCTGTAAAATAGCAGGTCCTTCTTCTGAGGGAGACCCCAAGGTTCCGCATTGAGGAGTTTGCGAATTCTTGGGAACCAGATCTTCCCCGGCCAAAACGGAGGAACCAGCTGCTCTCTGTGATTGCTCTTGTTGATCCTGTTTAAAGTCAACATTAGTAGTCGAAGAGAAGGAAAGGAATAGAGGAGCTTCTCCGGCCATGGGTGTGCCAGAGCTTCCTGTCCCGATGGACTGTCTGGTTCCGACAGTGAGAACCACTGCAGGCACTGTGTCGTTGGGCTCAAGGTGATGAGGTCCCCCTCCGCTACACCATGCCTCCGTCAGATAATTTCGACAAGAACCGGGTTCAGTCTCCCGGTGGTGGTTTCTGTCTGGAGAGTAGATCCACAGCATAGAATTTGCAAGCCTGGCAGATGAACCGGTCTGACACTCCGAAAATGTGAAAAGAAACAAGCCACATCCTCCACCCTCTACGGGGATAGGGAGGCAGTCATGGTTTGAGAGTCGAAGGCAATGCTAATGAAGATCTCTTGTTGTCTGGGTATCAAAAAAGTCGTCTTAAAATTCACTGTTTGTCCTAACGTGGTCTAAAAGGATGGTTGTGTTGTTGAATTGGTACACCTTTCCTTTGAAGCCAAAGTGAAGAAACTGCCTGTGGCGAGGCGTCACTGGCACGTGGAAATGTGTCCTTTAGGTCGACACATGTGAACCAATTCCCTTGTGTGATTGCTTGGAGGACGTCCACCCTGCTAAGCATGTGAAATCGCAGCACCTTGACATAATGATTCAGTTGTCTGAGATCGATGATAGATCGAAAGCCGCCAACCATCCATGGAACAAGAAAGTAATTTGAATAGAACCTTCTGAACTGGTCTGAACTATGAATTAACTCTATTGCTCCTTTCCCCAAAAGTTCCAATATCTCTTGCCTCAGAGCTTCAGTCCTCACTGGGTCGGAAACCACTGTCGTTCTTACCCCCGTTGAACTGCAGGGGACGACGCTTGAACTGAATTCTGTAAGCCTCGGACAGGGTTGAAATCACCCTTAGGTCTGAAACTAGGGCCTCCCAGCATTTGATTTGAGCTGGAGAAAAAAGGTTGGTGGCCAGATGTCGGGAGTCAGACCCGACCTCCACTGCCATGATTTCCTGAGGGCTTAGTGGGGCGATTGTTGGGAGCTCGCCAAAACTGTTAATTTCTTGGGGGCCTGCCAGCAGGCTCTCAAAAGGCAGCCTGCTGGGTGGTCAGACTTCCACCTGTGTGCACTTCCAACTGTAGGCGGGGCCCTGGTTGTGGAGTGAAAAGTAGCAGCATGTCTTGGCTGGGGCCTGGAAGACTGGTGCAGGTCAACAAACTGTTGCCGAGATCTATTTGCCTCAACAGCACACTCCAAGGTTTGTAGGACCGCAGGTCCAAACGCTCCCCTTGGAGTGACTGGCAGTGTGGGGAGTGTACCTCTGCAGGACTCTTGACAGGGGAGACTGCACCAGGTTCAACATCAGCCTGCCAAGCTCTCGGGACATATAACCAAAGGTCTGGAGTGAGGCGTCACTTAGGCTTTGAGTAGCATCATCAACCCCTGCTTCCTTCAAGGGCTGAGAGGGGGCAAGAGCCAGGTGCGAGAATGAGATGCCCAGGAGAGCAATGCGAGCCGCTATGTCATAGCTCTTGGTAAGGAACTCCTCAGCGACCCTGCATTGAGGACGTGGACAGTGGGCATCCGGATTGGTTGGCATCAGCTGGAGCTACCGCTAGGCTAGCAATAACGCTGTCAACAGAGGGCATGTGATTCAAACCATACTGAGCTGCATCCTGCATAGAGCTAAGTGCTCTGCAGACCTGTGATAAATGCGTGGATGACCTGGGGTTTGCCCAACATCGGTGAACCTTGTCACGATCGCAGCAATCAGATGGAGATCACTGCTTGGAAGATGGATGTTCCAAGTGCAGGGTGAGGATAGAGCCGAAGGTCCGGTTGGAGCGGAGGAGATGGACGAACCTGGAACTCGTGAAGCGAGGAGCTTGGACAGGCTATTAGCCGTAGGAAGCCGTTGAGTTTAAGAATATAACTCAGGTTGGAGTCATAGGAGCTATGCGTCATAACGAGGTTGATGACTGAGCGCCATAGAGGTGAGTGACAGGAGCTTTTGAGTGTTTGGGAGGAGGAGATCCAGCAAATGGCTGGTGAGAATCTCATCAGAAGCAGCTGCTCCTAGTTGGGCCTGATGACTTCTTGACAAACCTCCTCATTTAAAGGTTGTGACGCTGGCATATTGAATGCCAGTTTCTGAGTGACCTTAAAAAAAAGACACTTGAAGTAGTGGTCTCCGCGGGCGGATTATTAATTCCAAGATGGGATGAAGCCAGTTGAACAGTACACTTAACAAAGGATAATCCAGGTCCAGCCTCCAGCAGGGACTCTTGTTTTGAGAACACCTCTGCTCAGTGTGACCATCAGAGACAGTGGGAGGAGTTGTTACAGGGTCATTGGGCTGTAGACTCAGTAGTAAGGAGTCCTTACTACTGAGTCTACAGCCCAATGTACTTAATGCAGATTAAGTCCTTACTAAGGACTTAATCTGAGCAAACTCTGAACCCAAAATATCAACTTTTGCGGACAATGTATGGTCACGGCAAACCTTCTTGGCTGAGGGGGCTCCAGCATGTGTGGACTTACAGCGCTTTGGTACCTTCACGGGGCTGGAGGCCAAGATCCCCTGAGGAATTCTACTCTTCACCGTGGCCAGTCTAGCAGACCTCTCTGCTAGTGGTGTACAGAGACAGTTAACACTGGCATTGTCGTTGAGGGCTTCTCTCAAATGTCCGATCCTGAGACACAAGGGGCACAACATGTGTCCAGCTTCCGGGCTCAGCGGGGCCAAGCAGTTGCTACAGCTGTTCAGCAATGACATGATAATGCACTGTACTGTTTCCTCCAAGAACAGGCCCAAATAGTCACTGAAGCCAATACAAGGGCACAGAGTGGGAACCATTCACTGCATGAAATACACTATGGGCTAGTATTGAGGCAATGGCTGCAAATGACAAAAATGTAACACCAGCTCGCTCAGGTCAAACAACAACCTATCAGCTAGCTAGCACAGGAAAGCGACCCACAGCGAACGAGCACTGGGTACGTCAGGGGTATGTACTACGTCACCCCGGTCACGTCCAGTAGCGTGACTTTATTGGTATATATTCTCGACCTCTATGCTGTGCACATGTAGATATCCAGGTGCTATACACTGTCCTCTGGCATTCAGGAGGAATAAAATAGAAACGGTGCTACAGCCTGACCCCCAGTGTTTAACTTTATGAAATTTTTAGCCCATTCATCTTTAAAATCAAAATATTTTTACTGAAAGTGATCAAAACATTACCTCCGCATGAAGTCATCTGAGACTGCACCGAAAGTAAAACCCAGATCAGGGATGTAGCTAACAGCTAAAAGACGCTACTCAGAAGAGCTATAGGTATCTGTAGCTAATGCTGGATGTTTTCACTGTGTCATCCTTGAACCTTAATTCTAATCTGGGAAAAAAAAGTTTCTTCATTTTCACAAAAATTGCTTCTTTTTTTTTCTCAGATGGAAGTCGGTGGGAAATTTAAATATGTTGAAATTAATTTGGGTTAATATCATTTTAAGAAATGGTATACTGTAAACTGGGAGATGAGCTGTCAGGGAAATTCTTTATGGACATCTAAACACTGTCTTACTCTTTCTTTGAATTTCTTATAATTTAGCACAACCAAAAAGTCATCACTATCTTAATGACTGTCATGAATGGTACAATCTTGTAAAAAAAAAAATTATATCATTTTTTTGTGGGTAATTTTAATCTACATAAACTCCTCCTTCTCTCCTGCTCATGTTTACTAACAGGAATGACAGACGATGAGATACTTCGATCTGAGATGGTCTCCCAGTTGTGCATGAATGACCGAACCCACAGTGCACTGTTAGACCTTGTATCCTTCAGTACTTAACAAAATTGCTAAAGGTGCATTGCATTATCCATAAGTATTTGTTTTCCCTTAAGACTGTTCTTCTAGATTCCGGAAAATCCCAACCCAAAGAGCGGCATTGTTCCAGGTAGCTGCAGTTTTGAGGATGTGCTCTCTGCTGTTGCGGATTTCAAAGCACCGGTGTTTGAGCCTGGAGGCTCCATGCAGCAGGGCATGTACACACCTAAAGGTAAGAGGGTTGTGTTGAATAAAATGTGTAGCTGAGGTGTTTTGTATGTATGGCAAAATCGTTTCTGGTATAATAAATGTTGAACCTGCACAAATCAGAAAATTTGTAGCTAGTAAAAAAACTAACTTGGGCCAAAATGTTGGACTGTTTTTTGTATTTATTGTTATCTTTAAAATATTGAGTCATATAAAGGCATAACGGACAATATAAATAGTATCCACTGTAGATTCTGAATGGCACTGAGTGAAGGAAAACCTCAAACTAGATTTTTGCATCAATATTTGCTTTATAAGGGATATTTGGACAGCTCCCACCCAGCATACCAATCCTCTGTACCCGTCCATCCTATGCAGGGTTTTGGGGGGGGGGGGGGGTCTGGTGCCCATCTCCAGCAGTCACAGGGCGAGACGCAGGGTACACCCTGGACAGGTCGCCAGTCCATCACAGGGCAACGCACAGAGACATACAGGACAAACGACCATGCATGCACACATTCATACCTAAGGGTGATTTAGAAAGACCAATTCAACAGTCACAAGATAAGGAACTTCTTTTCAAAGCTAACTGAACTACTGTTTATCATTTAAATTTTTGTCTCGTCTATGAAAGGACTGCGCAACAGCCTGATTAAGACCGCTTTCTTTCTTACCGGGACGTCTCATAGCGTAGTGGTTTGTGCGGGTACCCCATGTACAAAGGCCTCAATCCTCAAAGCTGTTGTCGCGAGTTCGAGTCCCTTCCTGGTGGACCTTTGCTGCATGTTCTCTCCCACTTCTCTTCCCCTTTCTATGTACTATCCACTGTCAAATAAAGGCCATTGTGGCCACAAAATCTTAAAAAAAAAGATTTATTCCTTACTGTTTAATATTAAAGATGTGAAAGATGCTGTAATTACCAAACACCATGAATAAAGCACAACATGTATGTGGTTATATTAAACACTGCTAAACACACTAGTGTATAACTTTTCTCAATTTTATTTACTAATTAAATGGCAGTGGTCATAATCTTAAACAGTGCAAGTCTTATAAACAACATATTTAGGCTTATGTGTATTATTTCCGCATATATATTTACAGATTCAGTTTTCTCTGCAAGGACCCTAGCCAGTATTTTTATGAAAGCTTTGTCAAAGAACTCCTTAGACATCTGTAATTGCACCCAGTGCATGGATTCAAAAAGCAGAAAATCTTGCAGAATACCATTTTGGATGGGTAACAGACTTCCAACTAAATGCAAATACTGCAGATAATTGCAATACAGACTAAAACCATTACATTTTTATAATGCAAATCACAATAAAAACATTTTTAAATGTATAGTAGAAATAAAAGTGGGTTTTCGCCTTAAAAATTTTGTTTGCTATATCTATTATACTGAGTGAGTGAGTAATTAATTCAGTAGCAAATCTTTAGTAATAACCAATGTAACACAAGAGATTGTTTTGTTTCTGTGTGTGTTTTTTTTAACGTATTAGTAGGGGGGGTTACAATTAGACAAGAATCTCAGAAATCACCACTTGGGGGCAGATTTTGACAACTTATTAAGGACCGATGAAAACTGGAAGGAAAGGGATTCAATGTCACTTTGTAGCAAAGGTTTTCTCTCTCTCTCTTCTTTTTTTCCCCCCTCAACTAGCCGAGGTGTGGGAGAAGGAGTTTGACCCCATCATGGTCGTCCTCAGAACGGTCTATCGCCGTGATGTTCAGTCAGCAATGGACAGATATTCAGCATTGTAAGTTAACATTTACACTGTTTATCCCTAATTTACTGTCCACATTAGAGTGGGACTAGTTTCACCCCTGTCACATGTATCATGAAAGAACTTGATGAGAAAGGTTGGTCTGGTGGCCGCTTATGGTTCTGGAATGGTTTCCAATTTAATGACCACTCTCAGCAGTCCTTATTTCTCTCTGAGTTGCAATTGAATTGTGAAAATCCGTCTTGCTGACTGTAGATCAGATGTCTTTCATGGGGAACTTGTTTGGAGGTGGAACAATTGCCTCAAGGATAATGTTCTGTAAGGTTTTTAGAATGTGTGAAAACGTTGGGTTTACCTCTTCTAAAGCTATCGCAAGATTTTCTAATATGGGGCAGCCCTATCTATATTCCACTTTAAAAAAATAGGGCATTAATTTTCATATTTTTGCTTTATGGTAAGACTCCTTGGTTGCCAGCTTCAGAGATCCCTCTGTCCAACACATGGAGCGACATAAACTAGACATTGCCCGGTAATGGCCCTGTACAATTTTTTTTCTTTAGAAAATACTGTGATCTATTGAAACTACAGTATTGTTATGTGACTATACTCTTGTTACTGAGAACTAGAGAATTTGTGAAAGGAGCTAAAGATCAGAGTGATGGTGCGGAGGTTTTGCAACCTCAAAGACTGGAGCTCATCACCAAAAATAAATTATTAAAATACAAGTAGAAACATGCAGAAAGCTAGTCAGCGATTAAATGACATTCAGGTTTCTATAGAGTATGAGCTGCCGTTAGCTGGTTAATTACTCTGGGTAACTGCTGGGTCAGGTAGCCTGCACTCAGCTGCTTTACATACATTCCTAGCTGTCATTTTGAAACTGCTTCAATTAAAGAGAGTGATGGTCTGTGCCCCTTTGGTTTCCACTCCACATCTTTCTTGACAAGGAGTAGAGTGTAGTGTATTTCAGCTAACTGATCGGTAATGTACTGCAACACGTGGGGGAGGGGCAGTGCTGCTTTACTTTGTACAGCCAGAAGAAAACTCTCGTCACATTGGCACATTCTCCGGCATCTCCTTAAAACGACCTTCAGATTGCAGTCTTAGTAAACCTTGCTGCTTTCTATATTTTTTTATGATTTTGTAGTTGAACTAAAACTTTATAGAAAATTGATAAAGATGTAAATTGAAACTCTTTGGATTTCCAAGACTGACCTGAACAACAGTCCCATTCCCTGCACTGGCAATATGTGCTATCAGACGTTTTCTGCTTTATTTTGAGTTAAGTGATGATTAAGTGTTTAATGTACTCATTTAAAAAAAAAAAGAAAAAAGAAATTCTTTCGTGGTTTAGTGCAAACAACGAGATTTATTTTTTCCTCACAACATCTGAAGCTGCCATTTCCACCTTCAGTGGGACAGCAGCCTCTCGTTACTCATTTGCTCTGTTTGACTGTGATGAATTGCACGTCAGACTGACCCGGTTCTTGTTATAATGATGCAGTCATCACTAAAAGAGTACCGCCTGTCAGCTGTTCTCTTCTGTAGACTGAAACCATATTGTAGATCAATTAGCAGTTTTTAGGTTTATGTTTCAATCTTTTTTGTCTTATCATCTTTCTTTATTATCTAGTTTGAAACAGTATGGCATCCACACTGGAAACCCATGGCCACCTTACAAAGAGAGGACTCCTCTGCATCCTTGTTACAAAGGTTTAATTCGACTGTTGCATTGCAAGACCCTGCACATTGTTATATTCACTCTACTTTACAAGGTGAGCCTTTTTCTGCATCAGCTAATGTTTTATTTAGTTAGTGCACAGTCAGCATTATTTTTGGATTAATTGGTGCTGATTTGTTATAAGAAACAACTCAAGTACAGGATCTATAAAATTGCTGCACCTAAAGATGGTCGTTTAGGTTTAATAGTCAGACCATAACAAATATGTTCCATAGTATGACTTACCTGAATATTACTTTTATGTTGCATCTGTGTAACTGCATAGTTCTATGTTGTAGATATGGATGGATCACCAGAACATGTCTGAACATGTGCTGTGCATGGTCCTCTACCTGATTGAGCTGGGCTTGGACAATCAGGTTCAAGACAACAAAGAGGATGAGGTGAGACCAAGTGTAATTTGTTCAGCATCGCCAAAACTTCATCCTTGGATAATCTCATTACTATATTTTTCTGAGTCCTGTGTTTTCCTGTTTTGTCCACTAATTCTTCCTGCCTTGTCTAACTTGATCTTCTTGTTACAGGAACCTTGCATTGAGGAGCACTGCCATGATAGTTGGTTCCCGGGCACCAATCTTATTTCCAACCTACACCACGTCATCAACTTCGTAAGGGTCCGGGTTCCTGAGACAGCGCCTGAAGTGAAGAAGGAGACCCCTCCCAGCACGAGCGCTGAAGCTTCTTCTTATGGCCAGGCAAGTGATGGCTCTGCTGGACACTTAGATCACATTTTCTTTTATGCATTGGCACTGTTAGAAAGTTGTAGCTGTATTACTTCTTTACCACTTATTGTAAACTGTATAGTCCTTGGGTTTGCAGAGTAGTAGAATATAAAAGCTGCTCGTCTCAGTTTTGTTTTAAGTATAAGTCGAGTTAAAAGAGCAACAATACTTGATTTGATGCCAACAAAAAAATTCCCCTAGGACTCTGGATTTGCTTTGTCTGCTGGACTTTGTCTTTTTTTAAAGTATTACTTGTTAATAAATATCTTAAGCACAGTATTAAAATTAACTTTATATGAGGTCTTTTTAGATTTATTTGTCCTAAATACAATCCCAGAAGACTTTAAAGATTGGATTATTTTTAAGTAAAGTATTATTAAATATCAACACATATGAGCCTGTATTTGCAAAGCCACCTGGAAAAGAGTCCTGCTATCCATAATGGGTTTTTATTTGGTTATATTAAGCTAACAGTTGTCTGATAATAACTGTAGTGGAAGAATTGTAATGTTCTATTCTGTGTAATTCACGTAAGGGATAATGCCCGACGAGGTGTCCATTATCAGAAATTAATGGACGACGCGGAGATGTGAAACGTTGCTTCCGCGAAGTCCATTAATTTCTGATAATGGACACCTCGAAGGGCATTATTCCCCTTATACCATGGTCACTTACGAAAGAAAGAAGTATTTAATCAATTAATTATACTTTAATGTGTTTTAGAGTTAAAATTGTGAGGGGTTTTATTTTTATCGTTATCGTTTTTATTTTAAGTCGAGCGCACTATTTAATATCTCCTGTATACAGGCGTTGCCAAGCAACGTGGCCACAGCGAGCTGACCGCAGCAGTTGATCAGTGATGGGAAGTGAGATTGTCTTTACCTTACATTACGTTACCATCCCAGTCTTCAAAGTTGTCAAACTCACCAAATAAGTTAAAAGAAATGATAAAATCACTCATGTTTTGTCTGTCTTGCTGTTGCGATGAGTCGACTGTGAAATAACGTTGTCTCCGTTGCCATGGTAACCATCTAGCGTTTGAGCCAGCGCAATGATTTAGAACTGTCATCAGACAATTTGACGGGACACCTTTCCTAGGTGTACATTATCACTTTTTAACCTACACCCTCCAGCCAATCAGAATCGAGTATTCACCCAGACTATGGTATAAATACTGATAGTTACTATGTGTCTCTTCTTTATGATATGGTGACCAATCTGATTAGGTGACACTGTATGAATTTAGGTCAGGTCAAACCTGCTGATTCAGACTCTTACAGCCTGGGTTGGCATGGCAACTCTCTGTTACATCTAAGAACGTCCTGACATACATTGATTATGCTTCTATATCAAATCTTCTACGCCTAATGAGTCAAATGCCTACCGACTGAGAAATGTTTGTTTGTAATGTCATCGGTGATGGGCCATGATTACTGAACCTATATAATCCTGTGTCTTGTTTTGGAAGGCAGGTCAGTATACCATATTCCCTCTGTTGACGCTGTACTTTCAAAGCTATGCTGCAAAAAAATGCCAGAATAGATGTGTTTTTGGATGCAAGGTGGTTACATAAGGAGGCTATCTGTTTTACCAGCAAATGTAAAACAAACTCTTAAAGTGCTTTAAAAAGTTTACATTTTGCCACAGGTTGCTATTTTCCACAAGCCAAATAAGAAGTTTCACATTGTAATTGTGATTCCTATACTTCCTGCTGTGTTTGGTTTAACAAAGTATGCCAGAGAGGAAGCACCAAATTGTGTTTTGGATTAAAGTTAAAAATAATTCCTTTCAGAATATGGTTTCGCAATAAACTTGCGACTGCAAACCTCCATTGCAGATCACGTTGTCCTTTGATATAATTAAAATTGATCCACCAAGATCGCAGGCCCTTCTGTGCTTTCAGAGCATGCTGTTGTGATTGCAGCACCAAAGGGACGGGGCTTACAGGACACAAGACCTGTGGGAGATTTCCCAGCAGGACAATTCAGGACTGGGCTCTACTTCCAGATTGTAATGCAGGGTCTTCAAATGCATTCAGTGTTTTTAAATGCAAGTCAAGTCCGTGCACATCACCTTCGAGTTATCACCTGCATCAGATTCTGCTGAGGAACATCTCACATCAGATGGACTCTGGAAAATCATGCACTGCCACTGACACCTGTTGCTTCTGCAGGTGTCTTTTGCTTTGTAGTTTTTTTGGGGGTGACCGGGGGCTCGTTCAGACATTTTATTTGTTGAAATGGGTAATATTCTTTTTTTACTTTTTTAATAGAAGCAGTACAGTGATTTTTTTATGTGGCAAAAGTGCAGCCAGTCTACCTTTTTAACCAGATTTCTTTGCTGATTTCACGTCGTGTTGTAGGCGTGGAAAATCAGAAGTGAACCGAGAACTATTACGCCCCTTTACTCAGTACTGTGGAAAAGGGGCATGTTCATTCATGAAAACCAATAAAATAATCATACAAATGATCACAAGCAAGATTAACGACAGTAGTTGATGAAATTCAACTCTAGGTAAAGTTAAATGAAACCTTAAAAGAAGGCTTATTGATTACAATGTTCAACTTTCCTTGTTCTCACTAAATGAGGCTTCAAATTAGGCCTTTTGAACCTGTAACTGCACCAGCCACACGGTAACCCCTTGAATCATTAGCAAACTCCCCATAACCAATGTATTTGTATGGCACATCAGTAATAAATAGATTAAGAAGAGATTATGTATCTGGATGCTGTGTGATAAGTACAGTAGGACTGTCTATAAACAGATTAAGATTACTGAGCAAACAGTCTGCTTTAAGATGATCAGACAGGGGTAAGAGCCAATCCTAATTAAGATATCCAAATATGATTTTTTTTTTTTGTAATGCAATTTGGATAAAAGCCTCTGTAGTGAAACTGACGATTCACTTGGTAAATATCTTAGGAACAGATCTTACCACCAGTTTGCTCAGTCAAACCAGATTTACTAAGACTACTATTCAGAAGCCTTTCTTTTAGATCTAAGCTATAATATTTTAATACCATTAATATCCACATCTTTGCCAAGTATAGATTTAGAAAACAAAGTATCTGAAATGACGATTAAATCTGCACCAATTGATTCTGCTCAGATTCTCAGCATATCCATCTTAGCAACCAAGCCGTGACCTTTAGCATGTTAATATGTAACCCAGACATGTTTTTAAACTCACCTGGTGTTGCATTCAGCTGAGGGCCCAGTTATAGGCTGGGCACCAGACATGAGAAGAAGCAAGGCAACTAAACGTTTCTTTCTGATCTTAGCAGGGAAAGACGATACGGTTCCATAATCAGGAAGCCTTCTTTGAGCTATACTCTGATTAAATTCACAAGTGTATTTCTAAGCTGCTATTGCAGGTAGCTGCCTGATTAAACTTATTTTGCTGTGCTCTTGCAGAACTCCAGGCGTCTTTCAGGAAATTGGAGAGAGGTAGCTGTCTGCACCCATTACCATAAAACAGTCTAATTACTTTAATGGCACTAGCACCAGCTGCTGCATTTGTCTATCTTATCTCGGGTATGGAAGCGTTTCTTTGCATGGGTTTGGTGGTTTTGTGTTTTTCAAAGGAGCCCTGCCTCTGTGTGTTGAGGCGTGAATATAATGCCGTGCTTCAGCAGTTCCCCCTCCCTGTTGACTGCTGAAACTAATTACGTGTGCAATGCAGGTTTTGGTGTAAACGATTTTTAACCGCATGTCAGTATGATTGATGGTAGCTTGACTTGGCTTTATGATGTATGTTTATTTAAGAGAGCAGCGCGGGTCCTTTTCTGTCAGCCTAGGTCATGCCAATCCTTCAGAGGGCTTGCTTGTTTTACATCAGGGCGATTTGAATAAGAATAATATTATTGTCATGAACGCCATCAGACAAGGTGTAATGTCGGCTGAAATTTTAAAATGGTCATTTGTTTTGGGTTGTATTGTTTCTGTCAGGTTATGGTAATAAGATGCTTCCCTAATCCATCAAAATCCATGTGAGCAATAATAAGACCATCTTAGGAAAGCATGCTTGTACCGAAACAGTTGTACCGAAGGACAAAGATGCAGGTAAAGTTTGATGCTTTCTCTGTGGTTTGCTGTGAGGGTCTTGCTTGAAATATTTCAGGCTCTTAAGTATCAAGTACAGCACAACAACCCTTTATTGGAAAGGGAAGTGTTTGTTTGATTGATGTAGCTATCAATGTGTGTTTCATGAGAAAATGTTTAAGCTCATTTAAAAGCAACAATGATGTTCATTGTTTCCTTTAGAACCTACGAGAAGCTCAGGTTTTCAGCCTGGTGGCGGAGCGTAGGAGAAAGTTCCAGGAGATAATCAACAGGAACAACACTGAAGCGGCTCAGGTCGTCAGGCCCAAGAGCTCCTCGACCCGCTGGGTTTCACCAGCCACGCCCCCCCAGCTGGTAACCGAGATCCTGGAGATCCGAGAAAGCATGCTGTCCCTCCTCGTCAAGCTGCACCAGAAGATGTCGTCCAAGCAGAACTCCCTGTCAGCGTCTTGGCTGGAGGACCCGGACACAAGCCGTCACGCTCACGGAGATGGAATCACAGCCATTGAGCGGATCCTCACCAAGGCGGCCGCACGCAGCTGCCAAATCAAACGTAGCATCCAGGACATTTGTGGAAAGGTGTGTCCTCCCGTGCCGCCAAAGAAGAACAGTCCCTCTGACAAGAAAGCAATGGACAAAGAAGAAAGGTGAAGGCATTGTATTTTTTGTGCTAGATAAGAAATTCAAATTTATAGGTTAATATTTCATATCACCTCACCCTGATTTCAATATTGGTCCTCATCTCTTTGAGACTGTGTACTGATTAGAGATGCTACGATCAGAGACTATGCGGACAGTTTTAGATCAATAATTATTTGCTTCCTTAACAATTCCTATTCTCTTAAGGCCTATGAATATTTCCTTTTTGTCTCTAGATAAACTAAGAAGTTTCAACAATATGTTGAGAAAAGTTTACTCAAATAGGTCTTTTTTTTAAATCAGAGTGTGCTTGTATTTCAACTTGGAACTCGGAAAATCTAACTTTTAAATGCAGAGAGAAAGTGGAATGAAAGCAATAAAATAAAAGGCAGACATGACTGTAGAAAATTGTTTTTAAAATCTCCTTTCTTTTTTTGACCTTCCTCTGACTTCATTTTCTAAACACATCACTTATTCCAGAAATAGCTAACTGAGTCTTCCCTCAGTAAAAACTTCCACCCTGATGACTAGTGTAGTGCATGGCTGTAGTCATTGGTACGATGCATTCACTGATCAGAAACATAATCAGATATTTGGTTCCTGACAAGCCGATCACCGATCAGGGCTTAAAATGGGTCTATTCTGATCGCCAACTGTTTATCTATGTAGGTAATGTTGTTTTCTGTCCATAAATAACATTGTAATATGCAACAGAATAGTGACATCAGTATAGTCAGTCGCCACATGCTTGAGTCAGACAAAATATAAAGAGATGAAAAATGACTTACATGGTTGAACAATGTGCAATAATCAGCTAAAAGTCTAACATGGAGTAATGTGTTGTTATGTATAAAGATACAGTAATGCTGAAGTAAACAATCCTGTTTTGGTCGTCTCTAAGGATATCAGAATGTCGTTGTGCGGTCAACACTGGGGGTTGGTTTTTCTCCTTGAACTCAGCCTCTAGTCTGCATGTCCTGTTAATGATGATAGAATGAGCTGTAACAATCTGGTAGCAACCTCCCTTTGGCTCTAGTTTCATCCCACAGAGATCTTTTACACATACCGTAGATCTGTTTCCAGGCCAACCGTCAGACAGTAATGTGGTCACTGGCGCTGAAAATCCATACGCCATTATTCAATCTGATTGTTTGCAGCGCTGTAGTCATCAGTGGGGAATTATTGAGCTACGACACTCCTGTCAGCATTTGTTTCTGTCTTCTTATTAGACTTCATTCACAAACTCTCCTCACCCTCTTCAGCTCTAAAGGCCTAGCCTGACTTATTTATCTATTAATTATCGACCGTTCCAACTTTAACATTAAAAGCTTGAAATAATTTGGTAATCCTTCTGTTTCTGGCAGTATTTAGTTTTTAGTGTTCAGTATTTTGGGTTAATTAATAATACAGTTACAGTAGTAAAATTGGTATTCAATTCATGCTGAATTTTCTCTGTTTCAGGCGTCAGAGGGCCCGAGAGAGGCAGCAGAAACTTTTAGCCGAGTTTGCTTCAAGGCAGAAGAGTTTCATGGAAACCGCCATGGATGTTGGTGAGTCGGGTTGCTGCCTCTGTTTTTAGAGTTATCGCTTCAAAATTACTGTCCTATCAGGATCTTTGACGGTGTTAGGCGGCCTCATCGATAAAACGTGAATGGAATGGAATAATATTGGTGTTCGCTGATCAGCTTGCACAAACTGTATGAACACATACCTGTGTTAAAGATGCAGAGAATAAAGTATATTTTGCTTCAGTTAAACCATGTTATCATGACCTCTGACCCTTGAAAAAATTACACACACCCATGAGTCTCTCGGCCTGGTTAAAGTGGTTATTGTCTGAAGACCTAAATATAAGTAAATATGTTGCTGTTTTGGATCACAGTATTGCAGCAGGTGTTGAGTAGACTGGAACAAATATGGTGAACAGCTAAAAAATTTTTTTTATTGCATTTCGAGCCAGATGGCCAAAATGCTCCACGCTACCAACAAGTTATCTCCCTGTTGTTTTGGCTCATATATGGACTGCTGCACCCATTGATGTTGTGTCCTCACAACATTCATGTTCTCTTCATTTCCCATTTCCATATAATCGGGCTGTAGAACTCCTGGCCATCTTGATTGCAGGAATCAATCAGTTAACTAACATGCATTATCAACAATATACTTCAATACTATATCTGGGTGGGACATTGGCACTTTTCATTTAATGAACATATTTCTGCTGCAGACCTTGAGGTAAAGTGCCTTTGGTTAAAATAAACCTATCATTGTTATCAGGATTTACCCCCTGGTGCAAGGTGAGAG
Source organism: Valencia hispanica (assembly GCA_963556495.2). Lineage (NCBI taxonomy): Eukaryota > Metazoa > Chordata > Actinopteri > Cyprinodontiformes > Valenciidae > Valencia > Valencia hispanica. The sequence continues at coordinate 28,417,206 of OY747707.1, read as the reverse complement.
GGAGTCGAGCCTGTGCATATGGTCTCTGGGGGCTATTTAGCAGGAATTGACGTGAGAAAAAGAGCATTTGTGCCTGTTGGCAGTAAGGGCAAGTAAGATCAAAGCAGTAATAGTGGACTGGACTCTAAGGGACCACCCTGACACAGCATGGTTAGCAGCTGAATAATGGCTGCTGTAGTCAGTAGGTCCATTCTTGCGGAACTGTGCTGTGACGTTTGTCTGCACATTTACTGCAGGGCTGTAACTTTAGTTGTTATAGTTCCAGATCAAGGTAGGATTTGGTTCACTTGTACTGAAAAAGTTGAACTGAGATGAAAAGTAGTATCAGGACTTTACTTACCTTTAAAGTTGGCAGTGATGTTTAGTTTGACCTCACTTCTTCATGATATGACACAGAGTGGAGACTTCTAAATATATCTAATATATAATTATAATACCCATGAGCTCACCACCTGTGGGAGGGGCCATAGGGGAACATAGGGCAGAAGCTGGCTCTCGGGACGTGGAACGTCACCTCTCTGGTGGGGAAGGAGCCGGAGCTGGTGTGCGAGGTTGAGAGGTTCCGACTGGACATCGTTGGACTCACCTCGGCGCACGGCTCTGGCTCTGGAACCCGTCTCCTCGAGAGGGGTTGGACTCTCTTCCACTCTGGGGTTGCCCCCGATGGGAGGCGCCGAGCTGGGGTGGGCATACTTGTTGCCCCCCATCTCGGCGCCTGTACGTTGGGGTTTACCCCGGTGAACGAGAGGGTAGCCTCCCTCCGCCTTCGGGTGGGGGGACGGGTCCTGACTGTTGTTTGTGCTTACGCGCCAAACAGCAGATTAGATTACCCACCCTTCTTGGAGTCTTTGGAGGGGGTGCTGGAGAGTGCTCCTCCTGGGGACTCCCTTGTTCTGCTGGGGGACTTCAACGCTCACGTGGGCAATGACAGTGAGACCTGGAGGGGTGTGGTTGGGCGGAATGGCCCCCCCGATCTAAACCCGAGTGGTGTCTTGTTATTGGACTTCTGTGCTCGTCATGGATTGTCCATAACAAACACCATGTTCAAGCATAAAGGTGTCCATATGTGCACTTGGCACCAGGACACCTTAGGCCGCAGCTCAATGATCGACTTGGTTGTCCTCTCATCTGATCTGCGGCCGCATGTTTTGGACACTCGGGTGAAGAGAGGGGCAGAGCTGTCCACTGACCACTACCTGGTGGTGAGTCGGCTCCGATGGTGGGGGAGGACGCCGGACAGACCTGGAAGGCCCAAACGTGTTGTGAGGGTCTGCTGGGAATGTCTGGCAGAGTCTCCTGTCAGAAGGAGCTTTAACTCACACCTCCGGCAGAACTTTGAACATGTCCCGGGGGAGGCGGGGGACATTGAGTCCGAGTGGACCATGTTCCGCGCCTCCATTGCCGAGGCGGCTGACCGAAGCTGTGGCCGCAAGGTGGTCGGTGCCTGTCGCGGCGGCAACCCCCGAACCCGCTGGTGGACACCGGCGGTAAGGGATGCTGTCAGGCTGAAGAAGGAGTCCTACCGGGTCTTTTTGGCTTGTGGGACCCCTGAAGCAGCTGATAGGTACCGACAGGCCAAGCGGGATGCGGCTCGGATGGTTGCTGAGGCAAAAACTTGGGCGTGGGAGGAGTTTGGAGAGACCATGGAAAACGACTTCCGTACGGCTTCGAAGCGATTCTGGTCCACCATCCGGCGTCTCAGGGGGGGAAAGCGGTCCGCCACCAACACTGTTTACAGTGGGGATGGTGTGCTGCTGACCTCGACGCGGGACGTTTTGGATCGGTGGATGGAATACTTCGAAGACCACCTCAATCCCACCAGCACGCCTTCCAATCTGGAAGCAGGGTTTGGGGACTTGGGGTCGGGCTCTCCAAAATCTGGTGCTGAGGTCACCGAGGTCGTTAAAAAGCTCCTCGGTGGCAAGGCTCCGGGGGTGGATGAGATTCGACCGGAGTTCCTCAAGGCTCTGGATGTTGTGGGGCTGTGTTGGTTAACGCGGCTCTGCAATATTGCGTGGACATCGGGGGCAGTTCCCTTGGATTGGCAGACCGGGGTGGTGGTCCCCCTGTTTAAAAAGGGGGACCACAGGGTGTGTTCCAACTACAGGGGGATCACACTTCTGAGCCTCCCTGGTAAGGTCTATTCAGGGGTTCTGGAGAGGAGGGTCCGACGGATAGTCGAGCCTCGGATCCAGGAGGAACAATGCGGTTTTCGTCCTGGCCGTGGAACACTGGACCAGCTCTACACCCTCAGCAGGGTCCTGGAGGGTGCGTGGGAGTTCGCCCAACCGGTCTACATGTGTTTTGTGGACTTGGAGAAGGCGTTCGACCGTGTCCCTCGGAGGGCCCTGTGGGGGGTGCCCTGGGAGTATGGGGTACCGGGCCCCTTGATACGGGCTGTTAGGTCCCTGTACGACCGGTGCCAGAGTTTGGTTCGCATTGCCGGCAGTAAGTCGGGCTTGTTTCCAGTGAGAGTTGGACTCCGCCAAGGTTGCCCTTTGTCACCGATCCTGTTCCTAACTTTTATGGACAGGATCTCTAGGCGCAGCCAAGGCGTTGAGGGGATCCGTTTTGGTGGCCTCAGGATCGGGACTCTGCTTTTTGCAGATGATGTGGTCCTGTTGGCTTCATCTGAGCGTGATCTACAGCTTTCGCTGGAGCTGTTCGCAGCCGAGTGTGAAGCGGCTGGGATGAGAATCGGCACCTCCAAATCCGAGGCCATGGTCTTGAGCCGGAAAAGGGTGAGGTGCCTCCTCCGGATCGGGGATGGGGTCCTTCCCCAAGTGGAGGAGTTTAAGTATCTGGGGGTCTTGTTCACGAATGAAGGAAAAATGGAGTGGGAGATCGATAGACGGATTGGTGGGGCATCTGCAGTTATGCGGGCGCTCTACCGGTCTGTCGTGGTGAAAAGAGAGCTGAGCCAAAAGGCGAAGCTCTCGATTTACCGGTCGATCTACGTTCCTACCCTCATCTATGGTCACGAACTCTGGGTGGTGACCGAAAGAACGAGATCACGGATACAAGCGGCTGAAATGAGTTTCCTCTGCAGAGTGTCTGGGCTCTCCCTTAGAGATAGGGTGAGAAGCTCAGTCATCCGGAGGGGGCTCAGAGTAGAGCCGCTGCTTCTCCACATCGAGAGGAGTCAGTTGAGGTGGCTCGGGCATCTGGTCAGGATGCCTCCTGGACGCCTCTTTGGTGAGGTGTTTCAGGCACGTCTCACCGGGAGGAGGCCCAGGGGAAGGCCCAGGACACGCTGGAGGGACTATGTTTCTCGGCTGGCCTGGGAGCGCCTTGGGGTTCCTCCCGAGGAGCTGGAACAAGTGGCTGGGGAGAGGGAAGTCTGGGTCTCTTTGCTTAGGCTGCTGCCCCCGCGACCCGACCCCGGATAAGCAGAAGAAAATGGATGGATGGATGGATAGATATAATTATAATAAAGATGAGTATAAAATATTGCAGCTAATATGATCAAAAGTTTCACTTTTAAAGGGCCCTTTGTCGCAGACCAAATGTACCAGGAGCACTTTAAATACCCTGGACTGTTTTATTTTATTTCAGAAATATTTTCTCTCAAATTTGGTTTAATCCACTATTTATAATTAGGAAAAACACCTCCTAGAAACAGTATTAAAGTATTTAAAGCTAAAAAAGTCCATAAGGATGCTAATACCTTTCCACAACAAGCTTAGCTGTCATTGGCTTTATAATTGTTTTGCAAAACCAGTGTTACTTAAGATCAGTCTAACATTTAGAGATTAGTGTTCGGGGGAATTTTTCTCAAAAGCTTTCTCAATTTAGGCTTCTGTATGTGTTGCTGCCGCTGCTCCCTTTGAGTCTGGATGGCCTGAGGCTAAAGCTGCAGCCTTGACATCCAGTTCAAACTGTTTTCATTTCCCCAGGAACCCAGTGACCTCTCCCGAGAACATGTTCCACCAAAAAGTAATAAATCAATTTCCAACACAGCTTGACATTTATGCGCAGTGTTTACTGCTCATTTTGAAAAGTCCTTAGCCAGTTTTAAACTAATTTAACCTCAGTAATTAATTTCAGCTGCTGTACCAAGCAAGCAGAATTAGTCAGGAGAGATTTTCATATCTGTCATCAGTTTACTGTGAGGCTCAAAAGAGTGCAACAACAGTTTAGTCATCATGAGCACTGCAGTTGGAATTAAAATCAATCTCTTGATGAGCTACCTGACTCCAGCATGGTACTTTTGCTCATTTTGGTTGAATGACAGTGAACTGTTTAACTGCATCTACTCATTATATTTATGTAAAATGTGATGGCCAAGTTTTTAAATAATCTTTTTCTTTTTTCACCATTATGAAGATGTGATATCAGAGGGTTCAATGTTCCCTGTCTGTAGAAAAACATTTGTCAGACACAACTTGAGGGATGTTTTGTTTAAAGATTATAAATGAGTAAAAGCTTGCCTACAGTAACTAGGAATGAGAGTTTTTTATTTGGGCATGACTGAATTTCTAGCTGTTTTTCCCCCTCTGGGACGAGTCATTGATGCTCTCTTGGAGTAATTTTGGTAGTAGTACCAACGTTTTCTACAGTACTTGGAGTAATTCTTGGCATGTTTTACCAACCATGTTTTCTTCATGAAAGCCTATTGGCTCTCACTGTGGTTTGCTAGAGTCTCAAACCTTTAGAAATGGCTTTGTAGCTACTTTCCAGACTAACAAGTCAATGTGACTATCTGTTTTCTGGTTTCTTTCTAACATCTTCCAAATCATGTGTGGCCATCCAAAGGACTGAAGTTCTGTCTCATTGGATAGTTAAAGGAGTCATAACCTAGTATTACCTTGGATACCCACGCTCTATTATAGTCTTTCAGGCCCTTCTAAAAAAGAAAAGTTGAAAAAAAGTTACAAATATTAACACAGAGCTCCTCTGACCCTTATTTCTGAAGGCATTATTGTCTCGTGAGATCTGATGCGATACTTTGGCTGTTGTGGACGGTCATTGTATTAATGCAAATGAGTGGCGCGTTGATCGGTGGCAGGAAGGAGGGGGGTTGACACCGCAGGTAACGCTTCAGCATATCTAACCCATATCTACTACTCCTGCTAGCATACAATAGCCACATTAGCAGTTAGTTGCTGTTTGTTACACTCAGCAGAGAAATAAAAACAGCCTTACCGTTTTAATTGCAGGCAAGTCTCTGATTGTTGGAATGGCCCCTTTTTCCAAACGGAGCTTTGATGCCAACTTCGCCTGATATTGTCCCAAATTCGTAAAGGATTCCGGCGTAAAGAAATAGAAAAAATATTTCCATGTTGATTCTGGCAGTCAACAACAGAGCAACTCGCGTGTGCACTACTTTTCTGCATCTTTCACGGTCGAGTTCGTACTTCAAATCGGAAGTGATGTGTCGGTCGCGAACGAACCCACTCTAAGAGCTAACTCTTTGAAGTGAACGATGTGAGCTGGCTCGTCATTGGGAGACGTTTTTTTAATTTTTTCATTCCCCCCCGCTTGTTTTGGTACAGTTGGTACACATCGTTTTGCATAAATTTTGGTAATAAATACACTTTAAGCAACAGAAAATCTGAGGAGCCGAAAGAGCCGGCTCTTTATGGTGAGCCAAGCCAAAAGAAATGGCTCTCCAAAAAGAGCTGGAATATCCATCCCTAGAACTCAGTAATGGCGGCGCTCGACTGAATATATATATATATATATATATATATATATATATATATATATATATATATATATATATATATATATATATATATATATATATATATATATATATATATATATTCAAACAGTCTATGCTGAATATTGGGGGAGAGGGGCAAGGGGGAGGGCGGGCTTCCTGCAGCATAGTTCTGCGATGTCTATATATGGTATATCCTGCGCCGACTTGACGTCAAGTCGGCCAGAAATTAAAACCACGTATTTGAGTGTGCGTGCACGTGGGCTGGTTGACAAACCCAGAGGTAAACAAACGCTTCACTTTTAAATATCGGCTTCCCGGGCAGTGTATAATCGTTAGGCAATCATAATTTTTCTCGTGGAAAACTGAAAATTACAGGTCATGACTCCTTTAATGTTCAACATTTAGTATGCAGATCATCAATGCATGGAACCTATGAAAATTTTCAATTTATTCCAGTGCAACACTGATACTGTACACCCTGATATTGAAAATGTATTGTCGGCACAATATGTTATACAGCTTGGGGTGTTTTTAATCTAATTTTGAGCCAAGAGGAAATAGAAATTAATTGTCCATTTTATAGGAAAAAGTACTGCAGCAGTACCACAGTTTCTGATCTACCCAAAGGAAAGCCTAACCCATGTCATCACTTCTGTTCCTGCTTCTCAGAGTTAGGATGCCTAACACATCATGATTTCAATTCAACTCTGTTCATTATGTGTCTTCTCAGAGCTCAAATGGGTTCAAATCCGACCTGATTGTAAAGAATCCAAATGCAGTTTAAATCTGTCCAGTTCATTATGCAAAAATATAATCGTATAGTCAGATTCAAATCCATTTATATGCAGTCACAAGTTGAAATATTGCTGGTAAGCCTTTAAACAAACCGTAAGTGTTCTTACAGAATACCCTGTCTTATCTAACAGTTTACAAATTTTTTTGTTTCGTTTAGAGTATTAATAATTAAGTTATTAGAGACATTATTTTCCGTTTTCTTTTCTTACTCTTTTTGTGTGTGTGTGTGTGTGTGTGTGTGTGTGTGGCCAGAATCTCCTGAAACTGAGGCAGCAATGGATTTAGGATCATCTGAAGTGATGGAGTCTGAGGTCCTGTATGACTGTGTGATCTGTGGTCAGAGCGGGCCGTCCACCGAGGACCGGCCAACAGGATTAGTGGTTCTACTCCAGGCATCCTCAGGTATTGCATTAATAATATACCCCGGCCTCTAAGCTATCTTTTTCCCCCTGTGTTGCTTCTTATTACAAAATGTAGGAGCATTATTTAAATCAACATTTAAGGGAAGGATATTTATATTTATGACCAAAATGGCTGCATTTGTCCTTTTTTTTTCTCTCTCTTTCCTTCAGTTCTCGGGCACCGATGCAAAAGCAAACAACCTAAGCAACTACCGACGAGCGACGAAGAGCACATATATCTCGCAGACACATGCGGTGTGGCTCATGATGTCAGGCTCACGCTGATGCAACAGTTCTTTAAAGATGTATGTGACTCACAAAAAAATAATTCTTAGATTAAGGATAGGTAAAAATTCCTGACATAGCCAAATGCTACATGTCATGCTATGTGTCAGAGATTGTTCATGCACAGTTGTCAGTGAAACACATCACCTTCTAAATGTTTGAATAAAACAAATCTATATACATTAAGTGGGACAACAAGCACACATTTATTTCTTCCTTTGATACCGAGGAGTTCAGTTCACCTCTGAGCTACAGAAGCCTCTGCAGGATAGATTTCCACGTATTTGCATGTTCTGACAGATGTGGTTTCTCTTTTGTGAATTCTGCAGAGTTCTTGTTTGCAGTCTGTGTCAATAGGCTGGGATGGAGGCGTCTATGTCCAGACCTGTGGACACACTTTACATATAGATTGCCATAAGTCCTACATGGAGTCTCTGAGGGTAAGAAAAGCCTGACCTTATAAAAATGTTTAGTTTACTAATAGAAGCAGAAGACTAATCAGATCATTATCCAAATACCTATAAAACATTTTTTTGTTTTATATCATAATCTTTATCCTTTTTCCTTTGAAATTGGACTTTCAGGGGTCTCCGTTAAGTTTTGCATTACAGAAATATGAACACATTTGTCTATTATTCTTTAGACTGCAACACAGTTAGTCCTTTTTGTTTCCCTTAGTTGGAAGTTTTTTTCTATTTATGGTTTAAAAAAAATTAATTCATTTATTTCCTTCAGAATGACCAGGTTCTCCAGGGTTTCTCTGTTGACAAGGGTGAATTTACCTGCCCACTGTGCCGGCAGTTTGCCAATAGCGTCCTCCCATGTCGCCCTGGGCGTGGCACAGATGCAAGCGGTTGGCACACACCCACGAACAAAGCAACATGTGTTCTTGTGAAGGAGGTGGAGGATCTACAGGAGAAACTTGGCCTTTTCCCGGTGAGGCTGATATCAACAACCGATGTTTATTTGCCATGTGGTATATGTAGAGCATGTGATAGTGATGCAGTGTATGATTGTTGGGTGTTAACTGAAGCAGAGAGGCAATGTCAGCTGTGTGGTCATTTTTTTTCACTGCATTGAATGGGTAGCGAAATATTTTTCATTAACAGTATAAATATCTGTCGGTATGTTGGTAAATATCTGTTTTTGGCCATAACCGCAATAAATCGGATAGCGTTATCGGCCCAAATATTCATATCGGTGCATTACTAATTAAAAACATTATTTGTCTTTTTAATAATCTGGTTTGTTAAATACAAACTACGGTACTTAATTTTTGAAGTTGCTAATATTAAGTGCAGCAACATTTAGCTTCACAAACATTTTAAGGAGAATTGTGTTGTATAACAATCCATAGTTTTTGAGTTAAAATCAAATCTTTTTAGGAGATTTTTAACTCTTTCTGTCCTCTCTCCTGTACAAATTCTCTGTTCATTAATCAAATTGCCCAAACAAATTATTTTTTTTGTCCTTTAGTATTGCATTTCATAGTGTATTCTTGATTTAAGCTCTATAAACTCCCTTATTCTCTTAGACGGAGTCCAACTTGAGTAAAGAGATGGAGTTGGTAATCAAAGACATCAAGAACACCACCCAGAAAAAATACATGGACTATGGCAAAAACCCTGGTTCCCCAGATAATGACTTCCTCTTTATGTACTCTGTGGCAAGGTAAGAGCAGAATACCTTAATTGGTTGAAACAGTCAATATTAGTATTCACAAACTATTCTGTTTTTTCTCTGTTAACTGGGGTTGCAGAAGAAGAGACTTTTATGGTTGTTGGACTTTGAAAAGTACACACTTTCATGGGTTAATGTGTCTCTTCCCCACCTTTAAGACTGAGTTAGCAGCCTCATTTCAGTAAGAGTTTTGTGATTAATGAAACAAACCCTCCTATACATCTCACTTTGTCGAGAGCACATGTGTGATTTACTTGTCATGACTTTCCATGATCTGGGAAGATCATGGATCTCTGTGTGCTCAAAGTGGTTTGGCATGTGATTTATCAGCATTCGTGGGAGCGGTATCCATTTAATTTATACCTGGCATTTCTCCTTTACTGTTCTTTTCAAAGCAGTGATTAAGGGTGAGCTCCAAGTCATGATCCTTCTGTTGTATCACTAAATGCATCCGGTGTTTCGATGACAAGCAAAGTTGTTGTTTATCGATCTTAGCCTCTGGATTACATACTTCACAATAACTTATTTCCCAAATTAAACAGGGACCGGAGGATCATCATTGCATCACTTAAGTGATCACCAACATTTACATATTACCCCAGTTCATCACAGATTGAAAACATGATCTGATGGAGGCTAATTTGAGGGCTTCGGCTTTGGTAAGCTTTTCTCTGGTAACCAGCTCTGTTGGTTTTCTTGACAGTGTGCTACCTTTTCACAAAAACCATTTCTTCAAAACCCCGGTCAGAGGTAGTAGCACAGATTCTCTCGTGAAAGGTTGTTTTACTGAACACATGAAGTAGACCTTTAATTGTTCCAGTTGGAGTCAGCTGTTGGATGATGAGTTTGCAGAAAGCTGGCACCTCATTCATCTGAGGACATATTACAGAGCACTGAGCAGATAATGCTTACCGGAGTTAGAGAAACCTAATCTCTCTTGAGAATAAGTTTAACTATCTGAGTACACAGATACAGGCAGCTCTTGTGAAAGGAAAACTGATATTTGATAAAGTTGGGACATTTTTTTAGTAGTTGTATAATTCTTTAATCCCCTGTAAGTTGTTAGAAATGGGACTGGAATTGATTTTATGGAAGCACTTGGATGGCACTGATTTTCAACTAAACTTTGTGTGGATTTTTATCAGGTTCCTCCCCTTAAGTTTCCAATCTTGCCATGTATGCTGGTTAGGGCTGTCAAACAATTAGAAAATGTAATCTAATTAATTACAAGGTAACTGTGAATTAATCACGATTCATTAATATTTATAAATATGACTGAAAAAGTTTTGTTTTGAAGTCCACTGTCACATTTACATGAGGCCCTTTTAATCTATTCATCTTTTAGCCAGTCGCTAAGGCATAATAATTGGTTAACGTAAAGCGGACCGTTTCTAAGTCATTTTGGACAACCCTGTGTCTTTTAGTCAGAGGCTTCCTCAGTTTCGCTTCAACACTGACTTCTACAGGAGATCCTTCCTGCCCACAGCCATCAGGATCTGCAACAACTCCTTGAAGAATTAAATAGTTTGAGCTACAACAACACTTTATTGATCCTAGAGAGAAATTAAGTATTTTTAAATAGAATTTTTCTGAACAATAGAGGGATTATTCGTTAATCAACAATGCTTGTGCAAATGGTTTGACACAGACCCTTTACATTACTCCCTGGTTCCCTCTATTATTATTTGCACATATCGTGCAGCTGTAGTGTTTGTTAGCTGTGTTAGCTTGTTTGTTAGCCAAGGCTTACTTGATGTGAAGTGATCGCTGCAGATTGTTGCATTTTTAATCATCTGCTCTTTCCATTTACTTCTTCTGATCGCTTGAAACCAAATACGTCTTTTGTTTGCCTTGAAAGGGGCGAGTCGAAGGAATAGAACTTGCGTGTTTTGTTGTTATTATCAAAGCGATTTAAAGCGAAGACATAATCCCATCTCTTTCTGCTGACCATATTCGGAGCAAAGCAGGGAGTGATGTTGATAATCCCTATATTCCCTAGCTGAGAAGAGACGTTCCCATGCAACCATGGATGCAGTTTGGGTCTGCTATGCTGTTTACTTGACTAGCGAGCACTGAAAGCAGCACGGGGTGAATTGTAGGATAAACAGGGCGGGTCATTCTGTACTGGGTTAATGGCTTTAAAAAAATTGATGCAGTTAATTCTACCAAATTTTCGACCTGCGTTAACGAGTTAATTTTGACAGCCCTAATGCCTGTATATTGGAAAACATGTCCCATGGGTCTCACCATGGGAGGAAAAAAGGGGACTTTTATGGAATGTCTTTGAAGTTTTTGATGCACTTCCATTATGAATACTGCACGTATACTGAGATCAGCAAGATGAAATTATCTGTGTTCTGCCACGTCTTGAACGGGTATATTGCTTTTCGGGTACATTATCTTGTTATATTTGTTTTTATATTAAAAAATCCGCTGACTATAAGGGAATGAAATGCCAGTGCTCTATGAGTACCCCCAGGTGATCAGACAAGTTTTAGCCTAATTCATCAGAAAATTGTGGTGTAAGTTCAAGAAGCCACCACCATAGTGTTTCATGAGATTGGATTTTGCTATTAAAGGGTCATTGCTACAATTTTGGAGTTGTAGTTGCTTTTATTCTGTGGCAGTAGCTTATACGAGATGTGTGAGCAGTGATGCATATGCTGCAGAAAGTCCAATAAAATCCATGGCAGCCTGGCTTAGCTGAGTATCAACTTGTATCTGCTATAATGTTAAATCCGTAGGAGGGTGATGTGTAAGCATTTTCTTAACCTATGGCAACTTGTCTGAAAGAAATTCAGATAAAGAATATTGTGACGGGAAGAACAACCTTAAATTTTAGTATATTGGTGGTAGAAATGCTGTGGTTACACCACCATTGGGTTAAACATTTTGTTCCCATTAACCTGGTCAAATAACATGATAAAGATTAACTGCCCATGTATTCTTTGATTTGGATTGATGAGGCAAATTGTAGCTCCTAAAAGTTGGTCCATAAAATCACCTTTAAGGAAACCTATTAATTTCTTTTTCATATCGTTTTTCTTTTCTAGGTTCCTCCTAAGATAATACCTCTGATATGAATCATTTGAGTGTGTGTGCTGTGTCTCAGTCTTATTGGTTAGTCTTTCTCTGATAAGTCATCCTCCAGCAGCACTTTACTAATTTTTATGCACTTTCACTCATCTGTAGCAGAGGAAACCATAATAACCAATTTGGTTGTAATGGTCTGTTTTCAACAAACATTAATAACCCCTTGCAAACAGTGGCTAGATGTTATTTTTTATTTTTTAAATGCACATTTAATTTAAATGTATTATTTGTGTTTATAGCTATTGTGTGGTTTATTTACATTTTATCTATTTAGTTTAAACTTAATCTGCCATTCAGACTTTTAGCAGATTGTTACAGCGTGTAGCTCAGCCTCTTGGACTCTCTAGGCTACATGGCAGCACCATGTTACTGATATTTGCATTTCCAGTTACTATTATTTTTTAATAAACGGTCTGTTATTGTTTTACAAATGGATCTGTGAGTATTACTTTGACTCCAGCAAAAACTACCAAAAGCTAAAAAGTCTTTTTCTCAGGTACTTTTATCTTCTGAAAAGACTTGTCACAGGTAGGAGAGATGACTGACTCCCTTTGTAATCTTGGGATCTTCTAAACCAAACCACCTCCCATTTCCAAAAAGCTCAACAACAACCAAAAAAAAGCCATTTGTGTTGCGTAGCTATTTGGAACTCTTGCCCACCCAACACTGTGGTACCCTCAGTCTTCTACCCTAAACACAATGATCCCCTAAGTGTGTCTGGAAGCCTGTTGGCACTCTGAAGTTCAATGAATGGAGCAAATTGCCTGAAGAGTGGAAAATTCTTCTGTCACACGGGTGCTCTTATCAGTAAAAGCCAGATGGAGCTTCACCATGGTTGCATTATCTATGTGAAATTGCTTTTTCTCCCAGGAAACCCAAGGATTTACCCCCCCCGTGGCCTATAGGAAGAAATGGCCAGAGGTTTGGTGAAACAGGTCCAGATCAGTCCCATTTTTAGCATTGCCTATCTGCTTTCACCATCTATGTTTTTGTTTTGTTTACCATTTCAGATACAGAATCCCAATGCAGGGATGGCTGTTTGGACACAGTTTGAATAGATATAGATTATGGTTATAAAATGGATAATAGAAATATTATTGCCATGCTCCCCTGGTTACATTCACACTCTGTAGATGTCTTGCACAGATAACTGGATCAAAGTTAAGAATTGTTTTCTTTAGGATTAATGTAGAAAAAGGCTGAAAAGCATTTTAGCTTTTTAGTTGATATTTGTATTTTTGTCTAGTAAGGTATTGGATCATAAAGTATGGATGATATTCACTGATCTGAAGAAAAAAAAATCTAAATCATAGCGTCTGACCAGCAGATCACTAATCGGGGGCTTGTCAGCTACAGCTGGGGTCTGCAAGTCCAGTCTTCGGGGGGGGCGGTGTCCTGCAACTTTTAGATGTGTCCCTGGTTCAACACACCTGAATCAAATGGCTGAATTACCTCCTCAGTGTGCAGTCAAGTTCTCCATCGCCCTGGTAATGATCCGATTATTTGACTCAGGTGTGTTGAAGATGAGACGCATCTAAAAGTTGCGGGACACCGCCCCCCTCGCCGCCCCCCATCGAAGACTGGATTTGCAGACCCCTGAATTTGCGGCGGTCATCTCTACATTGCTACCAACTGAAGTCTAAGTACAGTTATTCTGGATGGAGAAGGTTGCAAATTGACTGGCTTTCTAGATAAACTGTTAATATATCCCATGAAGACTGTTGCTGAAGTAGCCTGTGGAAAGATACACTGTTAATTGAGTTTGCATTTATTTTGACTTTTGTGAGCTCATTTATTATTAAACCCAATAATGGGGAATTGTTTAAAAGGAATCAGTATAGCTATTTTCATGAGCATCATGCCTTTAAAAAAACCTTTGAAAGCGCAGTCAGGAGGGAAATCTGTTGTTCACGTTTGCACCAACTTGGCTACTTACTGATTTATGTAAGGTTGCTTATGTGTCTGTGACCCTCAGGGCAAACCTGGAGCTGGAACTTGTGCATCGAGGAGGAAACCTGTGCTCCGGAGGGGCCAGCGCAGCTGCCAAACGCTCATGTCTAAGTGAGTAGTTGCTGGTTTAATTCCTTATATTCTTTTATTGGTAAACAATCACAGGGACAAGTAGCTGGCGCGATTTATAACAAAGTAACTCAACTAGACATTCAGGTGTCAAATATGCAGCTCTCTTTCCTCCGTCCTGCTTCTACATGCCTGTTGTTGGAAATGTTAAAATAAAGTTTTCAAGAGCATGTGGATTTTGAATGATCTTTGGTTTGTTTTTATCTTGTCAAAGGTTATATCTTTTAAACTGTTATTTGGATATTAGCGCAACGTTCAGTGCTACAGCTCAACAGCTGATAAGAAATACAAGCTAATTAATAGTAAGGAGAAATGATAGATTCTGTCCTGGGTGAGCTATTTGGAAAACTAAATTAATTAAGTCGTTCACTTATAGTTTAGCTTTGTTTTACAGTTAAAAAGGGCATTTCACTAAGATGTAATGGAATCTGAGGTTTTATCTGAATCTAAGAACCTGAATATTTATGTCTTAACTACAAAACATGAATACAATTTGTGGTTCAAAGATAATTTTATTAGTGAGTAGAATCAGAAGACCTGGGAATAAATGAGATTCTGTTGCGTTCAGCTTCCCGTTTTCTATTTATTTAATTGTTCTGTCAGAGTTGCAGCTGCTCCAGGGAAACGCCCCGTCATCCCTGAGTGCCTGAAAAGAGATTTTCACCCTGGAGGGTTGCCAGTTTTGAGCTACATTACCCGTGTATCCATACTGACAGCCAAATTTACTCATTTGCAGTACATCAGTGTTCATTCTTCTTAGGGAAATGGATTTAAAGGAAAAAGGCAGACGTTCGCTAACTGTGAGAGCCCATGGGGCTCTTAAGCCTGCTTCCCTATAGGCCCCTCATGTGTTCAACTGATGAGGTTACAATTGACTACCGAAACAAGCTCTCTTTTCAATTCCCAGGGCAGCAGCTAAATCAAATCTAGAGTCCAGCTTTTAAACAGCTTTGCTCCTCTAACTGCCAAAATTGAACTCTGGTACTTTAAAGGTAGTTTAAAGGATAATGGCACTGACCTTTCCTGTGGTAGCATTAGTATTATTTGTAGTTTCTGTTTTTTGCTTGTAAACCGATATTTGATTACTTGGCCTGAGACGACCGAAGTTTCATCTTAGAAAATATGTGACTATGCACCAAACCGTTACTGACCCCCTAAAGTAGTGCCTCAGTGCTTCTTTTTTCCCCATTTTGCTCTGTTACGATTGCAAACTGCATTCTCTTTTATTTAGATTTTGTGATGGATCAACAATGTTTTTTGCAAATTGAAAATAAGATGCATTTTTATTCAGCCCTTTGACATATTTAGATAGATTGGTAGAAAACATTACTGAACAAAAGGCATCTTGAAAACCAAGGAAGACAGCAGAGAGGTCAGGGAGAAAGTTGTGGAGATGTTTAGATCAGAGTTGGGTGATAAATGTTAATCTTCGAAGCTCTCCTTTTTTAATCACATATATCTGAAAATAGAAATAGTAGGCTACGGCACAACTACATGTTAATCAAGACAAGCCCATCCACTGAAGCCGGAGGAGCTGCAGAAATCCATAGCTCGGGTGAGAAAATTCCTCGACGGGACAAATGTTAGTTGGGCTCCACACAGATCTGGCCTACATGGAAAACTAAAAGAAAGAAAGAAAAGCCATTGTTTAAAGAAAGCCATAATAATAGTCCTGTCTGCAAACTTTGTAGGGCAGAGGTCCCCAACCATCGGGCGGTCCTGGGACGTGGGTCCATTGGTGCCAGGCTGTGCATGAGGATCAGACGGATTGTATTTTTTTATTATTATTTTTTAAGTAACACCCTGGTGTTTCCGCAAGTGCAAACATGGACATATAGTCAGGTCCACTAATATTGGAAAATCGACACAATTCTGCAGACTGTCAGCTTTAATTTGAGGGTATTTACATCCAAATCAGGTGAACAGTGTAGAAATTACAACAATTTGCATGTGTCCCTCCCACTTGTTAAGCAACCAAAAGTAATGGGACAATTGGCTTCTCAGCTGTTCCATGGCCAGGTGTGTGATATTCCCTCATTATCCCAATTACTATGTGCAGATAAAAGGTCCAGAGTTCATTCCAAGTGTGCTATTCGCATTTGTAATCTGTTGCTGTCAACTCTCAAGATGGGATCCAAAGAGCTGTCGGTATCAGTGAAGCAAGCCTTCATTAGGCTGAAAAAGCAAAACAAACCCATCAGTGAGATAGCAAAAACATTAGGCATGGCCAAAACAACTGTTGTAACATTCTTAAAAAGAAGGAACGCACCACTGAACTCAGCAACACCAAAAGACCAAGAAAAACAACTGTGGTGGATGACCGAAGAATTCATTCCCTGGTGAAGGAAACACCCTTCACAACAGTTGGCCAGATCAAGAACACTCTCCAGGAGGTAGGTGTATGTGTGTCAAAGTCAACAATCAAGAGAAGACTTCACCAGAGTGAATACAGAGGGTTCACCACAAGATATAAACCATTGGTGAGCCTCAAAAACCGGAAGGCCAAATTAGAGTTTGCCAAACGTCATCTAAAAAAGCCTTCGCAGTTCTGGAGCAACATCCTGTGGACAGATGAGACCAAGATCAACTTGTACCAGAGTGATGGGAAGAGAAGAGTATGGAGAAGAAAAGGAACTGCTCATGATCCTAAGCATATCACCTAATCAGTGAAACATGGTGGTGGTAGTGTCATGGCATGGGCATGTATGGCTGCCAATGGAACTGGTTCTCTTGTATTTATTAATGATGTGACTGCTGACAAAAGAAGCAGGATGAATTCTGAAGTGTTTCGGGTAATATTATCTGCTCATATTCAGCCAAATGCTTTAAAACTCATTGGACGGCGCTTTACAGTGCAGATGGACAATGACCCAACGCATACCGCAAAACCAACCAAAGAGGCAAAGAAGTGGAATGTTATGCAATGGCCAAGTCGGTCACCTGACCTGAATCCGATTGAGCATACATTTTACTTGCTAAAGACAAAACTGAAGGGAAAATGCCCCGAGAACGAGCAGGAACTGAAGACGGTTGCAGTAGAGGCCTGGCAAAGCATCACCAGGGATGAAACACAGGGTATGGTGATGTCTCTGCGTTCCAGACTTCAGGCTGTAATTGACTGCAAAGGATTTGCAACCAAGTATTAAACAGTGAGAGTTTGATTTAGGATTTTTATTCTGTCCCATTACTTTTGGTCCCTTAACAAGTGGGAGGCACATATGCAAACTGTTGTAATTCCTACACCGTTCGCCTGATTTGGATGTATATACCCTCAAAAAAAAGCTGACAGTCTGCAGTTATAGCACATCGTGTTTGTTTCATTTCTAATCCATTGTGGTGGTGTATAGAGCCAAAAATGTTAGAATTGTGTCGATGTCCCATTATTTATGCACCTGAGTGTAGCTCGGGGACGTTTAGTAGAATGTTGTCCGTCCCACCACTAAGTTGCTTTTATTGTGGTTAATTGGTTCATAACACCCACCCTAACTCTATTACTCCAATATGTAGTGAGCAAAAGGTTGGATACCCGTAATGCGGGGGGACATACTAACTATGTAGAAGAAGGTGCTCTGGTTTGATGAGACCAAAGTTAAACATTTTTGGTCTGCATACAAAACACAGTGTGGCGGAAAACAAAACACTTCACACCATCCTGAACGCACCATCATTACAGTGAAACATGGTGTGGCAGCATCATGCTGTGGGAATGCTGTTCTTTAGCAAGAACAGGGAAGCTGGTCAGAGGCAATGGGATGAGGAATGGAGACAAACACAAGACAATCCTGTAAGGAAAATCTGTTGAAGGCTGCAAAATACTGCAACATGTGCAAAGCTGGTAGAGAAATAACTTAGAAGACTTCCAACTGAAATTGCAGAGAAAGGTAGCTCTGCAAAGTATTAACCCAAGGGGCCTGAAAATGAACACATTGTGCCCTCCTCAGATTGACAACAGTGCATAATTGTTTCTAAATTAGTTACTTGACTTTAGATCCTCTTGACAAACATATGGAAAAATTTGGGACATGAAACTTGGAACAAGAAGCTATTTAATGCATATATTTTCAGCCAGGATTTTATTCTTTGTCCTGTTTTTAAGATCTTCCTTCCTCTCTATAGTTTCCTCTCCCTGGTTTGTCGCTGGTAGGAGGAGAGGAATGGCAGAGAGAGGAAACAATCTGCAGTGAAGACAAATGGGATGCCGTCTCAATCTGACACCTTGATTTCGCTTTGCTGTCTGTTTGTACCTGCGGAGGGCACTGTTGCTCCAAGAATTGATCACCGACTCGGAGCAAAATTACAGTGTTGATTATTTGAAGCCTTTTTTGCTGCATTACAGCCTCATAAATCACTATAAAGCCCAATAAACTAGAGTTATTGCTTTTCGTTACAAATCTCGTCCTGAAAGCAGCCGCATTCAAAAATCTGTGAATCTTTGTTGTTGGGCAGATTTTAATGCATTTTGATTTTTCAACTTCCATTATAATTGGGTTATGCATATGGTGAGATGAGACAGTTTTATTTATGGCTGGACATAGTAATCAATGACAGGTTTTGAGGTGTGATATTAGTAGAGAAGGTAGTGAGTAAACATGGGATTGTGTGTGCACAGTTTGTATCTCTTTATGTTCCGTTAGTTTTCACAAAGAACAGGTGGAAAAGAGTCGCTCAAGGCCATCGGACCTGGCCGTGAGTTCGTCTGGCCTGTCCTCATTTTTTCTGAGCCAAACATTAGCCTGCAGTGTCTTTTAGTGCTCTCGTAAGTCCATCCCCATTGCTTGCTGTTGTGATAAAAGAAGCTTCGATCAACACCAGTTTGCGCCATTATGAGCTGTTGATGAGATAACGTGATGTTTTGTCTTTACCTCTTTCAGATCAGCTGTTTCACGTGTTGGCAATGCACATGAGACTCTACAGCATCGATTCGGCTTACAACCCGTGGACGAAGCTGACACAGATTGTGGAACACAAAGACGCAGAGTGAGTAACATTCTTCGCCCTCAAAGGAAATCTATAATTCTGTTAATACATTGCAACTTTCCATCCTCTGCTGTCTTTCTTACTGTGTTCTGTCACATGAAAGTGCACTGGATCTAAAAGCAGGACAAGGGGACTGTGGCTGGTTACCATAGATACCAGTAATTGCTGCATCTGGCAAATTACCGGGCACTCCACGCAGAGCCAAACGACCCTGTCAAATTGAGTGTACAGAGAGCAACTGTAAAACACCAGCACCCAGCTGTCTCCTCCCCTTTAAAAGGAATTAGTATTTATTTAGAAAAATACGAAAGAGATACAAATGTATAGGTTGGATTTTTTTTTTTATTCCAAGTAAAATAATGATCTGTTAAGAAGTTTAAAAACATCAGTTTGGACTCCGTAATTGATTATTTGACAGCTTTAGATCTACAGGATGTTAGAAAGACATGCAAATGCAATGTCACACAATTCATGCTAGTCTCTGTTAGCTCAATAATCTCAGCCACCAAAGTCTTTGTTAGTTGCATGTAACAAGGCCAGTAAAGGTTCATCCAGCTAACCAATAATATTTTTGACTTTCAAATCTGAAAATACAGCTTTTATAATATAAAACCCCAAAGCAAAGTGTTGCTTCCAAGCGGGTCCTTGCATCGCCCACATTGATATTGTGATTGTTTAACTCTGGAAAACATGGTTAAAGCAAAGTGTTAATTTACAGCACGTGAAAGAAGCTGCAACAACCTCTCCTCCATGTTGATGTTCTGTTAGTCATGCGTTTATACCTGTTACTGACAAAGTGCTCGCAGCCTCACAGTATTCTCATCGGACCTATTTGCTGTTTAAAAATACTCCATCAGGGCTTCATAAGGGAGCAGAGTCATTCACACCCTGAGGCTGTCGACCTAATGTAGTCTAGTTATATAGGACAGAGAGATTTTTTCCACGTCGATGCGAAACACCGCTCTCACCATTTTCTTTTTTTATAGGATAGTCTTAAAAAGAACATGTTTGAGTTTGCAGCTGCAGATAATGGTTGAAAGCTCTGTCCTTTAAGGTTTCCTTCCAGTGTGCTGAAGAATTAAGTGGTGAGTGGTTTAGAAATGGAAGGTTTTATTCTTTAAGTGCAGTTCCTCTTGTTCTAAACCCCCCTGAAGCAGCCTTTCAAGGGTAGAGTGGAGACCGGAGCATGAGTCGAACAAAAGAGATGTAAATTGAAATGGCACAGAATAAGAATATGTTACCCAGAATGCATTAAGGATTTTAATCAGGGGATACAAGAGAAGGGGTCTTTTGAAGCTATGTCTTTGTTGAAAAAAAAAAAAATGGAAAAACTCAGCATAAGCTTTTCTCTTAGCTGGTCTAATGCCACTTTTAGATTTGCTTAATGCAACATTGCTGTGCTTACCGTAGTTACTGCCATTTGGACATGATGTAGTTGACATTTATAATGGTGTTACTCGTCTTATCTTTATTCAGATGTGAACCCCCCCCCTCCCAAAAAAGCTGCAGAACTGGCTCAATTGTGTTGCAGCTGTTTTACTCTCACTGTTTCCTTCACCTTTGCACTAGATTCACAAAGCAAATTGCACCAAATAGGTGTCGGAGCAAACAAAGCAGATTGTATATTTGCATCAGTTCACAGTTTTTCAGTCAAAAACACTGCATGTGCAGTCAAGCAAATCAAAGAAATTTTATTAAATAAATGTTTTACTTTTTTATGTCAATTAGGACAGAACGCCTGGTCCTAATGTAATGAGGTGCTCAGAACTTAAGAGCAATCTGACCAGAAGAATCATGTTGGAAGGATGTTAAAAAGTGATCCTCCAGATCGTTAAACAAAGTCCAGTAAATCATCTTTTCAGCTGGTTAATTCAGAGATAAAAACTTTGAAGTAAGAGATTATCATATGGTAAGATTATTACCAGGTTTCTATACAAGCATACTTTACCAGCTTGGATTATATCAGAACAACAAAGAAACACTTGTGTGTGATTACATTCTATTAAGTTAATAAATAAAGCTTAAAAAATGGTGGCTATTGCAAGGCTCTGGCTGTGCTTTCGCTAGCCACCTCCAGCTCTGTGGTCCCCACACCCTCTCCTTCTCTGTCCAACGTCCCGCTCTTAGTAACACAGCTAAGTGAGACAGAGATTCCTCCATGCTCCTCAGACAAGCTGCACTGTAGAGTTGGATCTTCTTTACAGACTAAATTTATTTGAGTTTTGTTTATTGAACTCTGTATTTCATCATCTGTTAGAACATTCCAAAATCACAAGGTTTCAACAATGATTTGAAATGTTTAAAACAATTTAGCTAAAAATAAATATTTCTAAAATAATCATGCTCATTCCACAGTATGAGAGGGTGAAATATAACTACAGACATCCGTTCCTTATCTTATTTTAAGCCATCAGCACAGTACGTCACTTCTTTCTCTTTTTTTCCTCACATCAAAAATACCACCAGCTTTCAGCAAATGATGTTTTCTCCGTCTTGTGTTACACCAACATCTATGGTCTTTGAGACCACCATGCTAATAGCACTAAATGTTAATGAGAGAAATAATAAAATATTGGTGGATTTTTTCCCCCTCAGTGCTGCACAATATCTCACTTCAGTTGAAGCAAACTGAGCTGCGAGCGCAGAGACACCGGTGGGATTATTCTAGGAGTGATTCTGTAGTTTCAGAATCAGGACATTCATATTCATGTTTGCACATACATTTGTTTGTTTCTATAACAAAAATAATCAAAACGTGCAAGTATTAGTTCATGTTCTGTTTTTAGAGCATGTAAACCTCTCTTAATCAGCGATCAGTTGAAATCAGGTGTGCTGAAGTAGGAAAACATCTAAAACATGCAGTGCAGTGTGCCTTGAGGACTTGGATTGAAAAACAATGACGTTGTATGATTGATCATCATGAGTGTTTTTAACAAAGGTGTAAAATAAACAGATAAAGCTGGCATTAAAAGTTAGGTTTATATCAACATAATAGGCTTTATGTCTGAATAGTAAAAGAATAAAATTCACATACTATTAAGAGGGAACTACACATTTTACATGTACTTGGTAGCTTTGGTTTGTATTTGTTTTTAAGGGTTTCACATTACCATGGCTGTTTGCATGCACTGAGTGCATGCAGTACTGTTTGAGTCAATGAAAAGCTCCTTTGTGTTTTTTCGCAGTGGCTTTGATGAAGAGAGACCTGAGGTCCCAATGCTATTTCGAGATGTCCCATCCCTCCTCATCATCTTTGTGCTAACTATGCCACAGCCTCTGCGTAAAGGTAAGGTTACTCTCCCAGCATCACGTAACCGCAGGAGCACAGACCTTCTTAGAGCTGCAACGCAAGGGCACCCCCTCATTATCATCTAAGTCTGAGTGCTTGAACGAAGCATTTCACATCTCTTATCTGTACTCTTGTTGTTGCTCTTTTTGGCTGTGAGGATCATGAAGAACTGACCCTGATGATGGGAGGTCTGCACCTCCGCTGTGTGTCCTTCATCTTTCACTTTTCTTTACTCGATTTATTTCCTGTGAAAATAAGATGAACTGTCGAAAGAGTTGACTGTAAGATCATTTTGTTAGAGAATTATAGGACGTGCTCCTTATTTTGTTGTAAACATAAGTCTAGATTTTTTGTATGTAAAACTTTTAAACAAAAATATAAATGTTTCTTTTTATGTTACGGATGGATAAATTATCATTCATAAGGCATATTAATCCATGGATGAACTCTTAACCAGAAGTGCCATTGACACATGGCACTGTTGACGGAACAAAATACAGTTTATCATTTTGTTGAAATCTAACAAGAAACATCAATTCTTTTCATCTTTTTTTGGTCTTTGTCAACTATGGCTCAGTTTTCTGCATATTATTGAGTGTGTTATACACTCTGTCAGAAAAAGGCACCAGATGCAATTTTCCTGGAAATAACTATAATCATTCACCTAGCATTTTTAAACCTAGAAATCCTTAATAAATTTTGAACTAGCTCATCCTCTTAGTTTTTCTTTCTTTTCTCTTTTAGAGCACTTTACCTGCGTGGTCAAGATGCTGTACAACCTGCAGTTCATTCAGGCTTTGGCTGCACTATCAACCAAGCTCAGCTCTGAAGAAAGGCAAGCCTGGGGCACATCAGGAGCAACTAAGAAGGTAAATGTTAAACTACGCAGCCATGCTCTGAGAGCCTACATGCTCATTATAGTTTGTTTCTAATAGATGTGTAATGTTTTTTCATTGCATTACCTGGTAAAAACTACAACATTTAACTATAGTTTAGAGTAAGTTGTGTATCTTGCTGAGTTTTATTACCGGTAAATGTCATGTGGTTAGGAGTCTAACGATACATTTATTCATTTTAAACTGTTTCCGGACAAAAATACAGAGAATACGTCAGTCACTGGCAGTGATCTCTCTCTCATTCAGAACAATGCTGAATAAATTGGGCTCCTATCTAAAGCAATCCACACTAATGCAACAGTGGCTAGAAATATTAATACCCAGTAGGCTCGACATCAACATGCTTGTTTTTTCTCAGCAGTACTCAAAGCTTAGGTTTCTAGTTATGCAGCACTAGTGGGAAGCAAATGGTGTGGCCAAAGCTAGCCTTAAGGTCATAAAAAACAGCACTTATGGCAAGTTGTTTGTTTATTGTTTTAAATTCTTGATATTTGACGATATTTAGCTATGCAATAATACACACACAAATAAATACCACAGAGTTGACTGTCTTTAACAATCATCACAGAGTTTTCGAAGAGTGTCATACCAGGTGTGTATCAGTTTAACAATGAATCATTTATTGATCGTTTGTTTTTGCATGAGGGGAAGTTGTATGGTTCTATATTTCCTTTTAATTTGCATTAGCTGGGGACTTAAAGCTGCGGTACATTAAAAAAAGGCTTAAATTTGACTGTCTGACCCTGTTCTGTGATATAAAGTAGGTAATCTTCAAAAATTTATATTTCTCCTAAGTCCCTCCCCTGGCCTCTGCAGCAAAACTAATCATTTACCCGAGCCTAGAGCGTTGACCAATAGATTAGCATATCCACAAGTGAGAGCATGCGCCCCACCCCATTCCCCAGTGTGCACCACAGGATGACGCGCCTCAGTCAGCTTAGCAGTAAACAGCTAATGTTTGGGGAAAAAAAAAAAAAATCATCTTTACCTCGGAGCCCTCCATTGTAAAATGTTGGTCAATGTTTGGTCAATGCAGGGACTCTCCCTCTGATGAGTCGCGCGGTATGAGGCGTGGCTTTCAGCTCCTTCCTGGAGGGGAGCAGGGTTGGGAGCTATAGCCGTTCACATTTTAAAATCTCCTCCTCCTCTTCTAGATCTTTAATTGACCGAAAGAAAACTTTTTTGGGTCATTCTTAAACATTTGTGAAATATATTCCATGATTAGTCAGTTTACCAGTACATAAATCCTGCCTTGCGGTCACAATTAGCTGAAAAAAACTCTAGCATTTGGAAATATTATCTGTTTCTAGCAGGTGCTGTACAACCCCGCATCAAACCAAAACCCAGAATTTGAGGTACATACCAATGCCTGACTTAAGTGCCTTGCTATGTTTGAATTGGCACAATATAAATAAACTAAATTAAATTATCTGTAAAAAAGTGAGCATCAATGTCACTAAAACTGTTCATCACTGATTAAGCCAATTAGCTTAAAAACTAGTAATTTAATGGATTTTTATCTTTAAGCATAGTAATTTCCCACTGTACTTTCATCATTAATGCTCACAAGCCACTGTTTGAAATGTTATAAAGTATCCATATTGAGTTGAATGCTACTGCCATGAAAGTGAATGGAAAGCACACTGAAGAGAGATCAGAGTCCTCGAGAAAGAAAGGAAAGCTTCAGACTTGAAAATCCCCCCCCTATAAATCTGCGACGAAGGACAGCGGACGAGATAAGACTGCTGTTTTATATTCTACCTCCTTCAGCTTGATAAATGTGTTCAGCTTTTTCTCTGTACAAAATACCAGCCAAATCAGAAGAACACACATTAAGTAATGTCTCCTCCTGCTAATCAGACATTACGCTGTATTAGTCGGTATATTCTGCAGGGGCAAGCACGTCTTATAGTGGGGGAAAACTTTACAAACTGAAGTGGATCATTCTGTTTGGATTATATATTATGTTGTGAAAATTCATAAACAAATGGTTAAAAATATATTTATGAAGGGTGTAAATCCACAAGTTTTTTTATGTGCAAGAAGTGAAATCATTCCAGACTTTTAATAATAATAATAAGGGGGTTTCAACCATTAAACGGATAATTATGCTTAGTTTCTTCTACCAGCATTCGTTTTCATGTAGGTCAGTTAATAAAGGGACTATAAGTTCTGGCCTAGCTTGTCTGAATGTGGGGCGTTCACTTTCTTGAAAAGTATTTAAAGCCCTTGAAATATTTTGGGGTTTTTGCTCCATAAAAACTACAAACCTCATTGCGTCTCATTAGGATTTTGTTTGATAACCCAACACAAAGTGTTGCACAATTATGAAGTTAAAGCAACACGATACATAGTTTCCATATTTTTTACAGTAAACATTTTCAAGCTTGCAGCATGCGTCAGTGTTCAGCCCCCTTTCACCTGACAGTCCCTAAATAAAACCACATAAAAACAATTGTCACCGCAGGTCGCTTAATTGTAAATTAGTTCATGAATACCTACATACAATATTTATTCTTCTCACTGCTTGATTTTACTGTCATAGGTTTATTTTTTATTTTATTTATTTTTTTGCTCTTATTCTCATCTGTGATCTAAAAGCTTTTCTGTTAGGATTTTCCACCTGGGAAATGGTTCACACATAGCCTACACATCTGAAAAGTTAAACAAATATTTAGAGGAAGAGGAGCAGGCTTCTTTGATTCTACTCTGGAGGCTTCTTATGTTAAATTATTCATACACTAGCTCTCCGATTTTTTTCTTTTTCATCATGAATTTCAGCTCAATAAACATGTTTCATTGTTTCTTGAAGGTGCACTAGACTTTTCATTTCTCCGTTTTCTAGTCATAGAGAGCAGATGGTCTGTAGAGAGCATATATGGAGCATATAGAAATTATTAGTGTGCATCAACAATTCTGCTCATTCTGCTTTTTCCGGGTATATCTTTTGGTATTCCATGACCTTTATACTTTTCATAATATTAAACTTTTTATTTTAGCTAATTGTGACAGTTTTTCTTTGTGGTAGGGTTGGCACACTATTTTTCTTTCTTCTGCCGTTGCTGTTTATTAAACTTCAGCAAGTCTTCTACGGTTGATTTAAAATACTTCAGCCATTTTCTGCAAATAAATTCAGCTTACAGCATTCACACTGCATTTTCGCAGGAAATGCAACTTTCTCTAGTTTTAAGTTGCTTTTTTTTTTTTTGTTTAAAGCTTTTGTCTGTATCCTTAATGTTAGAGTTAACCTAAAGGTTTAGTCTTTTCTGTTTTGTTTGCTGTCAACATCATGATGGTAAAATCTTTCATTTTCTGCCACAGAATGCTCCGAACTCTGAGAAGTCCTTCGAAGCTCTGCTCAGCAACATCATCAGTGAACTTTCAAAGGGCAAGAGTGTTTACAAGGTGAACAGCGAAGAAACTACTATGGTGAGGCTCCTTTAAAGCTTTACTACCATGAAGATCACATACAGTCTCCTCTCAGTGCTCCTTTTCATTTCCTCTTTTACTATAAATCGGCCATTACCCTCATAGACTGGGATCTAATATCTCTACTAATCTCCAGGAGTTGTTGTACATCACTGTTATCAGCAAGCTGTTGGCTGAGTATTGATCAGGGGCTTCTGCTGTTTTCCTCTCCAGCTGAGCTCCAGTGTGTGGTCGCCACAGTCGATCGAGTTCAGCCTCCAGCAGTTCTGTCTGCCCTTCCTTCGCCTCTCCTGCCTTCTGCAGCACCACCTTTATGGAGACAACCTGACTGGCTGTCTGGTACATTTCTGCCTTAATATAATGACATTTATGTTTTTCTGACCACTGAGATTAAAAAAAGTGTTATCTCAGCCTAACAGTGTGGAATCTTTTGTGTCTTTACAGCTTTTTTGTTTACTAGTTTTTTTAATCTGTTTTTGTCTCAGGAGGAAGAGGAGTTCTGGTCCTTGGCTGTGTGTTTAGGGCTGCTGTCGTCAGCTCCTCAGCCTCCCAGCGCCGTACACAGTGCCTCATGTCTGGAGTGGCCCTTCAGCGCCTTTGACTTGGTGACGCAGTGGTGCGATGAGGTCACAGGGCTATCTCAGATGCATCCTGAGCAATCACTAGTATGTGAACTTTCGTCAAAATACCGACTTTGACAAAAATCTGAAGCGTGTAGGGATTTTCTTAGACTGACATCGGCATGTTTGGGACAAGCAAAAACAATCCCTTGCTAGTAGGGATGGGCATAATTAATCGACGATCGATTAATTGATCATTAAAAATTTCATTTACATTTTTTTTAACCGATCAATTAACGCATGTTCTGTTGCATAGTGTGAGTTTTGAAGGAATGCAATTAATTTTGCTATGTGGCAGTAATTAAACACTTTACCACATGAGGGCAACGACTGAAAATAAAACCAACAGGCCGACTCAGTTTCTTGCAAGTTTCTCAAGTCTCAACCTAGCATCAAGTCTGTGTTAGCACGGAGGAGCCGAGATGCACAACGAGCAGAGAAACTTACCGATTACTTTCTGAGGGAGGCTCCGCCCCCCCTGGATTGCACCCCTACAGACTGGTGGAAAATGAATTAAACACGATTCCAGAGGCTTGCCAGGTTAGCACGGAGATATGTGTATCACAGCGACGTCTGTCCCTCACAGCAGGTGATCTCGGCGCTGCAGGTCAGATGCAACAGCAGCCTGGTGATCGTCAGTCTGGTCACCAGGCTGCTTTTGCTTCTGACCCCAGCGCATGTTGACATGCTCATCTTTCTCCTCAAAAATCAGTAGACTGGTGCTAAAGTCTTATATAAGTTACGGTTTCTTTTGTTGTCTTTTTTACTCTGTTAATGAGCCTAATTCATTGTTAGCTACTCTGATCTCTCTCATCCTCTATCTCGACTCTTTTTGCCAAATGTAACACAAAACTATCAGGCCTATAAGTATTATATTTTTTTTGCTTAAGTTATTGTTTAACATGACTTTTTTCTTTTACTTTTTTGGAGAAGAAAAAAAATATGAGCGTCAGTTGTGTTAATGAGTACCGTCTTTTAGCTGTCGGCTCCGCTGCTTATAGCGCATATTTTCTTTGTGCAACTACCGTGAATTAACTGCCACAAGAGGTGTCCCACTTATAATGAAGATCTTAATGAGGAAACACGTTTTTTTCTATTCTCACTGCATTTTAATATAGCCTATGAACAATGAATTTTAATATAAAAATATCAATGATTAATCGAAAATCGATCGTTAACTCTCCCAATGATCGATGAAGACAGTTTAATTGAATGTCCATCCCTACTTGCTAGTTATTAGCCCATGGTTCAATTTTACTAGAAGTGTTTTTTTTAAAATCAAAGTTGAACCTGCAAAGCAAAAATCTCTAAAGGTCACAGTCTCATACCGTTGAAATATTGACGATGCATTTCTTGAATGATAACATTTTTGTACTCTATAACCTTCACTGTAATTTACTTTGGTTTGTAAATTATATTCCCACAGTTTTTGTCAAATTGCCTCAAATCGTCCTCGTTTTCTGAGCATTTGCTATAGAAACAGAATTGTTTCACTGGAGCTGAATCTTATTTGCATGCAGTAATAGCTAAAAGAGGTTGGTGGGGAGAGTTTGTATGGCTATACATTCTTCCAGACTTTTTTAAATCTTGTCATTTTAAAGTTTTAAATTTGTAAGGTAATATAGTGTGAAGTTCCCTACCTATGCTGGTTTTCTTCTCTATATCGGTAAATACAGGAGCAGTCCGTTTGCCTGACTATCTTATATGGAAGCATGTCCAACTTTCACCCTGCAGGTTGCTGTTTCACACCGTTGTTCCTCTCTGCAGAGTTTGCTGGTCCAAGATCCTCAGTGGGCAGCACCTCACCTTCTTCAGCTCCCTGACAACTACAACATCATCTTCCAGTACTATCACAGAAAGGCCTGCACTGCCTGCAAAAAGGTGCCAAAAGACCCTGCACTCTGCCTCGTTTGTGGTGCTTTCGTCTGTCTCAAAGGCGTCTGCTGCAAACAACAGGGTACCTGTGAATGTGTTTTGGTAAGTTTAAAGGCATATTTTTAATTTGATCGGGACTCAAAATGTTTGAAGTCCCAGTGAAATAGGATTTTGTGGGTTAGATCTACAGATGGGTCAGAAAAAATAAAAGCAAATGATAACGGAAAAAAACACATTTTAGAGTTATTGATGGTGGTTTTAGAGTTTTTAATGAATAAGAAAAGAACAATTCTCATTCTTTTAAGAATGAATGCACTGTGGTTACAGGAAATATTGCAATCTAGTAAAAATATTGTCTTATTTATTCAATTTTTGCCTGTATTTTTGTAGCACTCCCAACACTGTGGCGCAGCTACAGGCATCTTTCTACTGATAAATGCCTCAGTCATCATCATCATCCGTGGACATCGTTTCTGTCTGTGGGGCTCTGTTTACCTTGACGCTCACGGGGAAGAAGATCGAGATTTACGGTATGTTGAATATTTAAACCTTTCCAAACTCCAACTTGTGATGGTGTCTCCGCTGGGTTATTTTCTGTAATTTGTTGTGAACAGCTAAAAGGGATATTTAATTTTAGAAAATTAGAAATGAAGGGATATTTTAAGTTTTGTGGTTAAAACAATTTAAAAAAAAACTTTTGGTTTGTTTAAGCATTAATAACAGTATCAATAACATAATGTCATTGCAGTGATAA
This sequence comes from Valencia hispanica, assembly GCA_963556495.2. Taxonomy (NCBI): domain Eukaryota; kingdom Metazoa; phylum Chordata; class Actinopteri; order Cyprinodontiformes; family Valenciidae; genus Valencia; species Valencia hispanica. The sequence goes on along the minus strand of OY747707.1, from coordinate 28,387,365 downwards.
AGGCTGTATTAAATGTTATTCATTTATCAAAATTTTATGTATCTAACTTATTTTATCAATGGCATTAATTATCATAAAATATTCAACAATATTAACACTTCTATTGAAACTAAATGATTATTTAAACTAATCAGGGCTAGAATACAAGAACAAACTAATTGGTAATTACACTATTCTATTTTACCTTTGATTTATTTAAACAAAGAAAAAATCAAGAGAGACTAACTACTAGAGAAAATGAGTTTCTTACAAGGAACCAAATATTAGCTTAGAAATGTCTGACTTTATCAAGAGTACATTGATCTCTCAGACATTTGAATTATTTAAACTAATCAGTGCTAGAATACAAGAACAAACTAATTGGTAATTACACTATTCTATTTTACTTTTGATTTATTTAAACAAAGAAAAAATCAAGAGAGACTAACTACTAGAGAAAATGAGTTTCTTACAAGGAACCAAATATTAGCTTAGAAATGTCTGACTTTATCAAGAGTACATTGATCTCTCAGACATTTGAATAAAGGGTTTCATGGATAATTTGGAGTTATTTTACCTGACTTAAATCTGAAGGAAGTTTTTAAATTTGCTGCTGCTCGTGTTCTTCACTAGAACCAGGAAAGTAGAGCACATCACCCCAGTTCTAGTCCTTACACTGGTGTTCCTGTAGCTCAAAGAATAGACTTAAAAATAATTACTAGTTTATAAATCATTGAATAGACGAGCGCCAAAGTATTTTGAAGATCTGCTGTCACTATACTATACTGTCGCCCCTCCCTAATTTTTAATAAGCATTTTTTTTTATCCGTCTTCCTTTGTTTTTGCTTTAAAGTACTTTGAAATACCCTGTGCATGAATAGTACAACACAAGTATGCCCAGCTTGGCTTAATTTGTCTTTTTTTTCCTGCAGCCGTGGCAAGCCCCTGTTCCTGTGTGAAGAGAGGTATCGAGTGCTGGAGCAACAGTGGGTTTCCCACACCTTCGATCACATCAACAAACGCTGGGGGCCGCACTATAACGGACTCTAATATCTTCCAAAGTCCTCTTAAAAAACACATACAAACCCAAGATGGAGATGTTTTTTATTATAATAATTATTATTATTATCATCATTGTTATTATGAGTTTCTGGCTTGTGTCTACCTTGATGAAAAAAATATTTGGAAAGCCCTTACTCTGATAAAAACATACATTCAAAAAGGTTATCGCTGCCACCGCTTTTGGTTTATGTGAAGTTTGGTGTACAGCCATGCCTAAAAGATTAACGTGTGTGTGTGTGTTCAAGTGATTTATTGTGTGGTTTTCAACAGGAAAAAAACAATCTGAATTCAGATGAGATCAAAATAAACAATCAGGTGGTCTGGCGCAGGCTTTAGAAGTCTGTGCTGTTTGGGATTCAAAGATACAGATCAGCCAGACGTGGAATTAGAAAAATATTATGTCAGAATTGCTGAAAGTCCCTAACAGAGTCGATATGTTTTTGCACCCCTTTTGATGAAGAAAACGCATATCCCTTTTATTTATCACAGCACACGCGGCTGTTCTGGCATGGGTTTCCCGATGAGTGAAACAATGCTTCTGCAGGCTGCACTCGTCGTCTGCTGACATGTGATGGGAGGCAAGACCAAGTCCACCCATCAAGACATAAGAGTTTTCTTTTGCGAACAAGAAAGGACTCTGACTGGGTCTAGTTGCAATCCATCCTCAGGAATTATTATGTTTCCTTTTTTGTTGTCTTTGATGTTTAAAATACATTTTAGATATTTAATGCTGCTGCTCATTGTTCAATTAATGTTAACTTTTGTGAATAATTTTGTTTTTTCTTGTAACGTGCTTTGAGTTTACAGTTGATGGCTGGGAATGTGGATTCAAACTCACTTTAAAGTTTAAGGAGGTATGCGGTCGTCGCCACATTGCACCCACTCCAGGTGTCATTAACCTGCCTTTTCAGGGCTTTTAAAAAATTATTTCTGTTGGATATAAAGGAGGAGAAACTCAATTGAGTCACTTTGTTTCAGCTTCATAAATATCACTGCACAGACGTTAAGTCCTGCTGCGCCACGTCTGGGGAAAAAGATATCGCACCAAGTTTGTCGGAGTTCTCAAGATCTAAATCTCAGTGAAAGTTGCTTGTGTGAAGCCAGAACTCCTAATTGATCTTCCTGTGCTGTTTGAAAGGATTTCTCCCTTTATGCATTATCAAGTTCATATCTCCAGTGCAGAGCAAATCATTATGACTATCTCTTACTCGTGCATCATCTAGTTGTGATTTGTAGTTGCATTTTGACATTGCTGGATTGTTGGGAGTTGGTATCCATTATAACACTGTGCATGGCATCCTTTAAGCAACCATTATTTGTCTGAGCTACCTAATTTTCTGATTTATCACCTTGCTTTCTAGAAGGGGGTAAATTTGGCTCAGTCGTGCCTGCAGACCTTCAGTGTACGGCTGTCTAGGATTGAAATGCTGGGCCATGTCGTGCTGCAATGGGGGGGCACATATGGGAACTTCCTTTCTGAATTTCTGCATGCTGATTTTCTTTCCCTCCCCTCCCAGGTTTCTCACTTTTCTTTCTTTATTTTTGCTGTACCCACTTTGTAAATGACCGCAACCAAATAGCCAATGAGTAATGAGTGTAAAATTGTAACTGAAAGCTTCTGTTTGTTTTTCCTGTGTGAATGAAGAGGAATACAGTACATTACTGTTGGTGCTGACTCAAACTTTCTGAGTTTGACCAGAAAGTATGATTTGGGACATTTAATGCAAAATGTAACATATGTGAATAAAATAAGCACACATTGACTGGTTTCTTAGTTTTTCTTCTTCTGATTATTGTCATGCCATCCAAATACTGCAGAAAAGTTCTTAAGAAACCTAATTTTTTTAATCTAAATATTTGTATGCTAGTTTAAAACTCCATTACTCCATTAAGCTTAAATTTGCAATTCTAAACACTACATTTAAATAAAATGGACATGGGCATTATATTCATTTGGGGCTTTTAATGCTTTCATTGATTCATATTTGAGTGAAATTGTACAAAATACATCTGAAAGTACTTTTTATTAGACTGAAAAAGTTATTGCGTACTTTGAAAATTTTGTACAGCCCCTTTACTCTGATACCCCTAAAAAAAAAAAAAAGAAAAGCAGTTGAAAGAAGGCCATGTGAACTCTTGTTTTCAGTTTACCACACACTATTAGAGAATTCGGCAAACGTGCAAGAAGGTCCTCTGGTCAGATGAGATTAAATTCAACCTTTTGGTAATTGATGGAGTATGCTATGGGAATGGTTTTTTCTAAGTTGAACAGGGAAGCTGATTGAAAGATAGATGGAGCTTAATACAGGAAGATTCAGGATGAAAGTCTTTTAAAAGCACTTTGACACTTGTGTCCATGACGTTTGTAAGCACACTTAAACTAGATCTGTAAAGTATAATAAGGTTTTCTACACTCTTCTAATTCTTGCATGGCTTTTTGAATTGTGTTTCTGTCAAACTGAATTTAAAACCTCTGACCTCCAAACATTTAAGCTCAGTGAAGCCTGACTACAGCAGTTGAAGTCTGGACATCTATATCAGACGAGGACCTTCAACCAATCTGTAAAATGCAACTTTTTATGCTGTAAAAAGCTGCTCCTTTAAATAAACATAAGATCTTGATAAGATTTGGCTTTAACATCTGAAAATAACAAGGCACTGTGCTGCTGAAATTAAATGACTGAGTTGTCAGTAACCCACGTGAGAGAATTTGCAGCATAATTAGTTTAGAGTCTAAACAAGGGACGCCCTGTGAATAATGACCAGCCGCACAAAAGCCACTGTTCTCAGCCAATTGGGCAACAAGAAGGGGAAAAAAGTTGTGTGCCTACTTTGGTGGAAGAATTTTAGCCATAGTTAAAATCTTCAGAGTTTGTGCAACAGTGTTCAGGCTTAAAGATGTTGGTGTTACAGGCGGTCCTCCGACAGGCTTCCTTGGATATTCCTCCCATCGCTTTCTGTGCAGGTAGGCTCATCTAGCATCCTCCTCAGACTTCGCATGGAATGAATAGACTGTTTGAGGCAGTATAAATAGATGGTGGTTATTCAGTTAACCACTTCCGGTCTGCAGGACAACATGCTCAGGTATCTGCACAGTTAATTATTAAAACTCATTACCAAGTAGCCAGAAAATCTCTTTGCATTTATTGCTACAGAGGGTGAGTTGTGCGGGAAGCCTTTAAGCATGGGGTTAAACCTCCAGGGTGGTTTTTATGAAACTTGACCCTAATATCATGAGGGGAATGCAGAGGTCCTGCTGTGACTGACAGACTCTCCTGTGTTGCAGATGTTACAGATGGAAAAACAAAGGAAGCAATGTCAAGGTAAGGAAAATTACATGTTTTCTTCATTGATATGAATGTTTTTTCAGGTGTAGACCTGCTGAGAATAAATTCAGGCTGTCTAATTGTTAAAAATCTCAGCTAAAACCTTCCTAGTTTGCTAGATTACTGCTTTTTTTCGCTGTTTTCCACCTTAAGGAAACACACTCTGAATATTTAGCAAAACTGATTCAAAAATTTATTGAAATTCAAAAATGTAATGCAATAAAGGTGCATCATCACTAATAAACATTGTTTAACATTTGCTTCAGGGTTGTAAAAGAACAAAAACATGTTTAAATACTACATTCTAACACACTGTAAGTTCATTTAACCTGACCATTAATTGGACTGACGCCTCAGTCTCAGACGGAAATACCCAGGTTTTAATTTGAGTATGGTCATTTAGTGGAAAAGAAGAATCTCATTTTCATAAGTATGGTAATTGTTTTGGTTTTTTTCTTACCAAATCCCTGGTGGCAGAATACAGGTAAATTATCGATACTTTTTACAACCTCCTTTTGCTTCACAATATAAAAAGGTGACAAAATGTTTATTTTCATTTCAGTTCGTGTCAATTCAAAAATCTCAATTTATATTCTTTAATTTTAATTTTTATTGAACTGTATTTTATTCTTTTATGAAATGTAATCCCATCAATTTGTATTTTTGTGGTTTTATAAAATATACTTGTCTTACAGCTTTACTGAAACTTCTCACAATATCAATACAATTGACATCAACATACATATTGATTTCACATCTTAGTAAAGTATACCTTTTGTTCTGGCAAAATAATTTAGCACCGATGATAATATCACAGGTTTTCCTTCACTTGAAACCGTAAATGATTACTCTAAGTATTGCTAAGGACTGTCATCAAGGTACACGCAGTTGAGCCCAAAAATATTCATACACTTGGCAGAAGGTAATCTTTTAAGTCTCTTTCTTCAGACTGGAAGTCATATTAATGTTTTGGAAGGCTCATACTGGCCTGATTTCAGTAGAATCTGTGCAAGGACCTAAACATAAGGGTGATGGCAAGGAGGCCTTCCATCCTCAAGGACTTGGAGCTCGTCATCAAAGATAAATCATGGGAATTCCAGTGAAAACATGCAAAAAGCTGCCAGCAGTTCCAAGAACTGTTTGATTGCTGTCATGTCTATAAGGGCTTTTCCATTACTTATCGAAAAGGTTATAGATAAAAGTCTCATTTCTAATCAGTCAAAAAACAGCTTGATTAAAAATCATTTTAAATCTAAATCTTCCAGGAGTATAAATAATTTTGGGCTTAACTGTAAATATAACAGATTTAAATATCTATTTAAATGTCTGCCATGAGATTTTTGAACACCAAAAAAAAATATATACGTGTCAGTTTTACTGCATTCAAGCTGAGGTGTTTATGATGACAGATAGATAAACAAAGCTATCTATCTATCGATCGATCGATCGATCGATCGATCGATCGATCGATAGATAGCCTGCCTGTTGTCATGTAATGGGGGTGTTGGTCATCCAGGGTGAAAACGAGGGCACCGTGCTTTAGGCCTCGATCATTGGAGGTTTACTACAAATCCTACTCATATCCCCTTAAAGGGGATTATAGTTTTCTCTCTCTCTCTTGCTCTCTGCAGACCTACCAAAGGGTTTATTTACCAAGTGCAGTTCCCATGAGGCTTTATCGCAGAAAGTAGAATTGTGTGTTTGATTGTAGCAGAAAATGGAATTACTCACTTTGCTTCGTTTTTTTTCTGTGATAAAGGTGTACTGCAGCTCGTCACACTGTTGGCCGTCACAGTACTCAAGCTTCTGTGAAGATACAAATACCTCAAAGGAGGAGAATTGAGGGTATTTAGTACAAAAAATTACACCTCTCGTTTTAGTAATTTTTTTCATGAAGATTCCTTCAAAAAATAGATGCAGACTGTGATTATTTCAGCTATTTATTTTGAATAGTTACGTCTGGCTCCCTTTATGTTGCTGAGACACAAGAAACAAAAGGTAACCTGAGCTTTGCCCATCGAGGACCAGTAGGTGTCCTGTTCCTAAGCTGCACCTCAGTACTCTATCCTTCAAAATAGCTGCTTTCTGACATTTATACTGACATATTTCTGTGCTGGAGAAACAAATATTAGAATTTCAAAATAAACTTGCTGTGACAATTTTCACAGATTTCAGAAGCATAGTTTTAACCAATATTTCCGAGTACAAATTACGTTAGTTTGCCAGTTTAATTATACTTAAATACATTTTCAAACTCAAAGTAATTTAAATTGGTTAAATAACTCAACTAATTCCATTTAACTTCAATTATTCAAATAAATTTGAGATTCTAACTGTTCTGTTTTATACTGACCTAAACCTCAGAAACAACAGGCAATATTTGTCAACTTATGTTTAAGTGCAAAATGTGTCTTGAGCTGACAGCGCATAAACAACAGGATAACAGCATGTAAATCATCCTCTTTAGTATATATTTACAACCTACAAATTAGGATTGATGAATACCAAATACCAAATACTTTTGATTAAAAAGATTAATAAGAACACACTTTCACAGCTTCTGTCATAATTGAAAATAAAAAACAAGTTTAATAGATGTAGACAATCTCTTCTATCACAACTAACACCTCTGCTCAGAGTCGTGACTTAAAAGTAGCTCACTGTTTCTTTCATAAAGTCATCTGCATTGTCCCATGTAAAAAAAATAAAAAATAAAAAAATTGCCCAAGTAGAAACTATCTTCTTATTCTATTCTAACAAGCTGGCATGTTAGCCGTCTCCCTGGTAACCACAGCGAAAATGTGCTGTCAAGTGGGATCGAATAAAAAAGGATAAGAAAAAAAAGATTAAAATAGAAGAATAGAATAATCCTTTATTGTCACACTGAAGGGAAATTCAGCAGCAGCAGAAGATGCTCCACTTGCTAGCATATTTAACTTTTGGGTTAGCACTGAACAAAAATATAAATGCAACACTTTTGTTTTTACTCCCATTTTTCATTAGCTGAACTCTAAGATCCGAAACATTTTCTATATACACAAAAGACCCATTACTCTCAAATATTGTTCACAAATCTGTCTAAATCTGTGTTAGTGAGCATGTCTCCTTTGCCAAGATAATCTATCTCACCATACCCTTCTGTGACACTGTTGATCATGATATATTATTGAAACGACTGGAGAGCTGGGTCAGACTCTCTGTAACAGTACTTGGCTGGTTTGAGTCTTGCCTAAACAACAGGAACTTATTTTGTGTCAATAGGCAATTTTTCATCAGAACAGACAGAAACAACCAGTGTGGTGCCCCAGGGCTCCATCCTTAGTTGGACTGATTACTGCAACAGCGTCCTCACAGGTCTGCCTAAAAAGTAAATCAGACAGCTGCAGCTGATCCAGAACACTGCTGCTCGCATTCTTACTAGAATCAGGAAAGTAGAGCACATCACGGCAGTTCTAAAGTCTTTATACTGGCTCCGTGTAGCTCAGAGAATAGACTTCAAAATACTTTTACTAGTTTGTAAATTATTAAATGGCTTAGCACCAAAGAATGTTGAAGATCTATTGTCACTATACCAACTCCCCACACCACTCAGGTATGAGGTTCCAAATGTGCCAAAAATGTTTGTCTGAAGAAGTGGAACGAAAATCATACATGATTCCAAAATTTTTTTACAAATAAATAACTGAAAAGTGGGGTGTGTGTAATTAATCAGCCCCCTGAGTCAATTCTTTGTAGAACCACCTTTTGCTGCAATTACAGCTGCCAGTCTTTTAGGGTATGTCTCTACCAGATTTGCACATCTAGAGACTGAAATTCTTGCCCATTCTTCTTTGCAAAACAGCTCCAGCTCAGTCATATTAGATGGACAGCATTTATGAACAGCAGTTTTCAGATCTTGCCACAGATTCTCGATTGGATTTAGATCTGGACTTTGACTGGGCCATTCTAACACATGGATATGTTTTGTTTTAAACCATTCCATTGTTATCCTGGCTTTATGTTTAGGGTCGTTGTCCTGCTGGAAGGTGAACCTCCGCCCCAGTCTCAAGTCTTTTGCAGACTCCAAGAGGTTTTCTTCCAAGATTGCCCTGTATTTGGCTCCATCCATCTTCCCATCAACTCTGACCAGCTTCCCTGTCCCTGCTGAAGAGAAGCACCCCCAGAGCATGGTGCTGCCACCACCATATTTGACAGTGGGGATGGTGTGTTCAGAGTGATGTGCAGTGTTAGTTTTCCGCCACACATAGCGTTTTGCATTTTGGCCAAAAAGTTCCATTTTGGTCTCATCTGACCAGAGCACCTTCTTCCACATGTGTGGTGTGTTCCCCACATGGCTTGTGGCAAACTGCAAACGGGACTTCTTATGGTTTTCTTTTAACAATGGCTTTCTTCTTGCCACTCTTCCATAAAGGCCAACTTTGTGCAGTGCACCACTAATAGTTGTCCTATGGACAGATTCCCCCACCTGAGCTGTAGATCTCTGCAGCTCGTCCAGAGTCACCATGGGCCTCTTGGCTGCATTTCTGATCAGCGCTCTCCTTGTTCGGCCTGTGAGTTTAGGTGGGCGGCCTTGTCTTGGTAGGTTAACAGTTGTGCCATACTCCTTCCATTTCTGATTGATCGCTTGAACAGTGCTCCGTGGGATGTTCAAGGCTTGGGAAATCTTTTTGTAGCCTAAGCCTGCTTTAAATTTCTCAGTAACTTTATCCCAAACCTGTCTGGTGTGTTCTTTGGACTTCATGGTGTTGTTGCTCCCAACATTCTCTTAGACAACCTCTGAGGCCGTCACAGGGCAGCTGTATTTGTACTGACATTAGATTACACACAGGTGCACTCTATTTAGTCATTAGCACTCATCAGACAATGTCTATGGGCAGCTGACTGCACTAGGACCAAAGGGGGCTGAATAATTACGCACACCCCACTTTTTTAGTTATTTATTTGTTAAAAATGTTTGGAATCATGTATGATTTTCGTTCCACTTCTCACGTGTACACCACTTTGTATTGGTCTTTCACGTGGAATTCCAAAAAAATTGATTCATGTTTGTGGCTGTAATGTGACAAAATGTGGAAAAGTTCAAGGGGGCCGAATACTTTTGCAAGCCACTGTACCTTATAAATTCTGAGAGTAACCTTTAGATTCTATGAAAGCAATCCAGGAAATTATATGTCTACTTCCAAAAAAGTAACCCCTTTGTTTCTGTATAGTAATCTGTAAGTTTCAGAAACGACCTGATAAGTTCTAGAAAGTAACCTTAAAGTTGTTGATTCTCAATACAACCCATAAAAACATACCAGCCTTACTGTTCTATGTTGGACAAATCATCCATCTATTCCAGCTAAATTGTACTTAAATATTTGGGCTGGGTTTGTTATTAAAACAAATGGTTATTGTTGTTAGAATTTATATAATGTTACCTACAAACTCATACTTTTTATTAGAATTTAAGCAGTGATAACATTAAGTTAAAAACCCTCTAAATTATTTTTATTGTGTGTTTGGTTGTCATGTTTGATTGTTTTAAGGAGAACCCAAATGCAGAGAACTTTGCTTAAAGAATAAGAATTTAAATAACAAAGGTTAACAATTTACAGGTAAACAGGTTAAAAAAATGGAACTAGCCAGTGGAGAACAAAGGGAACAGGAAAGCTTAAATATACTGTGGAGGAGTGGTAGTGGCAGAGAGAAACCAGAGAACTAATTAGTGGAAAGCAGATGCAGGTGGAGGAAAAGAGCAGTTGGAGGTAATCAGAAGCTGGGCAGGGAGAAAAGAGATAAACAAAGGCCTAAACAGAAGAGAAGGCTGAACAGAAAATAATTCTAGATGAGAGAAGTAATCCCTGATTTACACTGGGCCGCATCCATTCTGCGCCTGGTGTAAATCTGGGTAAGGAAACTAAGTATCATATTTAGTGTGAATGAGGACCCAAATGCAGCAAAAAATGAAGAACTCAGAATTTAATTAAACAAGAAACAATAAACTTACAAAAACCTCAGGGGAACCAAGAAAAACATAGAGACCAGGAAAAAGCAGCAGCAGGAACCAGACAGCGAAGATTGATGACGGACCAACAAGTGTAAACTGAATGAGAGCTGTATTTTATACTGAGGAGGGAGAGTGGCAGGGAGAAGGCTGAGGACTAATTAGGGAGAAGCAGATGCAGGTGAGAGGGAGCGCACAGGTGGAGGCAATTAGGAGCTGGGGCAGAGCGGAAAATTGTAAGGAGGAAACATAGAGGAAGGCAAAGAACAAAACATAAGAAATTAAATTCAATTAAATTCAAAAATACTTTATTGATCCCAGAGGGAAATTAAGTGTTGGTCTAGCGCATATAATTAATTCTTTAAGGAGTTGTTGTAGATGATGATAGCTGTGGGCAGGAAGGATTTCCTGTAGCGGTCTGTATTGCAGCGAAACTTTAGAAGCCTCTGACTGGAGACGCTCTGTTGTTGCATGACAGTATCATGAAGAGGATGCTCAGGTTTGTCCATAATTTTTTTGGATTTTATGAAGAATCCTTCTTTGCATCATTGTCTCCAGAGGTTCCACAGTTGTCCCAAGAACATAGCCAGCCTTCTTGATCAGGTTGTTTAGCCTATTTAAATCCCTGGCTCTGATGCTGCTACCCCAACAGATGACGGCTGAAGAGATTACACTCTCCACAACAGACTTGTAGAAGATCTCCAGCATCTTGCTGCAAACCTTGAAGGACCTAAGCTTCCTCAAGAAGTACAGTCTGCTCTGTCCCTTCTTGTAGACGGTTTCACTGTTGCGCCTCCAGTCCAGTCTGTTGTCAAGGTGAACTCTGAGGTATTTATACTCCTCAACCACCTCCACTTCTTCACCCATGATGGAAACAGTTTTTGACTTTTCCCTGTTTCTTCTGAAATCTACAATCATCTCCTTTGTTTTGTTCACATTCAAGGTGAGACGATTGTCACAAAGCGGTCCACCAACTCTCTGTATTCAGCTTCTTGTCCATCTCTGATACACCCGACAATTGCAGAGTCATCTGAGTATTTCTGCAGATGACAGGTCTCAGATTTGTACTGGAAGTCTGAGGTGTACAGAGTAAAAAGGAATGGTGAAAGTACGGTCCCCTGTGGTGCTCCTGTGCTGCTGACCACCTGGTTTGACACACAATTCTTCAGTCTCACAAATTGCGGTCTGTTGGTCAGGTAGTCATTGATCCAGGCGATTGTTGAGGGCTCCACCTGTGTCTTCAGGAGTTTCTGACAAAGCAAATCAGGCTGAATTGTGTTAAATGCACTGGAGAAATCAAAGAACATGATCCTCACAGTGCTGTGTGCTTTCTCCAGATGACAGTGGGTTGGTTGAAGTAGGTGGATGATGGCATCTTCAACTCCAACTCCACAGTGATTAGCAAACTGCAGTGGGTCCTGATACGTTCTTGTTTGCTTATTCAGGTGGGCCAACAGGAGTCTCTCCAGGACCTTCATGATGTGGGATGTCAGGGCAACAGGTCTATAGTCATTGATGACTGATGGGTGAGTTCTCTTTGGTACTGGAACAAGGCAGGATGTCTTCCACAACACTGGAACCTTCTCCTGAGTTAGGCTGAGGTTGAAGAGGTGCTGCAGAATCCCACAGAGCTGCTCTGCACAGGCCTTCAGGACTCTGGGGCTGACACCATCTGGACCTGCAGCCTTGTTCCGGTTCAGTTTCTCCAGCTGCCTCTTCACCTGACTTTTGGAGACAGACAAGTGGGAGGGGGAGGCAAAGGGGGTAGCAGCATTTCCTGACTTGGTTGAAGTCAAACTTGTGGAATTAGAAGAGTCCATGGCTGAGGTGAAGGATAAAACATCCGAGGTTTAACAGGAAAGCTGTTGGTCAGAGGAGAGTGGGATGTCTGTTTGGCTGGGAACAGGAGAGGGGGATGCTGAGCTAGTTCCTGAACTGAACCTGTTGACGAATATGTTCAGTTCATTGGCTCTGTCCAGACTTCCATCTATCCAATCCTTCCTGTCCTTAAAACAAGAAACAAATAACTAGACAGAGAACTATACTGAAGAGAAATGAAGTATTACAGAACTAACGGTTACGATGTACATTTTAGGACATCCTCAGGTCTCAAGAATACATCTGTCAGACCTCAGAGAAAACAGCCTCAGACATCAGACCTTAGATAAAAACACTTATGGTCTCAGAAAAACATTTGTCAGTCTTCAAACAAAACGGCATCAGACAAACGGACTCAGGAAAAAGTAGTAATAGTGCGTTCACTTCAGCTCGTTTTTTGAAGGATTTTTTTAAAACCACATGACAAATTGTAGGGTGTAGAGTCCAGCCGTGTCTCATTGTACAGTAAGCCAAAGCCAGCCAGCTTTTCTCCATAGAGAGTAATGGTGGTCCATGGTGGTGCGTCCTATTTGTATTCGGACCTCAGAAACTCCAACTTCCGAGTGGGGAAAATCAACCGGAACACCCCCGCGAAGTCGGACTTCCCACTTGGAAAGTCAGAGATTTTTTTTTTTTTCTGACATTTGATTTCAAAATGGCCACTCAGCTCGTCAACAACAGTAAGTTGTGTTGCAAATTGGCTTATTTTACACAACACACTTGTAGTGTGTTTAAAATCAATGTTACATGTGGTCCATGCATGCAACTCCTAATTGAAGAAACTGAAAGTGATATTTGCATCTGGAATGCAAGGTGTACAACAATGCAATGTTTGTATGATCTGCGATGTTGAAATCCTGTCGCCATGTTGAAATCCCGACTTCTCTGACTTTAACTGTAACGCCCGCAACTCAGGTGTGACATCATTCCCAGTTCCGACTTCCGAGGTAAATAGAACACTCCATAAAAGAGCGCAACTTGACAGCGCAGGCGCTCCTCTGATGGTGCATTCCAGTTACCTCGTAATTCTGAGTGACCGAAAGTGAATGATGTCCTAAAAAGACATTTTCACGTTCTAACTGTATCAACTTGGAAAAAAACTAAAAGCATCTAAGAAAGCGGCGTGTATTACTGCTCTTTCGGACTCTACACCCTACAATTTGTCATTTGTGGTTTAAAAGAAACGTCCTTAAAAAAACAAGCTGAAGTGAACGCACTATGAGTACTTTTTCCTGAGTCCGTTTTGTCTGATGCCGTTTTGTTTAAAGATGTGTTTTTATCAAAGGTCTGAGGTCTGACCGAATGTATTCCTGAGACCTGAAGATGTCCTAAAATGTACACCGAAAACTGGACAAGTAATGAGGAAAAAGCAAATAAGACTAAAGAAGGAAGCAAAAGGTAAGAATGTCTAAAGATAGGAAGTGAACAAAGCCCAAATTAAGTAACACTATGAACCTAAAGTATAATTTAACAGAATCTAACACCGATGAATAAACTAAAATCATGAGGTGAACTGAACAAGGAAATTAAATACTGAAACTCAACCCAAATACCTAACATCATGACACTAAGGATGAAAGAGATCTAAGAAAAAAAGAATAAAGGAACCTAAGAGAAACTTAAAGTAAAAGTACTAATGAACAGGGAAGAGAGGAGAGAAACCGAACAGGAAGGAAACACTATAAAGAGATTCAAATCAGAACACTAAGGAGAGAAATTAAGTTAAACAGAACCAACAAAGAGAAAAATTACGAAAAAAAGAGAAAATTAATAAAATATCAAATCAACCCAAAAACAATTAAACAAAAGTATAAATATCTAGGAGGAGACAGGAGGTGATAATATGGAAGGAAGATAAAACCTTGAATCACTCAACTACAATCTAGGATACAGTGTATTTTACCTTATGAGGGTTTAAATATTTATTACAGTCTTTACAAGATCAGAAAAGTTCTAAATCTGTGGCCTATGCTTAGATGGTTATGTTTATATAAGTTATTATCTTCATGTTTAAAAGTTCTGTCTCAAATATGTTGACAAACTGAGCTTTAAAGTTGTCTGAAACTAAAGAACAGTATGTGCCTAGAGGAGACAGGCAGTGGTCACATGACTTAGCAACTGTCACAGACTTCCTGGTTACCTGCCTGCAACCTGTGGTGCTTCATATCAGCCACCATTATGACTGGCTACATCTGCCACCTTAATATTTAAACCCTGCTCGAGATCAGGTTGCAGATTACTGGTAAATTATTAATCCCTATAGATTGGCTAAATTAGTCTGGAGCATTTGGATGTGAGGCAGCGACAAACACTTTCACAGAAGCAGGTATGTTTGGTTTTTGGCTTTTTGATCTGACTTTTATAAAATCTTGAATCATCATTGATTAATGATTAATGAAAACATGCATGAAGGGAAATCATTATAGATGGTATTTGTGCAACGATGGCAGAGGCAGTGGATTGTTGCTTAGTAAATTATCTTTAGCCAGATTAATAGATCTTTTCTGTATTGTACTAACCTGAAATAAAGTGTAAAGGAACTTTCTTACAAAGTATTATATATTTACACAAATACAAAATAATACTCTAGAGAAAATGTGAAAGAACACATCAGCATTAGAATTAATAGTAATATAATAGTCAGTCTTACATGTTCCGCATTTTCATGTTATTGGAGATATTAGAAACTGTTACATAAATGTTTAGGTGTACGTTGTGAAGCACGTAAACTGTATTCTGCTCCAGATCGATGAAGACAAAAAGCTGTGATAAAGATAGAGGTTTAAGGACGGGTGACTGGTTATGTGTCCGATGTGGGGTTTAGGTTACAAAACAGAGGAGCGGTGATAAATGTTTGATCCTGTGTTGTGTGTTACGCTTTACTTTGGAACAGGCTTAAGATGTCTGACTCACTTCAAGACCTAAAACGTTTTGAAACAGGTTACATCTATGTCTTTTTTAAGTGTTTGTTAAATAAGAATAATGTACTACTGTTCCCGTTACTCTAACAACTAGGGATGTGTATTGGTAAAAATCTGGCGATATGATATGCATGGCGATACAGGGGAAACGATACCATATATTGCGATACTATGAGTTAGAATGTGTTTTGTGATTTAAAAACTGAATTTAACTGTATAAAAACTGTCAGCATTCTAAACACTCCAACCTGTTTCATACTTTAACACATCCAGTTTTATTACTAGATCTAGTTGATCAACTGGAAAGAAGAAGGTGAAAACAGCCACAACTACCAGTCATACTTTTAATTTTGCTACAAAAATGACTGTCATCATTCAAATCCTAGAAAATTGTTTTTTTAATTTTTTTTCACAAAGGGCCAGGTTGGTTTGGGTAACTTCATTTGTGGATACTGATGGTCACTGTGGTTTGCTGGAGTCCCATAGCATTAGAAATGGTTTTGTAACGCTTTGTAGACTGAACATTTTAAATAATTTTGTTTCTTTTCTCATTGAATTTCTTTAGATCATAGCTTGATGTGTTTCTTCCAAGATAATTTAGCCTACTTAATGTTGTCAGGCAGGCCTTTCACTCGATTCTATGATATGGTCGGGTGTGGCTAGTAAAATAAAAATAAAAATGTGGTTAATCACAGTTAATCCATGATTTAATAAGGGTGGGCACTTACTTTTTCATCGAGCCTGGTTGCTTTGGATAGTTTTTTTTTAAATTAATAGATGAATTTAAAAAAACTATAAAAAATGTATCTAAAATCAAATAAAAATCAGTTTTGGATTCTGTATTTTAAATAGAAAATATAATTAATGTGGATTGTGTTAATATTTAAAGTTTTTTAGGCAAAACACATTTGGAAATTAATAAAAGCTGAAATGTACTAGACAGCAATATGTAGGTCATTAGCAAACAAAAGAATTAGAAAATTATCACAAATCTTTATTAAATCTTTTATTGACCATGGGTCCTAAAATCTGGAAAAGTATGATGTTTTATTCAGTATTTAGTCTGGTTTGGATATATATAGGTAAAGAAAATAAGATTCTGGAAAACCCTTCCTTCCTTCCTTCCTTCCTTCCTTCCTTCCTTCCTTCCTTCCTTCCTTCCTTCCTTCCTTCCTTCCTTCCTTCCTTCCTTCCTTCCTTCCTTCCTTCCTTCCCTCCCTCCCTCCCTCCCTCCCTCCCCCGTTTCATATTATGAGCCTGACCACTGTAGGAGTCTTGGGGTCTAATAACCACATTAAAATGTGCAGGAATCCTGATTGACACACCATTTTTGACCAATTAATGAGAGGTTATTAGTCTGATGGTAAAAGTTACTAGTTATTTGGTACGTTTTTAGAAAATGTAAACATGCATAGTAATTGAACACGAAAACTTCCCTCACATCTTTTCCTCAAGGTACACACTGAAGGATATCAGTTGTATCTCTGTGCTGCATATTTGAGTGTCTCCGCTCAACAGCCGTCTAAAATCAATCGTGTTATGATTCATAAACCTGTCCACATGTGACAGGGTTAAACATAATTTTTCACATCAATTTTCCAGATCCCCTAAAATGAAAGACTTCCCCTTCACTCCCTCAGGGTCACACAACCTCTGTGATGCATTAACATGTTTATGAGAGGAGCAGGCGTCAAATTGAAAATAAACATCCCTCTCCATCAGGTTTATCTGTAAAATGTGGCATTTTATAAATAAAAAAAATGGTGCATGCTTCCCAGAAATTGTGTTTTTATCTGTTGTGTTGTTTTGTTTTTCTTGATCAAGACTTAATGCTCTTCTATGGGGTTTTTTGTCCCAAGAACATCACATTTTAAAATAAGAGGCCTCTGAAACAGCTTACACTGTGATTGTTTATTCAAAATGCTTGCACAGAGGTGTGGCAAAGGTACGCCGCTTCAGGTCACCTAATCTCAGACCAATCCAATTGATCTACAGGAGATTGCACTTCTTAGTGTGCACAGCAAGGTCTCAGTGGAGACAACTGTAAGGGAAACGCCGCTTGTTGCTCGTCCTCTTGAGGAAGCATTTGCTGTTACTATCGCTGTTGCTCTATTATGATCACCAGAGGCTCTTTACTTGTAACTTTTCTCAGTGCTGATGAGTCAGAAGAAAATAACACTCGCCATGTAAGTAGCAACTGGGTTTTTTCCTTTTAATTGTCTTGTTTTAAGTTTATGTGGCACCCTGGTGGTTATAGTCATTACTAGGTAAGCTGTTGGGATGATGGTGTCTGTGCTTTATTGATTTTATTTGCTTCCCTTTTTAGCTGGTATGTTTATTTTTTCTTGTGTTGCAGCAGTCCAAAAGTATGACCTCTGTTCCTTGTACAAAGCATTAAGCATTAAAAAGGGATTAACATTTTCCTTGGCTTACATAAACTATACAATCACAACATTTTGACAGGATTTGCGAAAACAAACTGTTTATCTGGGATCTGGTTTGCTGCCCAGGAGATCTTTGCATGGATTGTACCCCTACCAGTCCAGCATGATTGGGCTGGAGAACCTGGGCGATCCCTCGGCCGACTGGGATATAGTGGAGACTATCGGGAAAGGGACGTACGGCAAAGTCTACAAAGTGACCAACAAAAAGGACGGGAGCCAGGCGGCAGTGAAAGTGCTGGACCCGATCAATGTGAGTCTCATCAAAGCTCATTATTTACTCAACCTTAGGATTCAAAGCTGCTGTGGTTTCCTCATTATGGCTGATGTAAGGTGGTTTGTTACAGTAACCAGCATCCCCCATGTAGGTCTGCACATTTCAGATATTTCTCTGCTTCAGCACACCTGAATCAAAGGGCTGAATTACCTCCTCAGCTAATGAAGGCCAGTGAGCCCAGAGGACCATGGGTGGGTATACGCTTCCAGCAGCTTCATAAACAGGATTCATAACAGTTCAGGGATACTTTTAAGTAGCATGTGCAAAATTATCTCTGTTTGGTAGTGTAATGATGGCCATTGAGAGATATTTGGTGGAATTAGAAACTAAGCTATGGATGGTGCTTGATTTTAAAAATGTATCCTTTATTTTTCATACAGTACATAAAATAATCCATCAGGACATTCATTAAGTGGTTTCCATCTGACATAACCCCCTGCATTTATTCGTACCCCTGGAAAAGATTTGTAAAAAAAAAAACTCCTTAAAATAAATTTTGTTTGCAGAGGTAAAATCTCTGACTGAAACAAAATCAGGTAAATCCAATTTTATCCAATTTTAAGTACATCTTTAAGATTTAATTGTTTTCTGGAATATTACGGGTTCAATTATAACAATCTCATTTGCTGAATATTTAATTGTTTTAGTTGGTGTTTTTTAATTCATGTTTTTAATCTATGACCATATAAAGAATAGCTAAGAGTAGAGATCAAGTTATAGTGGCAGAAACAATAGTCTAGATAAAATAAAAAATATTAAAAGAACTTGAAAAGATTAAAAACACATAAATTGAAAATTTGAAAAAAAAAGAGACACAATTTATAAAAATGATATAGCATCCAAAAGATAACCATGCTGATGGGTTTGCTGGCTTAAAATCCATTCTCTCGGTCCTCTGCAGAAAATTACATTACAAAATACTCCCCAAGCCTCAGAGTTGGAGAACTACAGTAATTTCTCAATATTATGCCCCATCAAGAGAACATTAATTTATTTTAAACTTCAAACATATTTATACCACTGGTGCATGTAACTGTGGGTGGTGCTGCATATGTGATTGGAAAAAAGAGCCTTCAATTACTGAAGAACAGACTGTATATCTTAATTGGTAAATGAAAAGACAAAAAAATGTCCAATATTTGTAGTTGAAATGCCACAAAATACTTGCTTGTGTCTTTAATCTTCTCATCTGCACCGCTACCATTTTATTCTTTCTATATCCAGTGTTCCTACACAGTCAGCTTTTATCATCTTCCAGGACTGGATAAGATTGTGAAAAAGAAGATTGCATATTGAAAATATTTGTAGTTTCCATTTTTTTTCAACCTTTCATCTTCTAAGGACAACAGTTTCATAATGCTTAGTAAATGTAGCTTTTTCTCATTGATTTATATTAAATTTACATGCTTTGTTTTTGATTCAACACACCACACCTTGAATTTAACATTTTAAACAACAGCATTTTGGTTTTTGACTTACTGTCTGACTGAGTGCTCAGAAATAAAAGAGAGCCATTTCACAACCTCTTTGGTCTTTAGACAACTTTAGATTCAGTAGTCTACTATATCTGTAGTTATTAATCTGGCTCTGAAATGCCAAACAAAGGTATTTAAAAACAAAAGCTACCAAAGTGCACAAAATGGCCTTTAAATAGCAACTCGCCCCCCTTCTTATGGTGCGTTCCATTTGTAGTTGGAACTTGTAAATTCCGACTTCCGAGTGGGGAAAGATCAACTCGACGGCCCACTAAGTTGGACGTTCCACTCCAAAAGTCTGAGATTTTTTCTTGCTCTGACTTAAAAATAGTAGTTGTGGTGGAAAAATGTTTATTTTACAAGACATACTTGTAAGAGTTCATCTAAAAATCAATATTACTTGTAGAGCTTGCAACTCTAAACTTAACAAAATAAAAGTGGTGTTTGCATATGGTAAGCACAACTTAAAACAATGTTTGTAAGAGGTGCTACTAACAGTGGGTAACCGGGCGTCGCCATATTGAAATCCTGACTTATCCGACTAGGTTAACAGGAACGCTGTTTACTCGGGAGTGACGTCAAAAATCCCAGCTCCGAATTCCGACTTTCGAGGTAAATGAAATGCACCGTTACTCCGCCCACATTTCTTGTTTAAAGTGTAACTGAACCCCATAAAAAAGCATAACCCCGCCCCCAGATAACATTTGAAAAATTCTACAAAGTGGGCGGTGCCAGGAGGGGTGGGGCCAAGTGTTGAGGAAAAGCGGAGGTGGGAACGTGGGGGTGTGTTCCGGAGGACAACGACAGCTGAAACATGGACAGTGACCAAAGCGACATGGGCAGTTTTGTGATCTGATCGACGTTCATCTGTTTTGAACGTTAGCCTATGTTAGCATCACCACTCAGAGATTGGACTCCTCCGGTCTTCCTCTGCCTCAGCAGCACTGGGCTCGGGCGGCGCTGGCTCGGTGCCCTGAACCAGCGGATCTCCTCCGTCATCACCGGAGATAGAGGAGTAGAGGGAGGCTTTATGGAGCCCAGCGGCCGCAAGCCGTATTCATTCGACCCGCTGGCTCAGGGCGCTGAGTCAACGCTGTCCGAGGCTGGCGCTGCTGCTGAGGGAGAGAGAGACAGGATGGGTCCGGTCTCTGAATGGTGATGCTAACATAGGCTAACGTTCAAAAAAGTATGTTAGCTATGCTAACTAAGTGCTAATGTGATAATAATGGTAACCTGAAAAACGCAATCCAACTCCAAACTCGCCACAGGGCTGGTATGTCTGATAGTTTTATACCCAAACCCACGGGGCGTCTGTAAGACCATGACTGCTGTGACACAGTCAATGCCTGTGACGTAGAGATGTACCGCTCTCCACCAATCACAAAATTCAAATGCAGTAGCCACCGTTCAACCCTAAGGGGGCAGCACTAAGACGTTTTTAGACCAAAAAGTGTAGAATTAAACAAGTTTACACCAAAATGTACAAAAATCCCCAGAAACTGAAAGACTGCATTGGTAAAGACCCATTTATACAGTTTAGAAGCAAAAAAAAGTTGTTTTGGGGTTTAGTTATTCTTTAAAAATTTAACCATAAGGAGGCATTGGCTGGGGGATCAAGGGACGAGTGAGGGGGAGGAGGCTGGGCTAAACTACAATATTTAACAAACAAGCAATTAACACTAAATAATGATCTATAATACAAAAAGCTATGCTAAAAATTCAAACTAAAAACTATGCAAACAAATTGGCTAACCTGCTAAACGGTGTAAACGCTTGCTATTCCAACTCCAACTTGCTACTAAATTCAAATGTAGTTCAAACTTTTAACCTGAAGAGGCCGCCACACTTATATAAGATGCACTAAAATGCCAAAATAACGACTACACATGTAGACAGCACTATTAGACACTCATTGATATACTTCATGAGCAGAAAAAGTTGATTTGGGGGGGGGGAGTTGCTCTTTAAAGAAACTACATTAACCCTGACTCTTAGTCATCTGACACGCTGAGACTACAGAAGTGATCATAGTTTGTCCAGATGCCACAGAAACAAGGAAATATCCCATTACCAAACTCTGAGAACTGGAAGCCAATTTTACCTCTATATTTTTAATATATTTGTGGAGCCTGTAGATAATGAAAGCCAGCTCCTATTAATCTGGCCCAAGGATAACTTTCAACTCAAAAGGACACAGTTTTGTAAAAAAATGTAGTAAAATCTAGAAGTTGTAGTCTGAAAAGGGTGTAGGAACACTGCGTAATTATAACTTGTGTGCACTCGGGGAGCACTGTAAAGACGACTGAAAAATCGTTGCCTATTTTTTTCTGATAGTACGTGTTAGCCGGCTGATTATTGTGCTCTTCTTACAGAGAGAGGCTGTGCAAAAAGTGTCAAAAACACATGCACAGCAGAGGACTCCTGGCAGTTATTTTTTTTCATGGTACTGCTGCATCATTAAATAGCATTTGTTGGTTTACCACCATGAGGCAATGAAAATATATAGTGGAAAATATGTAGCTACAATTAGTTCAGCAGCTTTAATGAAACCTGTTTCATGTTTTATTTGTTGTTTTATAAATTCTTGTCTCTTTGTGACTCTCTGTAATGTTAACAAGGGTCATGTGTTGTCATGATGATTAATGTCTGACTGAAAACTTGATTTATTTTTGAGACTAAAACATTTGTTGTTCTTTATGACTGTGGCTTCCTGTAGCATCCGAGCCCCTCAAACAGAGTAGGTTACAAATCTTGTCTTCTATGTATCAACCTTCTCTCTCTGTCCACTGTTTTCCCTCCATGTTAAATCTAGCGCAGTCTTACCAGATAGCCTCCGTTCATTTTTCTGTTTGACGATGCTGTAGACCCTGTATCGGCCACCCATGTTCTGAGACCTGCCTGTGATTGTGTCAGTGGAAGGATCCACCATCCTGGCAGCAGATCCACAACGATGCTCCTCTCAACAAGATGGAGCTGCCTCCTGTCCCATCTCTCTCTTTGATTACACCGCTGACACTATCACTCAGACATCCAGGAGGAGAAATTCTGCCTCTGTGGCTGTGGATCTTCCCACCCTCTGAGATTTACTTTATTAGAAAAGTGGAGCTAGGAGTAGTTCATCCTGTCCGTGTGTTTCTATAATAAAGATTCTAATCATAGCTACTTGGTGTTGCATTGTAGCTAAAAATAAATAGTCACACACATTTGAAGCATTTTTTATGATATTCTATATTGTTGTTTATGTTTCAAACTGTGCTTAAAGTTTGCTTGTTTGCTCCTTTTAAGGATGTAGATGAGGAGATTGAAGCAGAATACAACATCTTGAGGTCCCTGTCTAACCATCCTAATGTGGTGAAGTTTTATGGCATGTTTTACAAGACAGACAACTTATGTGGTGGACAGCTCTGGCTGATACTCGAGGTGAGCTCTTCCTCATGTATCTTTGATTAGATTATTTCAGATTTTGAAGTGTAAAATTAAACCCCAACTGGTCTGGCTATTTTTTTACATTTTATTTATAATAGATAATTTGTTTTTAAATCGTATTACTTTTAATTTAGTTGTAACTAATTGTAACTTATTTGACTATTTTCATTTATTCAGATTAATGTAATATTGTCCATTCTCTTTTCTATATCTATATTTTTATTGGATTTTATTTCATTGTCTTTGTATTGAAGCAACCAAACAACCAGATGGATGTTCTGGTCGTTGCTAGACGTGAGCTGTTTAACAAGAGCTTTGTCAAGTCTAACCTAAGCAACCCTTAATAAGATGGCTTGTGTATCAAGGGGTGACTGTAAACAATGGGTTTATGCTGTAATTTCACCTTCAGTCAGTTACGACCAAATAAACCTTTTGAAGCAGGAAGGAAACAAGTTTAGTAATAAAAAAATAATCCAACTACCCCTATTTGAACGGTCAGGATTATGAGAAATTGGTAAAGAAATGAGATCCTGCATAGGCATGTTTAAGTACTTTGCTTCCTGTGCACATATCCTTAAGTAGAATTTTATTTTCTGCAGACACATCATTAGATTTTTAGCAGCTTTTCAGAAGACATTTATGAACTTTTCTACTGAATTTTAGAGGACTAACAGTAAATGTGAGCTAGGGAAGCGTATTGCATTCATTTGAAAATAAAATAAAATTGAAAAAAAGCTATGATTTTCTGACTTAACAAGATAAATTTTACACAAAAAATATACAGAAAATACAGAAAAAAATGTATTAATTGGTTCCCTCGTATTTGTCTAAAAATCTCAGCCAATAACATGGCTCGGTCCGGAATCAACGATTACTTGTCTGTCTCACTGGACAAGTGCACTTCTGCGGCTCCTCCACTCATTACACAGTGCCGCATTTTGCAACAGAACACCACTCGTGTAAGAGGTTCTCCACTCAATAATGTCAGAGAAGGAGAAGCAGCCAGCTGCTACCACTTCAACTTTAGGACAAACTACCAGAGTCCCCAAAAGAAAAATGCCATTAGAAGTCATGGAAAACAAAAGACGTTTTCCGCCATGTTACTTCACGAAAACTGTGACTGGTGTTTTGTGCTCTCTTGTCTCTCGCTCTCTCTTCTCTCTGTTTACTGTGACAAACGAGAGATACCCCACCGCTTATCCTTTGACAAGCGGTAGGCTTTAGACAATGGATGGATGGAAACGGGATGTATTTGAGTTCCTCTTGCTTAGCCAGGTAATAATACCTACAGGCATAAAACATCCCTCCATCTATCCATCGTCTATATCCCTGCAGGGTCTCAGTGGGGCTGGTGCCTATCTCCAGCGGTCATTGAGCGAAAGGTGGGGTACACCCTGGATATGTTGCTAGTCTATCGCAGGGCAATGCCATGGAATGGTCCCCACAGTTAATCTTGTTAGTTCAGAAAATCAGAGCGGCATTTTTTTTGTAAAACTTATCTCATTATTTCAGAAAACATAGCGGTATTCTTTGAGGGTAAAACTTCATTAATTCAGGAAAAAAGGCGGTATTATTTGTTTTGTAAAACTCATCTCGTTAATTCAATAAAACCAAACCACTATTTTTTTGTAAAACTTATGTCATTAATTCAGGAAAAAAAGCAGAATTTTTTGTTTTGTAAAACTTAACTTATTTAAAAACAACAACAAAGCAGTATTTTTTTTTCTAAAACGTATCTAGTTAATTCTGAAAAACCAAGTTTTGTGAATCCAATATGCTTCCATACAGAACGCTTCCGTATAAATGTGAGGAACTTAGCATAAAGAGGAAAACCCCAACTAATAAAATATAGAACTTCAAAATGAAGTGAATTATCTACATCATGACAGAAAAAAAGGTCAAAACTTACAATGTGATTTCCTGGATTTTTTTTTCTTTTACATTCTCTCTCGCCTTTGAAATGTACCTATAATGAAAATTAGAGACCTCTCTCATCTTTTTAGGTGGCTACCAAATACTTTTTTGCCCTACTGTAATACCATAGACAATATGATCTTGAGCAAACCCAGATGGCCACAGGTTTCTTTGGACATCTTTTTCTCTCCTGGATGCCACATGAAACACACATATATGTGAGTGCTACAGAATCCATGTGTGACTCAAATGTTGCAACAATCACCCCATAAAGACTCCACCCCATAATATCTCTCACTACTCTATGTAGACTCTCTGTCTGAGATGATAATTATTCACTCACCCCTGCATGCTGAATGTTTGGAATGGCTCCTACTGATGGCAGTCTGGCCTAAATCATGTTTTTTAGCTAATGCATTGAACCTTTCTCCCTAGATAGTTTATTAATGTTTACATACAGAAAAATAATAGAACAAGACGGTGACGGTACAACAAAAGTAACTGTCCCATCTGAACGCTCGAGCACGGCGTAAACTCTACACCGCAGGTGTCAAACTCCAGTCCTTGAGGGCCTGTGTCCTGCAACTTTTAGACGTATCTCTATTTCACACAACTGAATCAAATCATCAGGTCATCGGCAGGACTCTAGAACCTGAGTGCCTGCTGAGGATGCAATTCAGCCATTTGTTTCAGGTGTATTGGATCAGGCATACATCTAAATGTTGCAGGACACCAGCCCCTCAAAGACTGGAGGTTGACACCCCTGCTCTACACCCTTCATCCCGATACACAGGCACTATACAAAATGTGACACACAGATTTAAACCCAAATAACAGAAGTTGTTTGATATACCAACACACTTAGGAAGTAGTGTAATTGAAGCCTAATATTTGGAAATACTATGCAGGCATTGACGGCGCTTCTCACAAAGCGCGATGGTATTGAGCTGACATATGAGGCTGAGCTTCTTTCTTCAGCTTGGATGAGTGGCCAACCCTCCCCATGAATCATAATTTAGAGCGGTGAGTGATGGACGAGTCACCAGTGTTTCTCTGTCTCCCTTGCAGCTGTGCAACGGCGGCTCCGTCACAGAACTCATCAAAAGCCTGATCATGCGCGGCCAGCGTCTGCAGGAGTCCGTCATCTCATACATCTTGTACAGTGCCCTCTTGGTAAGCTGGCAGCTGATGTTAAGTAGCAGCTAAGATGCAAACATGCTAAATTTCAGGGTCTTGTGAAAGCATCCATACCCTTAAACATTCTCACCCTTTGTCACCCCCACGAACTTCTGTGAATTTTATTATGATTTTATGTGAAAAACCAACATAAAATAGTGCATAACTGTAAAACAGAAGGAAAAACATCTATTGTTTTCAAATTTTCTTAGAAATAAAAATCGGAAGCTTCTAAATTCAGCTCTGATCCAACTAAATCAAATAGATAAATGACCTCCTCAGCATCAAACAAGTTCTACAGAGTCCTGCTAATGACCCAATTATTTGATACAGATGGGTTACAGCAGATGCATGTCTAAACGTTGTTGAACACTGCCTCTGAAGGACTATGGTTTCCTGATCTAAACCCTTTCATTGTAGCTCTGATTTTATGTTAAAGGTTGTTGTCGTGCTGGAAGTAGAACATACACCTCACTCTAAAGTAGGCTATATTCTGCAGCCTCAATTAAGTTTTCTTCCAGGATTTCCCAGTATCTGCCTCTGTTCATCCTAACATAAATTCTGACCAGCTTCTCTGCCTTTACTTAGGAAAATCCCTATAGTATGATGTTTCCACCATGTTTTATAGAGGGGATAGCGTGTTGAGGGTGATTTGGCGCTTTACTTTTTTCCTGCGCTAAGCCCAAATGTTTTGGTCTCATCTGAGGACCTTCTTTTAGATATTCGCTGTCACCCGTAGATGGCTCATGGCAAACTGTAAGTGGCTTTTCTAATGGCTTTTGTTTCTACATAAGTTCGCTGCCACTTCTATATGAAAGCCAGATTTTAGCTCGACTGAAAAGACATAGATAAAAATGCACACAGCTAGACTCTATTTACTAATAATATGATTTATAAATACACTAAGTTGCACTGAATTTTGTTTAAGAGTATCATAGTAAAATGAGCCAAATCCATGCCACCAATAACCAATTTTTACTTTTGAATAAAATGAAGAATGTGTCATTTTCTGCACTGTGCTGGTCTATCCCATAATCCCACCCCCCCCCCCCCCCCATAATTCCGGTGATATTCTCTGAAAGTTTATGGACGTACTGTGAAAAAAAAACAGTGAAAAGATTCAAGAATAGTATACTAGTCTTTGCTCATTTGCCTTTTTTTGTGTGCAAATTACTATGTTTAACTCAAAGTGCATCTTTGTTCCCCAACTTTAAAGGGTTTGCAGCATTTACACAACAACCGGATAATCCATCGTGACGTCAAAGGAAACAACATCCTCCTTACAACCGAAGGGGGAGTCAAACTGGTTGACTTTGGTAATTATCTTTCCAAAAAAATGTGCTAAAAGAGATTAATACCTATTTTTAAAAAGTTAATTTTTGAGGTATGACTGATGCTTTGGCAGTGCAGCACATGCCTGTAACATTGCTTGTGAAGGATGAACACAAGTGCAGGGTAAATCATTTGATGTGCTCCAGTCTCTTTAGTCCCCCGCTCACCATCACGTATTTTTATTTCATGGAGCGTAGCCTGAACCCGGGGCTATTATTGTTCGTTTAAATTGCATTATTTGATGCTTTGCATATTAAGAGAAAGCTGCTATGCCAAATGACTTTGAGTCGCCCCCAGGCGTGTTTATGTCCCTCGTGTCATGGAGATGAAGTGGACTCATGCTGATAAAAATCTGTCCTACATAATTTGAAATGATTATGGCCTATTATTATTACTGCTTGGCAGGCTGCCACAGCAGATTGTACACAAGGAGATGATCAATTCTAACATTTTTTACCTGTTGTAAATCTGACTTTGGCTTTTAGAGTCTTATGCTCCAGAAGGTAGATTTTATTGTCACTTTCTGCAGGTGTTTCAGCTCAACTGACCAGTGCACGGCTGCGAAGGAACACATCAGTCGGGACGCCGTTTTGGATGGCTCCTGAGGTAAGACCTGCATCTATAAAAAATAAAATAAAATAAACACATGCTTTAGTGCCTGATGCATTCATACAAGTCAGTTATTTTAGTGAGCCTCCCTCCTCTGTGTCATTGTGTATTCCCCTCCTGTTCTCTGCCATGGGTGCAGCTCTTGAGGTTGCCTCAAGGTTAATAGCCGGGAGTCTGAGGGCCCCTCGGCTTACTCCTTGGCAGAAATGAGGTGCGGTGATTGGTCCGGTTGGGCAGGGACCTCAGGGGCAATTAGAATAAACTCAGCTGGAAAATGTAATGTCACTTATAATTATTGACTGTGGGAAAGCGGAGCTCACACCGGCAGCTATTCTGAGCTGACCCAGCTTGAATTTGCTTTAAATAAGCTGGATTTTTAGCTTTGAGTCAGTGGAACAGTTTCATTTTGATTTGACACAGTTCTTAAGCAAAATCGGTCTTATTTTTGCCATAAACTGAATTTGTCTCACATCACTTTTACATTTTCCTGCATATTTGGGGGGAAAATATAGATTTTTTTTTTGTACTCAGATGTTGTTATGTTGCCAGGTCATAGCCTGTGAGCAGCAGTACGACTCCTCATATGATGCCCGCTGTGATGTGTGGTCTCTTGGCATCACAGCCATCGAGCTGGCAGATGGAGACCCCCCGCTGGCTGATATGCATCCAGTAAAAGCTCTCTTCAAAATCCCGAGGTGAGTCCAGTAGAGGGCGCTCCTATCACACAGGTGGATAAAGACCTCAAATGCCCCCCCAGTTAGCAGAACAATGATAAAACATTAGAGCTGTTAAACAGGAAAACCATTATATTTCCTCTAACAACTGAATGAGGTTGTTTTTTTAAACTATGATTTGAGATTTGGATGTCCTCATTCCTGTCTACAAAGTAGGTTTTGATGAATAATGATAAAATCCATGCTTTAAAAAGTCCTTAAAGTAATTCCAATGATATACTCTCTGAAAATATTCACTTCTGGGAATAGTGCATGTCTGACGAGGGGGACACACATGTTTGACCTTCTCTTGACAGCACAATTGTGCAATTATCTCTCCGTTTGTGGGAGATGTGCCCCTCTGATTGCAATTTGCATTAGTGATTAGCTCCATTCACACCGAGATGAGGCTGTCAGCAACCCCCACCAACCCTTGCCAATCCCGGTCACAATATTATCTCCTCCTCACCAAGACGCAGGAGCACGGCTTGTGCGGCAGAAATTATGCGTGCCGGTGCAGCGTTTCATCAGCGTCAGATTTTACCCAGAAGGTAGACTGATTGTAGGAGATGGGACTGACTGATGGCAGGAGGTGTTGGTTAAATTCTGCAAGATATTTATATAATCTTACATGGCAAGGTTTTTTGCAAGATTTTCTATTTTTCCACTCTGAGCTTCATTAAAATCTCCGTTTTTTTTACTGGTTGAGCTGTTATTAATTGTTTGCCATCCATAGTTTGATACCTACAATGCAGTATAACAGCCTGTTAATTTTTCCATCAGTAGACACAAACCTGTAAATTTCCATAACTGTGGAAATAAAGAATTTGCAGGAGGTAGCATACATATGATGAATTTTTTTTCACAAGCCTGAACAAGTACACATATTTACTCTGCCACTGTGCACCATGAGCAGAATAGTAAGGAATGTAAAAAGATAAAATTCCAAATGCACAAATGTAAAGGTTTAGAGTTTATACACTTTACTCGTGCTTTACTTGGAGCCATAAGCTTTGGTTGAAGACTGAGCATATTAGCAACACTCACTCAAGGAGGGTTTGGTGTTGATCAAAGAATGGTTATATAAAGACACACTTCATATCCTCTGTTAGGTAAGGTGGAGGATCTGTGATGTGGGTGCTTTTTTGTTTCAAAAGCGCCAATAACCTTTTTAGTGTGCAAAACATCAAGCACTATCCAATCCTTGCAGGATTAACAACTGCTGGTGCCTATTTCCAACAGTCACTGAGCGAGCTGCGGGGTACGCCCTAGACAGGTTGCCAGTCCATCGCAGGGCAACACAGAGACACAGGATAAACAACAATTCACGCACTCAATCGCACCTAAGGACAATTTAGAGAGACCAGTTAACCTAACATTCATGTTTCTGGACTGTGAGAGGAAGCTGGAGTAGCTGGAGACATACCACACATCTATTCAATTCTAAAATACTTTATTGATCCCAGAGGGAAATTAAGTGTTGGAATAGCTGATATAATTAATTCTTTAAGGAGTTGTTGTAGATGATGATGGCTGTGGGCAGGAAGGATTTCCTGTAGCGGTCTGTATTGCAGCGAAACTGAAGAAGCCTCCGACTGAAGAAACTCTGTATGACAGTCTCATGAAGAGGATGCTCAGGGTTGTCCATAATCTTTTTGATTTTATGAAGAATCCTTCTTTGCATCATCATCTCCAGAGGTTTCACAGTCGTCCCCAGAATGCATGGGGAGAGCATACAAACTCCATGCAGAATGATCCCAGGCCGCAATTCAAACCCAGAAATCCTGGGTTGTAGTGCTACCAACTGTGCCTCAAGGACTATTTAAATAAAAACCTATTGGAATCTACCAACTGAAAAACTGGGTCTTTAAGAGGAGAATGATCAAAACATGTGGCCAAATCAGCACAGCAATGTTTCACCAAACACAAAACCAAACTTATTCCATGGCGACTAAAGTTCCCAAATCTTTTAGAAAACATGTGTGTTGAGGTGATGAGAAGAGACCAGAGCAGAGGATCCAGAATAACAACTTCTTAACATATTTTTTCCCCAGCCAAACAAGTTAATTCAAATTAAAGATTCCCTTTTCAGTGTGTGATTATGCTGATCCAACAAAATATCATTTTAATTTAAACCTTTTTACACATCTTTACCTAGGCTGCCAGCTAATTTATCTACATCTGTATATGATATTCTAATTTATTCATTCAAAATTTTACAGAAATGTTTAAAAACTAATATTTCTTATACCGACACTCCTCCCCTCTCTGTTCAAACTAAAGTATACATAGTGTGGCCTTTTCCTTTGAATTGTGACCTGAAAGGTTTAGTGGTTGTTAAATAAATCACAGTGTGTGTGGAGGCATGAAATGATTCTTTCACCATGACATTTATCTCAAATGTATTTCCCCCCGATGCTGCAGCTCTGCAGATGAATTCAGGAGGAAATGCTCGCATCACTCCTGAAGGAATTACTTTCTAAATAAGGAAATGTGTTTCACCTTTAGGTCTCTGGTGGCGGCGCAAGTGATTCATGATAAGATCTTAGGGATTTATCTTTGCAGGGCTTTGACGACTGTAGAGTTTATTTATTTATGTATTTTCCTTGTTAATGTATCACAAAGGCTTTCCAGAAGAGCTTTTTCTTCTGTTAAATACCGTTGTCCTGTACTTATACATGTTTGCACTAAAACCTGCTATAAGCATTTCTTATCATTCTGATATTTCACATCAGCACATTTTGTGTTTAAGCAGGATAAAAAACTGAAAAACAACACCGTGCATCAGCTCATATCTTGTATGTGGTGCTGTTGTAACAATGAACTGAATAGAGCCAAATAAACATCCAGCCAATCATCGTCTGGCCCTTATGACACAGTTAAAGGACAAGAACGGCTGCCACCTATTGGAGGGGACGGCTGTGTGCTCAGTAAATAAGTAACCTCTGGTTGTGGTTCACATTTTGCTGAAATCTCTGAGAAATTACTGATGTTTAAGGCTTAGCTAATATATTTGCGGGATTTTATTTTATACAATTGTCACTTTTTCATTATAATAAAATATAATATTTAGGTGTGCTGCAGTGTGCATGGTAGACCTGGGATGTTCTCGGTGGCTATGAGCAGGGCCGTGCAGAGAAAAGGTAAATTATGGAATAATTTAACTTAAAGCTGTGCCTTACTACCCTAATATCTGGCTGGTTAACCTCCACAGCAACTCAGCTGCAGACTGCTTTAAAGATCAAAACAGCTCAGAGGGGAAAGCTCGACTTTTCTATAGTAATGTTAGCACCTTGGAAAGATTGAGATTTTTAAAGTGTAGAGATAGAATAAATCGATATATCTTCAGCACACAACAGTGAGGTATAGAATATTAAGAACGTTTCAAATAATTTGAATTAAAAATATATGTATATATTTATTTATTTATTTATTAGGATAAGACTAGAATTAATTATTTGACAAATCCATTTCAAGTTGTATTTAAATTTTCTCATGTATAAATATCAATTTTGGGACATTTTGATTTAGTGAATTGTAGTACGTCTGGCGATACCTGCTGCAGTCCAAATTGTTCGTACCGTATTTTTATGCTATTGTTTATGTGGCATTTTTAGATGTGAGCTCCAAAGGCTATGGGCCCAACCTTTCTTTAGCAGACAGGGCACGCCTGGTAAAGTTGGGTAAAAGGAGCGAGGGGAAACCGAAGGTAGGCTGTACCAGCGTGTTTCTCAGGTAAAAGTCGCGGTGTTGTTTTCTTTCTTCAGATGGAGGCTGCCTGACCTAGAGTGGAGGGACTGACTGAAACTCAGTTATTTTTTTCTCTCAGCCTGTCGCGGATCTCTAAAGAAGATTTTTCACACATGTATATCAAGTGGAGTACTGTCGCAAAAGCTGTAATGTTCTGCTTGATAATGTAAATCTGTTGGGCTTGTACTTGGTACTCTGAGTGCCCCACTGCCAGACAGGGCACGTAAAAAAAAAGAAGTCACTTTGGACATCATGGAGGAAAGGGGCAGGTGCCCAAGCCCCCTCTGCACATGCCTTGCTATGAGTGAACGTAATGAAGCATGACAGAAGGCAAAGCTGTAAAATCGTGAACTGCAAAATTCATTAGTCATATTAAAACTGTTCCTCGATATTTAGTATGCGGGAAAGGTGAATTGCTCGCCCTGGTTGCTCTCAGTGCTATAAAGCCTCAGAGGATCCATGTAAAGTCAAACCAAAGGGTGTAAAATTTGTTGTAAAGGTTAGAGAGGCAGCAATGACAGACAAGGTTGGAATTGTTCATCCAGTTCTCTGTCGACATTACACACACATTAAACACGGCACGCATCAGTTTGGGCAAAGACCGGAACGAGTAGGATGGAAGATAGAGTAAATGATGGCTTGTCAGGGGCAACAAGGCCTAATGAAATCATGAAGCATCGGGAGAGAGATTCAGACTAGTTAGACGCAGAGAAACTGCTCTCACAAAAATTATAACACAAAATTATGGCCTAAGGAGCAACAAACTAAGAGGGGTATCAACAGTGTCTCAAAAGTTACTTTAAAAAAGTTACTACATAAAATCAGAAAATAAATCCCACAGTAATTCATAATAAAGATTTAATTAATGACTATAATAATTAATGCACTTTCTTAAATGAAGTGTAAAAGAACAAACGTGGATTCACTCATGTTGAGGAAATAAAGGTTAGAACATAAAAATATCTTAAACTTTAACCCACCTAATTTAGCTTCACTGATTGCATGAATTCTCTGAGGCTATGAATTCACACCTAGAAAACAATATTCTTCATCATCCAGCTTAAGACATGCACATGTAATAGTTGGCAGGTCAGGATTGTATGAAGCAGCCTCATCATGCACCGTTTAAAAGAAACAAAGAAAACATTCAACTATGAATTTTTCAATCGAACTGCTTGCTGTTCATGTCCTTGAGTTTATCTTCCTTTCCAGTGGACAGATTGTCGTCCTGAAAAATGACTTTATCATTACCTATCAATCTACTAGACTGATGGAGTTTGAAACCTGATCTCCACAGCTATTGGTTCACAAATCAGCAAAATTCAGTTAACTTTTACCATTACAGGTAGATTTGGGCTGTTGAATATTAACTTTCTAATGATTTTCAATTTTTTTTATTGATTTGTGAATCCAAAAAATGGCTTGTGTTATTATCAACATCTGTTATTGGTGCTCATGCATTCCTCCATCAACTTTACCTTACAGTCACACTGTTTCAAACCTAAACCAAAGCTGGTGTCGTACAGAGACCTACACCTTCCTGAGCGACCAGTCTTAACATTTCCATTACTAAAATTAATATTTTCCAGCCTTTTCTGTAAATAATTGCTAATGTTAAAACAGATGATGGGCAGGCTACATTTATATTGGTGCTCTTTATTTGTTCTTGAAAGTTGGAAAATCCCTCTTCTGAGTCGGGCAACTCAGCTGGAATGTCCTCTGAAGTCCGACTTCCTCACCAA
Organism: Valencia hispanica; assembly: GCA_963556495.2. NCBI lineage: Eukaryota > Metazoa > Chordata > Actinopteri > Cyprinodontiformes > Valenciidae > Valencia > Valencia hispanica. The sequence goes on along the minus strand of OY747707.1, from coordinate 28,353,358 downwards.
CCCAGTACTTAATCTGCAATATTCTGCATATAAAACATAGCAGTTATCAGCTGTTAAATATCATTTTTGCATTTCTGCATGTGCTGGTAACAGCAGTAGGCTCGTGTTGAACTTGGTTTGGTAGTTGGAGACATCATTCCCTGTCCCTAATTCCGAGGCATATTTACAGAGCACATAGAACCTGCTGACAGAGTGGTATGATCTCTAATTTAGATAATATTTTGTTAACTAAATCAATCTTTTTTCTCACTACTTTTCATTGTTTTGTCTTTTACAGGCTAAAATAACTATGATATAGTAATCGTAAATTTATCTTTGTCTGCAGACTGGCCTGTAACAGCCCCCTGAAGCTATAACTGCAATCAGATTTGTGGAACAATTTAGTGTCAGGAGTGTCTAAAATAACACCAACAGTGCTTTATACAGGAAAAAGGGGCATCTAAGTTACAGAATGATCCATGTTGACAATATCACAGGTAACACAAATGTTAAGGTCATAATAAAATGACCTTAACTCAGGAAAAGACAAGGGCTCACCACACACATACAGAAAACAATTCTTTCTCTATGTCCACACTTAACTCAAAATCCGTTACCACAAAGAAAATATGTTTTATTTTATTTCTGAATGATCACGATTAAAGTCCTGTCAGGTTTTGGTCGAAGTACTGGTGATCTGAACATTTTCTCTTCTTCGATTTTCCTTTAATATAGTTGCTCACTCTTCCTGTGAAAGCAAGCCACACTTTAAAAAACATTTTTGGGATGCAGTTAAGTAACCACAGACCTTTTGTGTGAGCTATTACTTTCCTGACAGGAGATCACCGGCAGATCATGATTAAGGGCTTTAATATCTCCACCTCTGATGCAGTCGTCTTACTGAAGCTCTTGGTTGCATCCCGATGTACAACATGGGCAGTGTAGCTGTCTGTTATATGATAAATGCAGCAGTACTGCTCAGTTGTTCATGCATGTATGCTCAAAGAAGTCCTTGCGCAGAGGTTGTTGTGATGGATGAGCCGAAACTTTGGGTGGTCCAATCACTGAGCAAGTCTTTATTTTTACACGCACCTGCTCCTTCTCTGTCAAAATATGCTTTTGAACACAGCTGTTTCTTTCTTTTTTTTACTAATCAATGCAGTTGACAGCAATATTTTTATTTTACAGTATTTTGTTTACACAACTAAACATATTTTGCTCTTTACCAGATTGTCGACAAAGCATATGGGTATACAAACTTGAGTTTTGGCTTAGAGAAGCAGCAGCAGCATTCAATAGCAGTCTACTGATTCATTAAGCTTTATCAAGGTACATATTTTGCTTCGGCTTGTACTGAGTGGATTTTTCTCTATATATTTAATATCAGAAATAATACCCCCCACCCCTCTGTGTTGTCTCATGATATATAAAGAGGTACAAACTGATATTAAGATTAGTTTGCACTATTAAAATGCTGTGAATTACTCACAGCAGCACCAAAATATGTAA